>OY735259.1:350372-418439 GCA_963457715.1 Argyresthia albistria
GAAAGAAAGAAAGAAAGAAAGAAAGAAAAGAAAGAAAGAAAGAAAGAAAGAAAGAAAAGAAAGAAAGAAAGAAAGAAAGAAAGAAAGAAAGAAAGAAAGAAAGAAAGAAAGAAAGAAAGAAGAAAGAAAGAAAGAAAGAAAGAAAGAAAGAAAGAAAGAAAGAAAGAAAGAAAGAAAGAAAGAAAGAAAGAAAGAAAGAAAGAAAGAAAGAAAGAAAGAAAGAAAGAAAGAAAGAAAGAAAGAAAGAAAGAAAGAAAGAAAGAAAGAAAGAAAGAAAGAAAGAAAGAAAGAAAGAAAGAAAGAAAGAAAGAAAGAAAGAAAGAAAGAAAGAAAGAAAGAAAGAAAGAAAGAAAGAAAGAAAGAAAGAAAGAAAGAAAGAAAGAAAGAAAGAAAGAAAGAAAGAAAGAAAGAAAGAAAGAAAGAAAGAAAGAAAGAAAGAAAGAAAGAAAGAAAGAAAGAAAGAAAGAAAGAAAGAAAGAAAGAAAGAAAGAAAGAAAGAAAGAAAGAAAGAAAGAAAGAAAGAAAGAAAGAAAGAAAGAAAGAAAGAAAGAAAGAAAGAAAGAAAGAAAGAAAGAAAGAAAGAAAGAAAGAAAGAAAGAAAGAAAGAAAGAAAGAAAGAAAGAAAGAAAGAAAGAAAGAGGTGACAGTGACTGCGTGGCGCTTGTCAGTGCAGTATGTGCGCTATACGTGCCTGACAACTACCTACGCGCGCGCAGGCACCAGCTGCTAGCGAGCGGCACGCACCGCACGGTGGCGCGCCGGCAGTCTCCGCTGGTCCGGGCGCGGGACAGCCTCTACGCACTGTTGGTAGCAGCGCCACTGAATGATCTGTTTGGCGATGCATGGAGGGATATTGTGCGAGAATGTGGCAGGTTCTGTGAGATGATTGTATGATTCTGTTGTCCTCATATTATTTATTGTGTATATTTTTTGTGTATTATTGTAATCGTATCATATACTACGCAATGGAATGCATTAATTTTAAATTATTGTTAATATTTATTATGTAATGCTTATAGAACTTGTTCAGCGCATTGGATTAGTCTGTAAGGTTGTACAATTTAATTTGAACAATAAATAAATAAATAAATATGCTTTTCTAGAGGTAATGCTTTTGTAGACACTGAATACAAATTCTGAATTCAAACGTAGGTAAGTGTTACTAACGTTTCTCAATCCAATTATTGGGTTTTGGAATCGCTGTCTAAAAAGTTTTATTCAATTTACAAACATTGTAATAGGGTAAAAAAATTGAAAGTTAGCTAGCTGTGCTAACTAATAATGTATTTTTTATTTTCGACCAGACATTTGGGTAAATGCGTACTTAAGAAAAAGGCCTTAATCGTTCTAATTAAATGATAAAACATCAGAGAACCCTAATAAATCGTGACATGGGCGTAACTAAAAGTCAAGGCTAGGTACCAATTACTTAAAGCTGTCTTAAATTAATGTAATGTCGATTGAATTCTATTGTATTATTCTAGGAACCGACGGGTTTTCCTGAAAT
The DNA here is from genome assembly GCA_963457715.1 of Argyresthia albistria. NCBI lineage: Eukaryota > Metazoa > Arthropoda > Insecta > Lepidoptera > Argyresthiidae > Argyresthia > Argyresthia albistria. The sequence continues at coordinate 351,880 of OY735259.1, forward strand.
TTTCTTTTTAACATCCGATTGTTGAGTCAGTCAGGATTTGTAAGTGATTCGTTTATATAGATTACATTTAACTGAATTAAAATGACTTATTTCCAGGGCCGTAAAATATAATAATAAACAAAAAAGAAAATCCGCAGGAGATGCAGGTTCGAATCCCGGTACAGACCATGTACCAATGAGATAAGAATAAGAATAATTTATTGTGCAAAATGACAGGGATTACATAATTTAGGTCCCTGCCTCCCAAAGTAGGAAAAACCTATATTATGATGGGAGACAGTTACATCCCAGTTGGTACATACTTTATTTTGTAAATAATAAATCATTTATCTTAAGTACATTATACGGACACTCTAACACGGTAATGGAAAATAGCGTAGGGAAACATTGATTTCTCCACATCTGTGGCGATGGGCTTGCCCCCTGTCACGCAAAATGGAATATTGAATAACTGACTAAAAGTGGGCTTTTAATACCGAACGTTTCTTGGAGCATCTGTACTGTAACATCGACTGCATCAACTAGTGAAAAAAATGGCAAGTGTTATTAATTTTTAGCTGGTGAGACAAGATAAAAATATTTGAATGCAGTTTTGTTTCTTTTTTAAATAAAAGCATGTTTCTTTTAAGTAAAATCAGCTATCTTACGGATTTCAGGTGCTTTCCCTCCAAGGCCCATTTGTTTGTTCCAGCCTGTATAAACTGAACGCAAAAATAGTCTTCAGGAAATATGTGGAAACGTTTCAATGCTGGGAGCTGAGAGAAATCTTCTAGAGCGTGCAATACGAATATTTAAAAGTAAAATGTTTAAACGAATGCACCGTCCCTCTGCTCCCACATACCTTTTCATATTACACGATTAAAGTCTCTATTGCATGAGGAATGAGGACTACGTGAAGTCTGACCTTTTAAGCTGTAGGTAAATTACGTAATAGCATATGATAGCACTTTTAAAATATTAATGCCACGTGCGAGATGTTACTACATAGCCGCCCCCCCCCCCTAAGTGAAAGGAAAGGACAAAAAAATATATAGCAATTTAGTTAAAATTGGAAAAATAGCCTAATAAGGACATTACATCAGCTTAATAATACCAAACACTTAAATCTTTGGTAACACAGTTACGGCCGGTTTCCGAAAGAGAATAAGTAAGAAAACTTGTTAAAATCTTCTTAAACTCATTTCAGCCAATCACGTTTTGCTAATCTTCCATTAAACGTTTGGGCACCCTTTCAGAAGAGGTGGTAGGTAGCTTACATTAAACTTGAATAATCTTTTTTAAATCCACCCTACAAATTTCTATGAAATTCGATTAGTTAAATAAACTTGGAAGTACACAGAGGTGTGAAATCCTTTGTCATTCCGTGTTAAGTGCACATGTTCAGGGTTTCACACGCAAAGGGTCAAACAGAACCATTTCCTTATCGCTACGGCTATCCCAATCAGCATTCCGAAATGTACACGAAGAGTTCACTATGGCAGAGCGTAATGGTTGTATACTACGGAAATAAGCATCCCTCTTTGGTCCCTGGAATCTCTGTAAATCAGTTAAAAGGATTGCTCTCGTCTTGTAGAGCTTTATGTGTTCAGTTCAGATGCTATTGATATTATTTGTATAAGGTATTGTACTGCTAGTCAAGATAGTGTCTATTTGTATTTTTGTTTGTATTTTATCTATTTATTTGCATCAGCGCACACACACACAACATAAAACATAGAAGATACTCAATTTTAGGAACTGTCGAAACGGTAATGTCATTATTGTGATGTCATAATCAAAAGCCTTCTTTACTCATGGTTTATAAAATACAACTGCTGGAAATACACTATTCTGATGTCGTTATTTACTTTAGGGACGTTCGGTGTGTATCGATTGCTTGTAGGGGCGCAAAATGCCGTATTGGGCTTGTCAGTGGCGCCTATTTTGTTTGGAGACTGCATTTGTGCCATTAGGAGCAATTGATATTATTGCATAAAATCGCATTGCGTTCTCCTATCTATCTTCTATCTTCTATAAGGGGGCTGAAGTGCCTGCACGTGGCCCACATGTGCGGGGCCTTTGTGCATGTCCCCTTCTCCCTTTCTCTCATCTCAGCCAACCCAACTCCTCCACAAGTTGGAGTAGGAGGCCTGGATGTTCAAGGAGCTCCCGGGTCGATGATGCCTCTCCCAGAATCGCCATCCTGGTTTCAATTGTGGATGGACATGCCAGCAACATGTGCTCGACCGTCTCATCCACTTCCATGCAACCCCTGCATAGGGGGCTGTCAGTTGCACCTGTAATTGTCAAGTGTTTATTTAGTGTACAATGGCCTGTTATAAGGCCTGTTAGTATTTTTATTTTGCTGCGTGGCAGCCTTATTAGGTAGTTAGTAAACCTATGGTTATACTTGTTTATAAAGAGTTTTGTGTTTTTACAGTCTTCTCTGCTGGACCACAATTTGTTCTGTTGAACTAAAGTGGCTGATTTAAGCCGCCTCCTTAGTGCTTCAGTTGATAATGGCGAGAAGGGTGGAGGGCCAATCGCCGTCCTTCTAGCCCCTATTCTTACTAGCTTGTCTGCCTCACAGTTGCCCTGGTCTCCTTGGTGACCCTTGACCCACTGGACTATGACTTTGTTTTTGCTGCCTAAGTTGTTTAGTGCTTCATGACATTCTAGTATAAGTTTAGATTTTGTTAGCGGTCTCTTTAGTGCGCTTAGTATGGCAGCGCAGTCCGTTTTAAAGGTAATTTCCATTCCCTGTACATGATCTTGTATATGTATGGCTCCGTGGAGGAGGCTCAGTGACTCCGCTTGAAACACTGTTGTTTCCTCCCCGAAGTTCAGGGAATGGCTAATGTTAAGTTCTGGCGAGAAGATACCTCCGCCTGTGTTGCGGCTGTTCTTTGACCCGTCTGTATATATTGTTATGGTGTTCTGATTTGGGTTCGGTGTTGTTTCTACATCCCGAGCTATAATTTCGTAATTCCTTCCGAAAAGGAATTCAGGTTTTATGCGATCAATCCCAATAATGGCTTCCGGTACGTCGTCGAAGGCTTTCGACAGGATTGTGCAGTGTCCTTTGTCTGCCAATTGGCCTTTCCATTGTCCTGTACTATACAGCCTTATGGCTGCAGATTTTGCCTCCTGCTGTATGAATAAGTCTAATGGTGGTATTCCTAGCATTATTTCCAGAGCTGCTGATGGCGTTGATCTCATGCAGCTTGTGATCGCTACACACGCCATTCGCTGGAACTGCTGCAATTGTGCTACCGTTGTGGTTTGCGTTGTCCGTTGCCACCATACCAGGGAGCCGTACGAAATGACCGGTCTCACCACTGCCGTATACATCCATCGACATATTTTAGGCTTTAGTCCCCAGCCATTACCCACCATCTTCCTACACTGGAAAAATGATATGGTGGCTTTCTTTAGTGTCGCTTCTATGTGTTTGTTCCAACTTAGTTTGTGGTCAAGCCATACGCCTAGGTACTTGGCTTGGTTTGTTAAAGTAAGTGTTTTATTAAAGAGTTTTGGCAGTCTATATTTGCCATGATTTATCTTTTTTGTAAATAATACCATCTCCGTTTTTGCCGGGTTTACTGATAGTTTGGTTTTGTTGCACCATGTTTCGACGTCCCGCAGTGCTAATTGCATTCGGTCGAATAAGGTGTTTATAAATAGGCCGTTCACAAGTATGGTTACGTCATCGGCGTATGCAATTGAGTAAAATCCTCTTGTGTTTAGCTGTGACACCAAGTCGTTGGCTACCAATACCCACAGTAGTGGTGATAGTACCCCACCTTGTGGGCAGCCCTTGGCCACTTTGCATTTGATTTTGTTGCTGAGTTCCAAGGTTAGCGTTCTCCTTTAGGTAATTGGGCCCCAGACATGTACTAATAATATTATTTATTTTACAAACCTATCCAGCACTAGAACTATAAAATTGAATGACGCGAGAAATATATTCGTTGGATCGACGAAGGATAGTGTTAAGGTATAGAGAAGGTTTTAGGGATCATTTCAATATCCCTGAACCCTGCCACGTGCGGGACCAATGTTCAACCTAAAAAGGGTTCCTTTCAAGGAAATGCTAATGATCAATCCTCTCAAAGGCAATTTTGCCTGCTTACAGTAAACATGAGTAACCTGTATTGAGTGTCTATTTATTTATTTATCTACTCTCATGTCATAAAGTTCGAATTACAAACTTGAAATCGAATTCATAATGACATACTTTATAAACGCAAAACAGTAATCAAATAAAAACTAATAATAACACTACTTCTCGAACAAAACTAATGTTATTAATGAACATTTTTTTCTTAATGATACAGTTCTACTTTCTTTGAGAAAGGCAAGGGTCTTGAAACCGTACAGCCATCGGGGCACATAAATAAAAAACCCGACGAATTGTAAACCTCCTTTTGTGAATTCGGTTAAAAAGTCGGACATGCAGAAATTAACAAAATTTAAACACATGCAGGTTTACGCTACTTACATGAAGTCAGGTACAACACAATGTACCTTATTATGTAATTAAATTGTTTTAAATATTATGATTTTAGCTATAAGATCGTCGGATAGTTGTACCCAAGGTGTACACGCTGCGTGACACAAATATTTAAATTCATAGTATTTAGGGTGCCGTACCCGAATGGTGCCAAACGGGACCCTATTACTAAGCATCCGCTCTCCGTCTGTCCGTTCGTCCGTCTGTCCGTCAGAAGGCTCTTCAGCACGAACCGTAATAGCTACAAAGTTGAAATTTTCACAGAATGTGTGTATCTAATGCCTCGCTCCACCAACAAATACTGAAATACACGAAATATTAAAAAGTAAAGATGTCTTCATACAAGAAATTTTTTTTTTTTTGTACTTTTGGTACAATGATGGTGAGGAACCCTCTGTGTAAGAGTCCGACTCGCACTTGGCTGATTATTATTTTTAACCGACTTCACAAAAAGGAGGAGGTTTACAATTCGTCGGGATATTTTTTTAGGGTTCTGGTCCTTAAAGGATAATAAACGGTCAAGTGCGAGCAGGACTCGCGGACCAAGGGTTCCGATCACGTTTGGAGATTGTTACCTTGTAACTGTTGTAAACAGGTTTCTACTTAAAAATTTAATGTATGATGTCATCCATATAAACTAAATGAAGACGATTGTCCAGCAAAATACTCATCTTTAAAAAGTTATTCCAGCTGTTTGAGATACTTCCTGAATCCAGAAAAAATATATGTTATAAAACCGTTCCTTGGCTAAAAATTTAGTGTTTGAAAACTATATGAAAAATATAATAATCTAATAGTTGTTTTTTACCTACAATGAGTTATTCCAGGAGTTCTAAAGGAAAGCTGGTATGGTTCATATGTGTAAAATTTTGTGTTTAACAGTTTAGAAATCATCAGTGGTTTTTGTGTAATTTGCAAAAAACACACTTTTATGCACTTTTCGCACTTTTTGCAACTTTACGCCATTTTAAACTTTATTTTATCATATTTCTTTTATAAATTGTGAAAATTTCAACTACCACAAATCCAGTTAGCAGTTAGCTAATTTTAGTGATACCGGGCGCCTTAAATATTTTTGCAGAACGACAGAAATTTGCAGTTTTCAGATTTTTCCCTTTACTTGTGCTTCAAGAGATCTTGCTTCGTGCCGAATTTCATGATTGTAGTCCTACGGGAAGTACCCTATAGGTGTTGTGTCGATTGCAATTTCTATGAAAATCCAACAATTTTGCAGCATAGCGTTTGGTTGCGTTGACCTCGAAGGCTGATTATTTCACAACTATATGCGACTACAGACCTTAACAATTGATATATAGTAAATTTCAGATTGATACGCTTACGTGTTCTTGATATAAATGGTCTCGAGACACAGACGGACAGACGAACGGACAGACGAACGGACTGACAACAAAGTGATCCTGAGTTCCTTTTTTTCCTTTTAAGGATCGGAACCCTAAAAGGAACCCTTATCACTTTGTTATCCGTCTGTCTGTCCGTCTGTCAAGAGTCAAGACCCTTTTTCTCAAAAACGCGATGTTGTGTCTGCGCTGGCCGGTTTTTTCACGTGCATTCTTTTTGTGAGCTTTCAAAGTTTTATTTCATCGCATATTTATTCTCCATTTTCTGTTCCTAATAAAATATTACATCGTGTGAAATGCAGTCCAAACTCTCGACACGAAAACAATTTGTTCGAATTTGTGATAACTCTGCTAATCTGTACTAAAACAATTTGTTTCGAATTGCAAAATAATTGTAAACATTGTTGGGACAACTCTGGATGTTGTTCTGCTATTTGAATATCATAAATATAAACATTTATATACGTGACATTTCATTAGCTTACCATATGTTTGGGACTATCCCCATCATTATGAAGTTCTTTACCCAAGAAACATGGTCGCAAATGAATAAAATACATGCCCTCAGTACATTCACCCGATGGAGAGACCGAGTTGATTACAAGTTACTACTTTTATTAGACCTTAACTTTTATTCATTTGCCACTAATTGTTTCTTGGGGAAAATTGTTTATAATGATAGATATGGTGTGAGTTCAGACACGGTGGCTTTACTCAGTTTGAAAAAAAAAAACCTCTAAAAGTATGCTGAAGCTGAAATTCTGAGTTCCGATTTTGAAATGCCCGCCAATTAAATTATGATCGAATCAAGCGGTTTCCCTACCGTACCTGTAGACAATGTTAAACGCTAAGGATAGCGAAACGAAACCACAACTTTTTATGTATGCGATTTGACATTTGGAATCGCTACGTGACGTCACCTTAGCGAAGCCAAATGTCAAATCGCATACATAAAAAAGTAATCGTTTCGTTTCACTAGCGTTAGCGTTTAACGTTGTCTAGCGGGGCTGTTCTCAAACAGGGGGATGTAATTTTCTTTTGTGTAACTTATTTTCCTGTGAGTAGGTACCTATTTGTCTACAATCATTTGAGGCGCGATTCATAAAGCCTTATAAAGTTTTAATTATCCAAAGGAAGCCTTCCCATTAAAATACTCGTCCTCGGGAGGAAGTTGTAAATTCGTTTGTTGGTTGACAATTAATGGACATTAACGAAGTTCATTTTCACAAACTCCCATCAGAAAGTTGGTAATTTTCTGTCAAAGTAAGTACTTTTGGATGCTTGGGATGTCAGTATGTATGTGTTATGTTATGCTCCTTTGAGAATAACTTATAATATCGGTACCAAAACAAAACGCTTGGCCGCCAGAATGTTCATGCTATGTTTCTGGTAATATTCAAATTGCGATCGGTCTAATCGGTATCCAATATACGTGTCGCAGTTGGTTGGTTAAATTAGACACTTAACTAACACACTAGACCGTTAATTAAAGACCGTCATTTAACCAAGTCACTAGCATTTTGATTTAAATAAAGGATCGTCAAAAACGTTTAACAATCTGTCTTACTGAAAGCCACCGTGTTGTTTAAAACAAGATGGCGTCACGACAACAGCTGATTACTTTCAGAGTCTATCTTTTTGGCAAATGTTGTGCAACGCGTGTTTGTTGTGTTCAGTGGTTTTTTGTTTTAAATTTGGTATTTAGTGCAATTGTAAACATGTTGTCGACTCCGCCATTATTATTTCACGATTAGTAGCTTCACAAAACCAAATTAGTTGCTTTAGGTCACTTCCTGTGCCAAAACTAAAGATAGGTTATGTTAGGTCACAACTTTAACCACCCGAAGCCGAGCGAAGCGGAGCGGAGCGAAGCGACACCCCATGTAGTTTCACAAAACCGAATTGGATGCTTATGCTCATACGTAGGTACTTATGTTAAATTTTATTTTATTGCCAACCAAGTAGGTACACGAAAGATGCCTGGCTACCCATGGCACAGGGTATCCTAGTTTGGGAGCCAGGAACCCAAAATGTAAACTAAGTAGGCAAATAAAACGTTTTCATTTTCATTTTCATTTTTCATTTACCCTACCAAAGTAGAAATGCGTCTTGTTGCCTAGGAACGTTTAGACGATTCGTTAAACGTTTCGTTCACTCACTTGTCTGATGGAACTTTAGCGACTTGGTTAAATGTCGGTCTTTAATTAAAAGTCTAGGGTGTTAGTTAAGTTTCTGATTTAATCAACTAACTACGGCATACGTATAGCGAATCAAAACGGTCCTTGATTATTGAGACTAATCCCGGCGGATTCTGAAAGTGCAAAAAATACGCCGTGTGCATGGCTCAAAGGACTTAGAAGATAATTATGCTCTTTTATGTTCATTCTATCAATGGTCTTTCAATACTTTTCGTCTTCATTTACAAATAGATCCACAACGCATCAAATTTGTTCATTAACGCCAGTTGGCTACTCATCACGTTTTCTTTAGTAGTGTTTCCGGGACGCTACAATATCGCATATCGGCGTTCGCCCTTGACTTGCACACGAAAAGCTAACTACATGGGAAGTACTTAGGTAGGTAGGTACCTATTTAAATTAGGAACGTGTTACGAAATTGTCTCAGAGAAAAATCTTAATTAATTAACACCCAACATGTACAAAGTTCACTCGTGGGAGTAAAAATTAAAAAAGATTTGTCCTTTGATCGTAGAGCGTAGACTAAGTTTTAATTCAGCTTTCGGTGTGTAGTATGAGAAGCTAGTCACACACAATCACACACACACAACACAAGTTCAGTAGCGGCGTAGCTCCCGTAACAGAACGTCGCGTAGCGCACTACGCGTTGCTTGCTACGGAGAAAGCTCGCTACGAAAAAGTTTTATGAGTGTGACCTTGTCCACGATGTATTTCGGAAAATTTATAACAATTTCGCAGTCATTGAATTGATGGTTAAACAATTGTGACCTCGATTTGGTATTTTGTATTAATAAATATTTGTTAAAATTACTCTCGGAACTTTCTATTCCTCAAAACAAGTGACGCGTAACAGTGGCAAACAGTGATTCGGTGATTAAAACCACAAACTCCGATGGGGTAAACTTTCAAAACTCAGTAGTAAAACAAAAACCAAAAAATGGCGGAACAATTCTTGCGCAAAAACGAGACTGCCCAACAATTCATCAACCGGTGCACAAACCTTTCGAGCTTCGATTGTGAAGAGGATGAGATGCTATGGCTGATGATGGGGCCCAGAAGTCTTCCACTCGGGAAGACCATACCCATCAGCGTGATCTTGCTCGTGATATTCCTGACTGGTGTGGTGGGGAATGCAGCTGTGTGTGCCGTGATAGTCAGACATAAGGCCATGCACACCGCTACTAACTACTATCTGTTCAGTTTGGCTGTCAGTGATCTGCTGCTACTGTTGTTTGGTAAGTTTTATCATCATAATCTCTTTGGTCTACTATTTGAAATGTCTCTCCTAAAGCACGCCGTTTGTTTTGGCCTCCTGAGTTAAACATCTTTAAATTAAAAATAAAAAGTGGTGTCCATCGGGTATTTTGAATTCAAAAATTTTCGGAAGATATCCGTTCAAGGCTTCGAAAAATCTTAAAAGTTGGTTTTTAGGTTTGGTTGGTAGGTTTTCGAAGCCTTGAGAGGATATCTTCCAAAAACCTGTGGGACCAGACGGTGATCTTTAACATGCAGTAAGGATCCATTTTTTTGCCTCTTCTCTACGTTGGACCACTGTATATTTTGAAAGAAGGATTAATGAATTTATCTTTATCATTTTGTATTTTGCCATGCCCGAATAGCTTGATAACTTCAGTTAGTCGGGTCTGTTGTTTGCAATGCTCTTTTTGTTCCCAATAAATCGCCAAAGGTTTGTACAAGACCAAATAAAATGTCTACGTGTACCCTATTACCTTCGCAGGCCTAAATAAATAAACACTCAGGTAAATAAACAGACGGTCCAATTAAACTTTTTTGTATGGTCAGCAAAAAGATACATAGAGGGTGAAATGTAGAGAAGTCAAATGTATGTGGACTAATTTGTATTTAGTTAGATTTTCCAATAAATTGAACTGTGGAACAAATATACAGGATGTGACAGAAAGGTGTAGTCATATTTCAAGGGTTCGTTGTTGTTGGTCATTTGATCAGAGCAAATTTATTTTTAACTTCTCCATACAAATCAGCTGATCCACCGATACAAAACGTATGGAGAAGTGAAGAAATAAGTTGCTTTGATCAAATTGGTTTTATATTTATTCAGCCCAGAGTGACGTGACGTCATAGTGGTTGGAAATATAGTTGCCTGTGTAAGCGTAACCTTTAGACTTTTATCAAATCCATCCAAAATCTTTCAAGTGCCTAGGTCACCCGACTTATTTCCTGAGAAACACTGGAGTAATATAGGGCAAAGTTTGGAAATACTTTAAAAATAAAGTAGCTAAACCGCAGCTTTTGTGTCGACTCATAAAATACTGCCTCGTTTTTTAAGTCCCTGTACACCGTCCCCTAATCGACCATGGCTGTCCTGAGGAGCCACTTGCGTCCCTTTTCTGAACACATCAATAAACTCGGAAACGTGTTTTGGATCTTAATCTTCGATGTCTAAATAAACCCGGGCTTATAATGATCAAAGCTCCTGAATAAACCCGGGCTTATAATGATCAAAGCTCCTGCATAAACCCGGGCTTATAATGATCAAAGCTGCTGCATAAAACGCGACCATGTTTTTTGCTGTGACGAAACTGTTGTGATTTTTTGACATTTTTTTTTATTTTTTTAAAACGGGCACGGATTGTCCTTCGAAATGAGACAATAATATAAATTAATTACCTACATTATATGGACTTCCTGACGGTGATGAAAACATCGTGAGGGAACCTTCATTACTCCATAGATGCGGCTTTGCAGCAGCCATCCATCCACAACAAAACCGAGTAGTTGTAAAAACCTCAGCATGAAAAACTTAATTACCACTCTTTCAAAATATTAGATGTTTATTCAAAAAATGAATAATATTTAAAACCCTGCTATACAGAAAATCTTCTGTGAATAAATTCTTGGAGAACTCACTAACTGACATTTCTATTTTTATCACCCTTAAATAATAAATAGTATAGTTAACTAAATAATAATATAATTCAATCATTTCGTTACTGTCATTTATCAAACGGATTCTTATCTTAAATATTCCAATACTATATCTAATCTATCCACAATAGAAAAACCGAATTTTATACATCACAAGTCCATCTATCAAAGGGAAACCCGATAGAAAAGGCTGGTTCGACTCCCAACAGAGAAGCTGAACAAACAAACATATGTACAGAACAATACAAATGGGCACCTTTGGGCCGGGAGATTCTTGGGCGGTTTGTTTGTATAATCATTTTGAGTTTGTTGTTTTACGTGTTTTGGGTCAATCCACTTTTATTTTGTCCAACGACTGTTTACTGTTTCCTTGAAATTTTTAAGAAATCTCTTCTTAGAGATAAGCTCGCCATTACCTATTAGTTTTACAGTTTTCCGTGCAATAAAGAATTATGAATTATGAATTATGAGTAGTATAGACTCAGTACAGCATAAATGAATTTGGCTTGTATTTTGTCAAACAATTGTTACCATTTCATGTTTCAATGAAAAGTTTTATTGCGAAAATGACAAAAGATGTCCAGGGGACAAACATACACAGAAATATTCATTTAAATAGTAGTCATTTCCATCATATAAATATAAAATTTTACACTGCATTATAAAATTGACTCAAACATAGGGTTTGTTTTAATAAAAAAAAAAACAATTAAATAGGTTGTCCGGAGGACAGATTCAAGATGTTTACACTATTTCTTTCAATATTCCAAATATAGAGATGCTCTTTGTAGAATCGTAAGACACATTAATTACGTATATTAAATAATCTATCAAAACTGAAACAACTCAAAACTAAATCTTATTGATGTTTTAATCAAAAATTTCAAAATGCGGACAAAAAATACTTGATTAACCCTTTTAATTTTTATTTACTAACCTTAGAAGGCACTCGTACCTGGCCACACTCGCACCTGGCCACACACAGTACAAGAAGTGACATTTTATATCGTTACGCCTTGTCCCGTACGGGGTGGCAGAGGTATAGATATTCAATACTCCATTTTGCATTATAGGGCGCTAGCCCATTGCTGGCAGTTATGTTGGATCCATGGAGGTTTGACTAGGGACTTGTATTAAAACAAAACAATGTAGATTTACCTTTTCGTGAACATTTCATAAATCACTGAGCGCCACACATAAATAATGTGCTGTGTGATTTATGAATTGATTGATTGATTGTCCCATCTCCGTGTCATTGGCTGCATCTGAGTTCTATTCTAATATACGTATACGTCATAAATATCTCGTAAACTACGTTAGGTAGATAATTCAGGATAGTGTAGAAGTTAAGAAAGCTATAATATACGGCTATTCAAGAAATGTACAAAGAATATACTAAAAGCCTCGTATTCATTAGGGAACAAAGTCGCTCGACATGTTGAGAGCAATCGCGGGACATTTTGTCCGGAGACAAAGTCGCGTAATATTTTTCTCGTCCCACAGTTGTCAAAGTCAAAGTCATTTTCTTTATTGACCATAAAATCATACAGATTTTTCAGATTCAGATTCAGATTCAGATCGTTTATTTGCTAAAATACACGTATACAGTATAGGTGGTTCTATTTACAATACTTCGAATTAGTTGTGTGTATTTTACCGTATAGTACGGTGTACAAATATTTACAAATAATCAATTATAAAATAATTAAACAATATAATTCTTAAATTTAACATGTCAGTGTTTATTAACAAATAATCAAATATAAAATAATTAAAACAATAAAATTTTCAAATTTAAAATGTCAGTGGGTGAAAAAATTTATTAATAATTTAATAATAAGTATACCTAGTATGTTCCATGCGATTTAATAATTTTTGTTTTCGAGAAAATCACGCACACTGTAATAACATTGAGTCAGCAACCAGTTTGTCAATTTACTTTTAAACACTACACATTTTTCATATTGTTTCACATTGTCAGGTAACTTATTAAATATTTTAATGGCCATGCAGTATACATTTTTGCTGCATAAGTCCATGCTGCTGTAAGGTAGATACAGTTTATCTTTGTGGCGGGTTTGACTCACATAAATATCTGAATTTTTTGGAAAGTATTCCCTGTATTGCACTACAAATGTACAAATTTCTCTGATATAGAGACAAGGTAATGTAAGTATTCGTAATTTTTTAAATAAAGGTTTACAGCCATGCCTATTCCCTACTCCGCATATCGCCCTGATGCATTTCTTTTGCACTATAAACGCCCTGTCTACATCGACAGAGTTTCCCCATAGAATAAGGCCATATGCCAAGACTGACGATACATACCCATGGTACGCTGTGATAGCTGCTCTTACTGAGACCGTCATTCTTATTCGTCGTATGGCAAAGACAAAACGGTTTATCCTATTGCAAACTGACTCTACATGGCTTTTCCAATTCAGATGTTGGTCTAAGGTAATTCCTAAAAATGCAGTTGTCTCTGTCTTATCGACTTTGTTATTATTATATTCGATGTTTAATGGTATAGATTATGCTTGGTATGGTCTGAATTGAATTAATTTGGTTTTATTGATATTTAATTTTAAATTATTGCGATCCATCCATTTCACAACAGAGGTAAGAGAATCATTGATATCTTGCTGAAATGTTTCTAATTGCGTACCTTCAAATATAAGCGTCGTATCATCAGCGAACAGTATGCATTCGTGGTTTGTAGAACTTGGCAAGTCGTTTATGTAGAGCAAGAATAACAGGGGTCCTAGGATACTTCCTTGCGGCACTCCGGTACTATTTACTCTATATTCTGACCGAAACCTTTGTTTGGTTGATTGGTTTTGGATCATGTTTATCCTAGAGATTTCTGTGCATTGTTTCCTATCTTGTAAATAGCTTTTTATCCAGTCGTATGCAATACCTCTTATTCCGTATCTCTCTAATTTACTTAAAAGGATATTATGATTTACGAAGTCAAAGGCTTTGCTCATGTCTAAAAATATAGAGACGATGGGCCTTTTTTTGTTAATACATTCGGTTATGGTTTTAACTAGGTTAAAACAGGCCAATGTTGTGGAACTATTTTTTCTAAACCCAAACTGTTCTTTTCTTAATACCTTACGCCACTCCAAAAACCTAGTAAGCCTGCTATGCATAGCTCGTTCAACTACTTTTGATAGTATTGGTATAAGAGTCACCGGTCTATAATTATTTAAATCCTTAACGTCACCCTCTTTAAACAACGGTTTTACAATACAACGTTTCAGAGACTTTGGAAAGCAACCTTGTGTGATTGCTTAGTCAACGTCAATAAATATTAATATTTTTGTATACTAACGCCCGTTCGGAAGTTGTGGGCTTAGGGATGGAGCAAAGAAGGGCAAGAAACTCCCCCGTACCTTGTTGTGTTGTGGTTGAGATGTGAGATGCGACATGTCCCACGGCGCGTAGATGTCGCATGCGATGTCGGGCGATGTCCCCCGCGAGCGACAGTCAGTGCAAAAATGGGGAATCTGAACAAAACCTTTAAACCGACTGTAGGTATCTCGAAAATTTATGCGACTTTCACTTTTGTTCGATTCAAGCCTACCTTCAGTGACGCTGTGACGTATGACTTTTGGGATTTCCTTACATGTATAACGCATATCGTTATAGTGATGGTGACAGGAAACATCCATCCATCTGGATCCATCTGAACGGATGGATGCTCGTGAGATCAAAGCTTTTGCCTTTGATATACGCTAGATGTGAGTATTTTCTAAGGACGGACTGTTTCCTTATTAGTCCTTCCTTCTCGTCTAAAACGCTAATACTGTTTTTTAGTTAAGCAAAAGTAGTCTTAGTAGGTAGATCAACCTGCTGCACTAGCCATCTTTGCAATTTTTCCCGAATGTATGTATGTCTTTTCTAGCAATATGATTGGTCAATTTCGAACTATAATGGTTAGAAATACATGATTAGGCTGAAGACACTGCTAGGCTACACAGTGTAATACAGTCAAGTTGTAGAGTAAAACTCTATGTAGGTAAATTGCACGTAAAGTTGAACTTCGCATTACACCAAACACTTTAAATCAAGTCACAGACGCTAGGTACCGTTTTTAAGACCGTTTTGTGTATCAGGCAGGCTAAATCTCTCATCTCGTCTCCTTCCCACAAATATAACGCACGAATAAGCAGCCGTTTTGAGTTTTAAAATATATCCTGTCCATCCTGGGCTTGCTGGAAGAAATCTCTTTTTAGAGATAGGCTTGCCTTTGTTCGTGCCATTTCGCTGTATTGTTTGTGTTTTTTTCTGACATGTGCAATAAATATGTACGAATAGGCAAAGCATAGTCTAGTAGGGTAGGACGGGTCTTCATAACTCCTGTAGACATCTAAAAATTACCTCCCTGAACCACAAGACGTGCGTGTCCCGCGAGCCTCGCAAATTTGTTACTACACGTGTTCCAGCGAGGCGAACTTAGTGAAAAGCACTTCTAAATACGTACACGTATTTTGTGAATAGATACTTAGAACGCAATAAACATTTGAGTTTGAGTTTGAATAGATGCAACAGTATATGTTGGCATGAAGTAAATAAATATAATCCAACTAAGTAATGACAGGTGGTCGGAAATTAACAAACAAAATTATTGTTAAAACGTTTTCTGGGAGCTTGGGACAAAATAGTGTCTTAAGCCTGGTTTCCGAAAGAAAAAAAATGTTGTTACGAATACCTAGCAACAACACTCGAATAAAACTTCCTGTTAAAACAATTTTCGGTCAATCACTACGTGCAACCGTTTGGAATTAATCTTCCATTACATTTGTTCACTTTTCAGAAACTGGGCGTTAGGAGTGTTCTGTATGATCTATAAATAGATCCAATTTATTGGAAGCCACGCCTAGCGATAGCCTCTCAAACCACAGCCCCTTCCTTAGGGCGAGATGGAGACAAAATCCCTGTGTAGCCCTCCGTGGCTTCTCTAACATAGAAAAGTGCCAACGTTTCCTTGTCGGTTACTAAACAAGTCATGTATACATGTAAGAATTATTAGTTTGTAAATACATGCGCAGTTTATTAAAGAAGATTCCTCCGAAGGCAATTTGTTATCTGAAGTTTAAACATTGTAGATTAGAATTGTTTAGACATATTCACCCCCAGTTTCTGAAAGATTTTTAATAGGCGATTTATCAAAGATTAATTTATGATAGCAGCACTTGATTGGCTGAAATGAGTTTAAGGTTGTCACAGCTATTTTTGTTTTGAAAATGACATGTAGGCACACGTAAAATGCGTCACACCTTTTCCTTAGCCAAAGCGGTGACAGGATAATAGCAATAAAATGCAAGTTTCTCTTTATGAGTCAAGTTTAAAAAACTCTGCTCTGTACAATGCTTGTGTCTCTACCGCCCCATATGGCAAAAGGCGAAAGGCTATGTTATATGTGTATGTAGATTACATAATTGAATGTGTTTCTTTCTGTAACATCAAAGTAACAATACATACCAGAGGTATATATCTATGACAAACTGAAAGTCAAAGAACGAGTAATGATTATGAGTTTGGTAACAAAGTGATTTTCACTGTGTGCATGTTTTGTGTGTATTACACACAAATTGCCCTGAGTAGTGTAATCATATTCAATCTTAATCATACACATTTAGGTAATTTCGAATTTTGAAGTGCAAAAGAAAAACTAACTACTACTAATAGACATATAGATAGATACTCGTAGTTATTCTGTGACAAAATAATCATTATACTCAGGGTGACATTAAATTAGCTGGGCATATATTGGGGAATGATAGACCTATCCATCATTAGGAACAACTTTCCCCAAGAAACATACAAACTTATGGTCGCAAATGAAAAAAAAATGCGTCTCCCATAGTAACTTCTATTCAACTGAGGGACAATTATTTTTTACTTTGCCTTATCCTGAAATTGTTTCAGCTTTATTTACGTACTTTTGTGGCTTCTATAAACTTTACTCCAAAAGTGCAGCACGTGTGTCTTTTTTTCGCTCAATAATTTGATTACTCTCTGTAAGACGACCGAGAACAATCAAGCTTGCCCATTGATCGCAACTTACAATTGAACTGATTGCGGACGATCATTAACCCCAAGTCACTGATTGAAGGGACCCGTCTGGAAATGAAGAGGGTAGGCTGTCTGAAACGTGCGACCAAATACGCGGAAAAGGTTGAGCACTCCTGGAAGTTGGAGAACTGACGTTTATTTTTTCCATTTTAAGCGTACAGAGCCAGGTGGGAAAATTGGTTCTACGGACTAGTCATCCGCCATCAAAGAGAATACATACTATATTGTTATTATGAAAACTACTATGACACTAGCGACCGCTATCAACTGAACAGCTAAGTTGGTGGCACTGTACTACAACTTCCAAAGATCTTTTGGGGCGGTAACCTTAAGGATATTTTTTATTTAATTTAATTGTTTTTAGTAGTAAGTTAATTGTATATACATATCAATAAATACCCTATCTTATTAGATTAGATTACACATTTATTATTACAAATTTAAAATGTCAAACTTAATCACAAAATATTACAATTATATAGAGATTTATCATTGAAGAAGGAGTTAATATTGTAGTAGCATTTTTTACTGAGTAGTTGGAATAATTTATTTTTAAACGGTTGTAAATTTAAATCTTTTATTTCGTTTGGTATTTTATTGCATGCAAAATATACGTTTATGTAAGAGAGCTGTCCTAGACGGTAGCAAGCAAAGTCTGAGCCGATGTTGATGACGTTGAGAAAAGCTAGTTGTGGACTCAATGAAATTAATAGGATTAGTTTTTACAAAAACTGCCACCTCTAAAATGTATAGACAGGGTAAGGTTAGTATTCTGTGTTTCCTGTAGTATGGTTCACAGCTGTCTGTAGTTTTGATGTCGACTGTACATCTGAGTAACTACACTGTTCATATTTCATACATCTGGGGTTTAAGTTGCACTACAATATTATAGCACAGCTAACATGGAAAGATGATTGGAAAAGTCCCTTAGGTAAAGGCTGGTTTCAACTTGTTCCTCTCTACTGATGTGCCATGGCCGGTAATATTTTCATTTGAGGAAATATAATGTATGCGGCCATATTGCCGGCAATATTGCCCCAATACATTACATGGCAATATTGCCGGATAAATGGCAATATTGCCGGCAACGGCACATCGGTATTCTTCTCATTCTCAAAAGATGTTTGCACGTCTTTCAGTAGACCACTCTGTTGTATGACATTATTATTATCACAAGTATTTGTGCCATTAGCGCGAACCAGAGAGACAAAAACATTATATTAAATCACTTTTAAGGCGAGGTATGAATAATTACAAAGCAAGGTCAACGAAGAGCGGAAGTGAGAAGCGAATATAACTCGGGAATAGGGAACAAGTGGGATGGCCATTGTGCGCTCGCACCTAATCTGAATCAACGTAAGCGCCAAAACGAAAAAAAAAAACATATAAATAAGCTATTTTAGGGAATTACATTTCAATCTTCAAAGACAATTCCTCACATATTACAATTATTAGAAAGATCATATTTACTACTCCTGCGGTATAAATAGGAAAAATATTGGAAAAAAGGGTTGACTTTGGTTTTTTTTTCTATTGAGAAAATTGTATCCAAACACGTTCCAATATGAATGAAAACCCTAGATAATACAGTCAAATTACATATACCAGAAATTGATTACGATTTGCCGAGTCTTTCCTGAAATACATATGAAAAAAACACCCCTAATTTATTCATGAGGCGCCTTAATAGTTCAAGTTCAAATAATACAAATACATTGCAGATCAGCACATTAGATACATAGCCACTGATACATCTGATTGGGCGAGCACCCTGTCACGAAAAAAAGCTGTACGAGAAAAGGCATTCTTGGAAATTCTTTGTTCATTTGCGAACAAAATGTACCCAGAAATAACATGTACAAAGCGAGCGTATCTCTAACAAAAACGGTCTGTTTTACAACAACAAAGTGACCACGCTATTTGAAGTGCTTTCAATTTAGTCCAGCTTTACTCTTTAATCTTCAAAGTGGGACCCGCAAACGAAATTGCTGTCGGTAATCCAGATAGACATTGCATTAAAAATCCGCATTTAGTTTTTAGAAAACACGAGCAGATTTTTAAACTTCGTTATAACCAGGTGTTGCCAGGTTTATCTATTTTTTTAGATATTGTATTTTATTTATTTGATTAAACTATCAAGTGTTTCTAGAAAAATCGTCTCCTAGATGGAATTAGCGTGACGCGAAAATGATCTTTATTGATATGAGGTGTGGTGGGGAACTCAATTATTATTTTTACAGTTACTCGGGATCGGGGCTCTGGCAACACTGGCACCGCGTGTTGGATGTCGAAAGAATACACAAAACATATTTTTGTACATCAATCGATTCCAGAGGCAAGAGAGTAGTTGTTAGATAACATAATTATCAATTTAACCTGCTCATTTCCTATAAGGCTGATATTTAGCCGATTATCCAACACTCCATTTTGCGTGACGGGCGCTACTTCAGTATTTTTTTCTCTCGTTTCGTATTTCGTATATATTTATTGCATATATCAGAAAAAACACAAACCATACAGAAAAGGCATGAACAAAGAAGCTTATCTCTAAAAAGAGAGTTCTTCCAGCAAGCCCAGTCCTTCGTTTAGTTAGCATTTCTTTACACTGACCCCCTTATTAATAAAAAGTTGCTCCGGGAGTATTATTTTACTAATAAGAGAGAGTGAAAATGAGGTCCATTTTCACAGCAAACAAACACTTATTAATTCAGTTCTGAGGAATACATTACTCGTGCGCTCGCATGACTGTGGCTAAATTTATAGCCAATCTCCTTTATGTTGTGTGTAACTGCAGTCTGCACGCCTTTAACGCCTACAGAATTGCACCGACACTATCAGAAATCACTCAACTCAGTTGAAACAGCTGGCCGATCTATTCCGGGCATATTGTGTACAAGTACAAGACATTTAGAGCATTAGCGGTCAGTTGATGATGATGTGTCGTTAATGTTTAACGATAAAAAAAACATATGAACATTTACATACAGGCACTTACATTGCTTCTGGTCTGGCGCCACACTAGGATACCCTGTGTATGTCGTAGGAATACCCAAACATATGAACATTTATATACAGGCACTTACATTGCTTCTGGTCTGGCGCCACACTAGGATACCCTGTGTATGTCGTAGGAATACCCAAACATATGAACATTTACATACAGGCACTTACATTGCTTCTGGTCTGGCGCCACACTAGGATACCCTGTGTATGTCGTAGGAATACCCAAACATATGAACATTTACATACAGGCACTTACATTGCTTCTGGTCTGGCGCCACACTAGGATACCCTGTGTATGTCGTAGGAATACCCAAACATATGAACATTTACATACAGGCACTTACATTGCTTCTGGTCTGGCGCCACACTAGGATACCCTGTGTATGTCGTAGGAATACCCAAACATATGAACATTTACATACAGGCACTTACATTGCTTCTGGTCTGGCGCCACACTAGGATACCCTGTGTATGTCGTAGGAATACCCAAACACCCTTCAGCATCAAAACCGTAAGTATCCACTTCGGACCGTTTCAGAGCCACATTTCGGAGCTATAGCCACAGAAGAGATAATACTGTAGCTACCAAATGGGAAAATAAAATCCCGTTTTGTATAACGGAGATAAAGAGCTACGAATCGAGACTCAAACTCAAACTCAAACTCAAACTCAAAACGTTTATTGCGACATTGTGGTGGTATATGGTGATATATATATATAGAATTTGAGAACCGACAATGAACCCAGTGAGGGCACTGCAATATCTTACATCTAACTTGCACAATAATAAAATATCATAAAATGGCTAACTTTATAACAATGAGACTCATTACCATTTCGTTGCCAGCTACCGTATGTCTGTAAGTCTCGATCTCTCCATCCTCAGATAGCGTTTATCTCTCTGATTATCTGAGGCATTTGATATTTCACACGTACATGAAGTGTCAAAAAAAGATATTTGACTGTATGTCCGTCACTTGAAAGATAATTGACTGTATGTCCGTCACTTGAAAGATAATTGACTGTATGTCCGTCACTTGAAAGATAATTGACTGTATGTCCGTCACTTGAAAGATAATTGACTGTATGTCCGTCACTTGAAAGATATTTGACTGTATGTCCGTCACTTGAAAGATATTTGACTGTATGTCCGTCACTTGAAAGATATTTGACTGTATGTCCGTCACTTGAAAGATATTTGACTGTATGTCCGTCACTTGAAAGATATTTGACTGTATGTCCGTCACTTGAAAGATAATTGACTGTATGTCCGTCACTTGAAAGATAATTGACTGTATGTCCGTCACTTGAAAGATAATTGACTGTATGTCCGTCACTTGAAAGATATTTGACTGTATGTCCGTCACTTGAAAGATATTTGACTGTATGTCCGTCACTTGAAAGATATTTGACTGTATGTCCGTCACTTGAAAGATATTTGACTGTATGTCCGTCACTTGAAAGATATTTGACTGTATGTCCGTCACTTGAAAGATATTTGACTGTATGTCCGTCACTTGAAAGATATTTGACTGTATGTCCGTCACTTGAAAGATATTTGACTGTATGTCCGTCACTTGAAAGATATTTGACTGTATGTCCGTCACTTGAAAGATATTTGACTGTTTGTCCGTCACTTGAAAGATAATTGACTGTATGTCCGTCACTTGAAAGATAATTGACTGTATGTCCGTCACTTGAAAGATATTTGACTGTATGTCCGTCACTTGAAAGACGGGCTCTAGTCAAATAGCGGATCTCTTGTGGCTGCGTAAACAGATCATAAAGGTAATGGTTAACTAGAGTCCTTCTCCCATTTCCTTCAGGACACAGTCCCATAACTTACTTAATCCGAGGTTACATATAAATATGGACTGATTCCAGAGGCGTCATAACTAAATAAAACAAATGAACTATTTTGAGAATAGAAAAAGGCGTTCTCCGTGGCCTATAATAGTGGATTCACGTATATTAATAACACATTTACATGGTTGATGGAAAATATTGTGAGAAAAACTTAATTTCTTCATAGTATACATAATAAATGTTGTTATGTTTTTCCAGAATATCTGGTAACAACCCTTGTGAACGGGTGGTTTGACAGTCGAACGACCCAGATTTTCTTTTCCGGTTCCACCAGGTTTTCGTTTTCCGGGCGGTTCGACATAATAACAAGTGTTTTCCCAGACGGGGTGGCACAGGCACAATTTCACTAAGGCTGGATTTCACCAACAAAAAGTTATACCGAGAATAACTAACCCGGGGATAACTTGTATGACAAATGACAGTTCACAATGAGGTGATCTGATCTAGGTGTTATTGAGTAGCTTTAACTCACCTCATTTCACTTTTAGTTAGTCAGTTTAATTTTATTTTTTATGTACAGTAGATAGTTTTATTAACACCCACCCATACTTACTTCACTCCCTCATGTCATAATCTTATGGTACCGACAGAATATCAGCGTTGCAGGATCTCCTGTAGGTCCTGTAACACATGCTGAGTCGGAGCCGTTTCGCTGTTGCGATGCACACTACATGGTATTCGTTCTGCCCATTCCCATTTTGCTATTGTTATTTTTGTCTTCATGCGTATATGTTTACATAATGAAATCCTTAATTGGCCTCATTTTAAGATTATTTTTTAAGATTACATGTAAGCATGGCTGTGGATTTTTGTTAATAAAATAAAATAAAATAAAGTATATTTCATTTCCTACTTGTTTCTTATTACTTAATATGTTTTTGCTGTGTCTTGTGTTTTGTACAGATGAATAAATGTATTCTCTTCTCTCTCTCTTTCTATTCTATTCTAGGTGTCACTGGTGTCTATGAAAAAGTAGAAGATACTCTCGAGTAAAAGTTACTCTTTCGTTCGTAAAATCCGGCCTTAATTTAAAACAGGTTTCACTATTTTTGAAAGGTGTCACTACTTTTAAAGGTTTTACTATTATTGACAGTTGTCACAACAGGTGTTTAAAAATACAACCTTCTGTCGGTCTGTCTGTTTGTCGATGTCGGGTTTCAAGCCGTCAATTCCTAGTATTAAAGCCTCGAGAATTCCACATAATGTACACTGTGCGACATATTGCGTGCAATTTAGTTTTTATGGCAGCATAAACTGCACCTCAGGGAGGCGTCATAAACTCCGCAGATGAACTGAATGGTCAGACGAGCTGACGAACCCTACCCTGGTCCAGGTTACATCATACATTCTTCATAATTATACAATTTTTAACTGGCTTTGAAGAGGGAGGTGTTCAAATCGAACCCATTTTTTTTTAACAAAAAACCCCAATTTGTTTTACTTTCTGTCTAGTCAGCTGCAGATTAATAATGATATTAATTTATTTTTATTCATAAAATTTTATGAATAAAAAGGCTATTGTATAATGTACCTATTTTATATATATATTCCATAGGTAGAGATGGAGTGATGAGTCGAGTATATGGGATAAAGAGTGGAAGGAGACCGCTCAGGATCGAATGGAGTGGAAGAGGGGGAGAGAGGCCTTTGCCCAGCAGTGGGACATTACAGGCTCGTAATAATAAATAATAGGTAGAGAAAGAGAGAAATACTAAGAAAAAAAAAGATAAGAACTTTTCAATTATTACTCACAGTTGGATTGGCAGGGATGAAGTGTCGCGCCTTATTTGTGCAACGATAGAGTGTCTCCAGCGTCGCCTTAGAACAACTAGTAATGGAACCGCCTTTGTTCATTTACACACGTACCGTATGTTTAGTCGTTCGTTCACCCGATTTAGTCCGAAGTTGCGTAGAAGTGGCGCCATCCCGAAACGTCACCCATCAGCAGTGATCGGAATAGGTAGAGTGATTTTTGGTACTTACGTCATAAAAGTCATAACATGGATATGCCCTTTTTCCGGAAGGTTCGGGATTAATGAAATTAGAATTAAAATGGTGTTTTAGTAGCTTGAAAAAAAATCAATGCTCACACATACAGGTTAACGATGACACATCTTGGAGACTGTACTCTGATTGGTCGCAAAGTTGCAAAAGTTGCATTGCGCCGATGCCGATGGTGATGTGATGTGATGTGATGTATATATTTATTGCACATATCAGAAAAAAACACAAACAATACAGAAAAGGCATGAACAAAGGCTGGTGGTGCTGCTTTTATGTTGTAAATCTTGCTCATATTGATTCGTTTCGATTCGCAATTTATACCTAGTTCCATGTTATCATTAGGAAATTCCAAAAAAAAAAACATAGTCATTTAAAAAGCCGGGAATCCACGTTGAGGTCACTCACCCCAAATTACTCTACCTACTCCGATCACTGCTCATCAGCCAAAAGATCGTTAGACGTCGGGGTATCATGCCCAACACAAACGTTCATAAATAATTTTATGTATTCTTACGATTGAAATGTATGGTTTGTTGAGAAAGACGAAGGAACGTAATAATAGCTTTTAACTAATTCTGAACCAGTAGCATGTGGAGAGCAGCGCGGATTTTGTCACGGGGGAGGAAGGACGGAGATAATAATTCACCAAGTTAAAACTTAAAAAACTGACTTCATGATATTTTACTAACCCCCAGTTTCTGAGACGCTGATCACATTCTTCACTTTGATGGCGGCAAGAGATTTTCTGAAATCAGTTAATCGCTCTGTTAGCTAATCGTAACCTTTGATCAGCGTCTCAGAAACCAGAGGATAGTCTTGTCCGCGTGGAATGCAAATGAAGTCAATATCACACAAAATAAATGAAATCGGTCCTTACAGGCCAGAATTCATCTACACCACGTGTCACAAAAAGCCAAAATAAGTAATTTTGGATACCTGGATGACAGATTTTTTTATGTAGAAACTTAAATACTGGACCGATTCCTGATTTTAAAAAATGGGACCAAACTGAAGGTCCATTCTTTCAAATTAAAAAAAGAATTTTTGAAATCGGTTAACAAATAATACCAATTTCGAGGTAACACATAAAAAAAAGAAGTTGGTTAAAAGACGCATAGCTATGTAAGTCCCTGATTTTCTCCCAACAAAAGCCGCAACTAGGTACCGCATACATTGCAAACTAAAATATGTATAAAAATAGACATAGACATACGTTTATTCACTGAACAAATTATAGAAAAAAAAAAGATAATAAAATAAACCGCGTGCAGCACCGTACAGCTCTGTTGATGGAAGCTGGAAGCTATACTCCTTTTAACTGGCTGCGGCAAAATTGAAAGAGTAATGGAAATGACGACGTAAGGCGTTACCTTCGGCAAATATTTACTCTTGTCATCGTCTGCTTAGACCCTAGAGTTCTCTTCACTTTCTGTTTTCTTTTTGTATTTCACTCTTTTGTACGATAAAGAGTATTAAAGTTCTACGTCATAATTATTCGCACGCAAAATGATGCAAGCTTACCAAACTACGGGATAAGCATCGTAACAGCGGATCCAGTAGTAACTGTTCTCAAACTTCGCCACATAAATTGCCTTGCCTCTTGACTTGTGTAGACGCGTGGTGAAGATTAAAGAGTTTCGTAGGTCAGAGGTGACGGCGCACTAGATACTGCTCGATACTAATAAACTAGTATGCCTAGCTGGTAGCTCGTCCAATGGACCAAAATACCAAGTTTTTTTGTGTCGTTTTTCATAGCTTTTGAAGTTTTATAAAAATCGCGGATGAGCTAGTACAATATGGCCGATTTCACAAAAAAACTGTTTTAAGGGACACTTTATTTACTTTCAGGGGCCACTTAGCGGATTTTTCGGTTTGACCTAAGGGTCATCTAGGCTACTACGGGACACCCTAAATCAAATCTAGCATATTTATCCCAGTTTCTGAAAGAACAGGATATTAACACCTATTTTTCAGTTAATAAAGAAAGGCAGCAAATAAACCAAAAACAAAAATGCGAAGTGGTAGCGATTGGAGATGCGAGTTATTGTTTGTTTTTTTTTGTTTAAATTACTTCTCTGTATTTTCTGTTTTTTGTCTTTTATGTGCAATAAATATATACATACATATAATTAATTTTACTGAATTGACGAACAACTCTCAAATGAATGAAACTCAATGTCTCAGCCGTGTCATAAAATCTGTTTTCGTGAGTAGGTAGCATCTTAATAAAGCCCCTCATGTTATCTCACTAATCAGTACATAATCAAATCAATCACACTTTTATTTCGACGAAGTAATTTCAATAAAAACTTGTGCACCACAGTAGGTACTATGGAAGTGTAACTGGTGCTCAAGAAAAGATAAAAAGAAAAGAACATAGGTAGTAATCTATATATATAAAAATGAATTGCTGTTCGTTAGTCTCACTAAAACTCGAGAACGGCTGAACGGATTTATCTTATCTTAGTCTTGAAATGTTCGTGGAGGTCTAGGGAAGGTTTAAAAGGCGAGAAAAAATCGAATAATTTCCGGGAAACCTTAAAAACAGCCCTTTTCTATTTCCCATACAAACGTTTTCTAGAGTCAATCGTTTTCTAGAGTCAATTTGAACTTTATTGCTATTCAATAAAGTTCATATTAAATTGAGGCAGTACGAAGACTGCCGGGTCAGCTAGTAAACTAATAAATAATTAATTAAAAAATAATTATCTCACTCTATCATAAATATAGAAGGTATTTAAATATATGTAGATATTAGTTTATTTCTGTTAGATTTATTTATTTTATTTTATATAATATTCATGTACTTCTGTACAATATTCATGTACCTCTTGTACATATTCATGTAAGTAGTATATGTATAACTGTCAACCTTCAAACATAAAGTTCGAGAATAATCTTTGGCTAATTTACCTAATTAATAACACTCAATAAGCGGTTTGGGCATACCTTTAGTTATTTTCTTTTCTTTTAATTTAGTTTTTACCTTACTTAAATACAAATACACTGTCCACAAATAAAATAACTGGCCAAGTGCGAGTCGGACTCGCGCACGAAGGGTTCCGTACCATTATCTATAAAAAACCGCAAAAAAAATAACGTTAGTTATGCTGTCAAAACACCCCGTAGGATATTCTAGGTACATGTTTTAAATTAAGATATTTATATTATGAAACGCAATATATTAAGTATATCTGTCGTGTTTTGCAATAAATAAAATAAATAAATTAGTAATATTATGATTTATTTTTATATTTTTTTTCTTTCACTTACTTGAGCACAAGGCCTAGATACCTGTTTTATATTTTATCTTTCTCTGTCCATCCTGGGTTTGCTGGAAGAGATTTATTTTTAGAGATAAGCTTGCCTTTGTAAATTCCTTCGTCAGAACACTAGGTTCTAGCTAGGACAAGAGAAGACATTTTACAAAAAAAAAACAAAGTTCGCTAGCAGGCAGTAGTAAGTAAGTCAAGTGAATTACAAAGTCAGCAGGGATAACGCTCGAAAGTCGGGTTTTGGTAGAACTTTTCTCATAAACGCTAAGCGAGCCATAAAAAGCCACTAAAAGATTACGAGAACTTAATGAGATAAAGAAAGGAAACATTATCCATGAAATTAAATTAATCTTCTTTCTGCAAGTTTATTAAAATAAAGCCGGTTTTTGAATTGAGAATTTCACTAATTAAATACTTAAGTATCGTTCTGTATTTATGCTGAGAATTGATTACAATAGATAGACTGTGAAATGTTGTAGATATGTCGCAGATGGTTGGTTAAATCAGACACTTAATTAAAACTAGACCGTTAATTAAAGACCGACATTTAACCAAGTCACTTGGTTATTGGCATATTGATTTAAATAATGCATCGTCGAAAACGTTTAACAATCAGTCTTACCGAAAGCCAGCGTGTTGGTTAAAATAAGATGGCGTCGCGACAACAGCTGATGTCTTTCAGAGTGGCAAACGTTGGGCAACGTTGGTTTGTTGTGTTCAGTGGTTTCTTGTTTAAAATTTGATCTTTGTTGCAATTGTAAACATGTTTCGACTCCGCCATGATTAGTTTATTTATTATTTATTTATTATTTATTTATTGATCTTAAAAAATCCACAGCTAATACAGATGAGTAAAACAAGGAAAATAATCTTAACTTTAGCCAATAACGGATTTACATTTTTTTGTTAAAATATTATAAGACAGACGTACTTACCAATTATACTTACAAACATAAAAATTATAACAAAAGCTAGTTACAGCTAGTAACTAGTGTTGATTTAAGTTGATGTATTTATTAAAAAAATTAAAATTGATGAATTGAGATGTGGTGTGTCGGTTGTGTAAGTAGTGTAGGTTGTATGTGTTGTGTGGTGGTGTGTGTGTAAGTGTACCTGCTTAGCCCTACGACGAACGGTGGTCTTGGGATCGGGACTGTGTATATTGAATTGCCACTAAGCAGGGTGAGTATTGAGTATAGTTAAGTAGGCTATATTCCTGAGGCACGGCAGATACATCATCAATGTATCTGTCTGTCATAATAATTCAAATAGTAATAATAATAATATTTCAAATAACGTTTTTCTTAAAAACCTGTTTAGCGGTGTTAAAAATATCTAGGTCTTTTTCTTTAGAAAGCTTGTTGTAATTTAAATGACACCTATTCATGACTGAGTTTTGTGCATAGTTAGAACGAGATAGGGGGACATGGAAGAGAGGAGTGTGCCTGGTTCTTTTATTTGGAACGTTTAACCGAAGTGCTGAGGAGATTAATTCAGGACAGTTCAGCCTTCCATTACAGAGGTCATGAAGGAACAGCATATCCAAGAGACATCGCCTGTCCTCGAGTGTTTGCAGTTTATGCTGTTTCAACGAAGTTTTGTAGTCCTTCAAAGCGGAGTGGTAGCCAGTGCGGTAACTGAGATGTTTAATTAATTTGCGTTGTATTGTTTCAATTGACTTAATGTGGCATATATATTGGGGTCGCCAGATAGGGCTACAGTATTCCAGAACACTGCGCACGTACGAGTAGTAGAGAACCTTTATGCAGTCAGGGTCAGTGAATGCCTGGCTCGTTCGAAGGACAAACCCCAGGTTCTTATAGGCCTTGTCTATAGCAGCGTCTATATGTTGAGAGAATGTGAGCTTCGAATCAAGTAAAACTCCTAGATCTCTTATTGTTTTAACTTTCTCGACTGGCATGTTGTTAATTTGGTAGGTGTAAAATATTGGCTTAGTTTTCCTGGTAAAGCTCAGGTGATTACATTTAGTCACATTAACACTTATCCTATTTACCGTATAATAGACACCTAGCCTACAAAGATCTTCCTGTAGAAGTTCACAATCGGAAGTTGAATTTATCTTTTTGTACACTTTTTTGTCATCGGCGTATAAAAGAAACTTCGAGTGGATAAAACAACCGCTTATGTCGTATAAGAAAGCAATGTAGAGGAGCGGTCCCAGTAGCGATCCCTGTGGCACACCTGATGGGACAGCGATGAACTCGGAGCGGTGTCCCGCCACGACAACTGCTTGGCTTCTGTTTTTTATGTATGACTCGAGCCATCTGAGTAGATCCCCTCTTATCCCCAGCTCACGCAATTTACGCAGTAATATGAAATGATCTACACGGTCGAAAGCTTTCTCGAAATCCGTGTAGATCACATCTACCTGCCCTCCCTTGTCCATGCCAGTAAGCACATCACCTGTAAAAATTGCTAAGTTTGTCACAGTAGAGCGCCCTTTAAAGAAACCGTGCTGTTCGGTCGGTATGTTTATTGAAACAATAGGATAAATGTGTTCATGTGCGACCTTTTCCATAATTTTGCCAAAAACATTTAATATCGAGATGGGTCTGTAATGTTCTATATTAGCTTTAGTCCCTTTTTTATGTATAGGTATGATGTGTGCTGTCTTCCATGCCGTTGGGTAAATACCATGGTTAAACGAGCGGTTAAAAAGTATGGACAAAGGTAATGCTAGGGTTTTGGCGCAGTTGCGAACAAAAACAGATGGAATCTTATCACTGCCGGGGCCCTTAGTTATATCAATTGTTTTCAATATTTTAAATATTTGCTCCTCTGTAACCACTATAGTGTGCAGCAACTCAATACCGTTATCTGTCTTACAGATGACCTGATCGTATGACTTAGATGGTTGTATGAACATTCGCTCGAAGAAAGTGCTAAATGCGGAACAGATTTCAGCTTCTGATTTTAATTCCTCATTGTTATATTTCATTATTTTAGGGTAGTTAGAGCTGTTTTTCCGTTTTGATTTAACGTATGACCACAGCAGTTTAGGATTAGTTTTAATATTTTCTTGTGAGCGTTGTATGTAAGTAGCATGACATTCATCCTGTATAATTTTCTGACGTTTTCTGAGTAGGCTGAAGGAATCATAATCCAGGGGGTTCTTATACTTTTTCCAGAGTACGTGGTATTTAGTTTTTTCCTTTATTATATTAATAAGTGCGCGGCTGTACCAGATGGGGTAGCGTCGTGATAATCCTATTACTGCCTGCGGTACATATCTATTTACTAAATTATATATTACGCCATAAAAACTTGAAACAGCGTCATTAACACTTAGAATATTTAAACATGACCAGTCCTGTTTCTCGAGACACTTATTAATGTTCTCGTAATCTGCTTTCCTAAATAAGTATTTAAACTGTTTTGCTAACGGCATGGGGGGGACCGTAATGTCAGTGGCGTCGATATCCAAAGTGGGGTGGAAAACGTCCCGTGGTACTAATTCTGTATTAGTTCCGTGTATCTCGATGTTAAAGTTTGTGAAAACGAGGTCTAGTGTGTTATTGCACGAGTTTCTCAGGTAGTTATATTGCTGAAAGCCTTGTATATTCAATTGATTTATGAGATTAATTCCACTATTCTGTATCTCCACATAGCCTCTCTTCAGGTATCTAGGTTCCCCAGATTCCCAACTGATGGTGGAATTATTGAAATCACCTGCCAACAGAAAGTGATCATCCGTATTAGCGTCAACAATGTTGGCAAAGGAGTCGAGAAATAATTGTGTGGTAGCCGGTAGATCATGTGTTTCGCTATGAGGCGGAATATAAATTAGACCGATGTGCAGATTGCTAGTGGATCCAAGCGCTCGCGCATCAATAGTCAACCATATGAGTTCAAGGCCGCCCGGTGTCCACTCTGGTCGGAGACGAGCTTGCAGCCGCGGCGCGCAGAGCACCATTACGCCGCCGCCCGTCGTCCGAGTTACCCGATCACGCCTG
Organism: Argyresthia albistria; assembly: GCA_963457715.1. Classification (NCBI taxonomy): domain Eukaryota; kingdom Metazoa; phylum Arthropoda; class Insecta; order Lepidoptera; family Argyresthiidae; genus Argyresthia; species Argyresthia albistria. The sequence goes on from OY735259.1 coordinate 383,038, forward strand.
AACACATCGTACTGGTCTAAGTCGGTCAGCTCGGAGTCAAGAGTTTAGCAGAGGAGCCATAAATTCGTGTTTTCCATTGTTGCAGGTCTACCCAATGACCTGACTGTCTACTGGCATCAGTATCCCTACAGCTTCGGCATAGTCTTCTGCAAGCTGCGAGCTCTAATCTCTGAGGCGTAAGTTGCAGAACCTCACGCAGGCATATTTGACAGCACGAAACAGTGTTCGAGTTCCTGATGACATACTGACGTGCCACGAGTATTGATTTGATTTGGGATTTGGCACAAACTCCGAGTACATTGTATTTAATACGAATCACTGACATCTAATACATCTAATATTTCAAACTAAATTCTTTGTTGATGCGTAATTTTGCTTCTACACAAACATATTATAGTGAATATCATATTTAAGTAGGTAATAGTATGTTCAGTTTATTGTTGTTACACATAGGTCTACCGCCCCTGTTTAATTATTAACCTCTCTCATCAGAACTTGGTTTGCTGGAAGAGATCTCTTCTTAGAGATAAGCTCGCCTTTGTACACTATTTTTATTTACTTTTGTTTTATTTCAACTAATTGTGTGCAATAAATTATGAATTATGATAGAATAAACATTACACAAGCGCTGTTACTGTATGATTGCAAGTCGATTGTCATATCAAAACATAGTAACATTCATATCTCCGCACTTGTGGCGATGGGCTGGCCGCCTAAACCAACATTCCAAATGGGCGTTTAACTGGCTAAACGACAATTTTGACATGTGTGCTGTACAGTACGGGACCATACAGCATTAGTTTCACCTGTCACCGCGCGCCATCAAAAGATCGTTGGTAAGCTGTATCTACAGTACGGGGCCATTGTTTTGGCACGTCGGGTCTCGTCTCGCTCTCTCTCTCTCTCTCCCTCTCCCGCCAAGTCAAACACCGAGTATCATACTCGGGGCACGTCGTCGGGTCCCGCCCCGACGTGCCAAAACAATGGCCCCGTACTGTAGATACAGCTTACCAACGATCTTTTGATGGCGCGCGGTGACAGGTGAAACTAATGTTGTTGACAAGTTGATGACCAATGAAGAATGAAAGGTCAGTGTTGCTGACAGTTTCGTTGCATAAGGTGCGTAGAAGCGTAGAAGTAACGCCCCCTGTAAACGCCACTTGGACACCAAAAAATCGTTGAAAGACCGTACTTGTTATCGGGGGGGGCTACATAGCTGCAATCATGCAACACACTTTCTGCATATACGGTGTAACTAGGTACTGAACATGAACCTATGAGCTTTGTAACTCAACTTTACTCTGACCGGAAAATAATGATGTCAAGTGAGAGTTAGCGACATCGATTGCACTTCTCATGGCACAACGAAGCATACTTGATGCACAGAGTGAGATGAGAGTGTTATACAGGTAACCAATTATGGTCAAATTGACGGCCTCTATGGCGCAGCGGTTGCACGTCTGCCTACCATGCGAGAGGTCCCGGGTTCGAATCTCGGCTGGGTACAAAAAAGAACCCCATGTCTTGGATGTTTACCTACATGTTTTTGATGTCGCTGTTTCTGGTTCCCACGACACAGGGTATCCTAGTGTGGGGCCAGATGCAATGTATCTGCCTGTATGTATGTGTAATGTAATGTGTAATTGGCCATATCATGATGCTAACCGTGAAATATCATAAAACGATGAAATCTTTTACGGCAAATACTGCGGTAGCTTAGGTGAAGACTAAAGGGAGTGAGCACAGCGAAGCCCCCGAATAGTCTTCGTGTTAGTTTGAGATGTATAACACAAAAAACATCACGTAGTGCTGAATAACAATGCTTTTAAAGAGACATGTTTTCATTAAAACCGGCCACATCATGATATAGCCAAATTTGACGATGTGGCTACGAACGACATGGCTAAGTGCAAAAACGTTACTATCGTTTGATGTAATAAATAATCGAGCAGAGGAAATAATTCCGATAGATTTGAAAGGTACAGCTAATAGCATAGCGTTAAGCTTTACCCCACACGGGATAGCAGAGGGGTACTCACTTTACCCCACACGGGGTAGCAGAGGGGTACCCACTTTTGGGAATAGCTAAATAAATAATTTAGCTAAAATAAACTGGAAAATGGGACCGTTCCCCCTCTCTCACCGCTAAGGATAAGTAATATTAAGACATATCTAGAAAGAAGAAGGAAGAAAGAAAGAAAGAAAGAAAGAAAGAAAGAAAGAAAGAAAGAAAGAAAGAAAGAAAGAAAGAAAGAAAGAAAGAAAGAAAGAAAGAAAGAAAGAAAGAAAGAAAGAAAGAAAGAAAGAAAGAAAGAAAGAAAGAAAGAAAGAAAGAAAGAAAGAAAGAAAGAAAGAAAGAAAGAAAGAAAGAAAGAAAGAAAGAAAGAAAGAAAGAAAGAAAGAAAGAAAGAAAGAAAGAAAGAAAGAAAGAAAGAAAGAAAGAAAGAAAGAAAGAAAGAAAGAAAGAAAGAAAGAAAGAAAGAAAGAAAGAAAGAAAGAAAGAAAGAAAGAAAGAAAGAAAGAAAGAAAGAAAGAAAGAAAGAAAGAAAGAAAGAAAGAAAGAAAGAAAGAAAGAAAGAAAGAAAGAAAGAAAGAAAGAAAGAAAGAAAGAAAGAAAGAAAGAAAGAAAGAAAGAAAGAAAGAAAGAAAGAAAGAAAGAAAGAAAGAAAGAAAGAAAGAAAGAAAGAAAGAAAGAAAGAAAGAAAGAAAGAAAGAAAGAAAGAAAGAAAGAAAGAAAGAAAGAAAGAAAGAAAGAAAGAAAGAAAGAAAGAAAGAAAGAAAGAAAGAAAGAAAGAAAGAAAGAAAGAAAGAAAGAAAGAAAGAAAGAAAGAAAGAAAGAAAGAAAGAAAGAAAGAAAGAAACGTTTATTACAAGGACAGAAACACACCAGACAAGGAAAAAGAAAGAAACCAAACATAAAGTAGGACACACACAATATCATTAAGCCTGCACCGAGCTTTTTATTCACAATAACACGTTTTTATAACCCTTGTTTGAAGTGATAAACAATTAAATTAATTTTTTTTCCAAATATATTAGTACTATTGGGGATATATCTCACTCAGCCGGTATATACGATGGAAACACGATTTGATTAAGTTGGGGGATATATCTCACTCAGCCGGTATATACGATGGAAACACGATTTGATTAAGTTGGCTCGATAGAATTAATTCGCAAAGTTATCTCTAAAAAATAAAATAAACCCTTAGTACGGCCTGAATAATTACGGAAAGTTGTCAGTTTTGAATAATAACAAACTACTACATGTTTTCTATAACGTATACACTTTACATTTTCAAAATGTGGGTTTGTTTATCAATACGAAGGAAATACCTGAATTCATGCGCGTTCCGGCCATCCTAAACCCGACCTGCCTCTCCTCCCCCATATCCGCTTTAGTAGTGCTTCAGCTGTCGGACGGGGAGCTTGTGTCGCTTCCACTGAGACGCCCGGATTTGAAAACGTACGAAGAGTTTTGTCAAAAATCACTTCATTCGAGATGGGGAACAAAGTAAATAAATCAAAGGAAAGAAGGGGTTGGCGAAAAAAGAACGCTAAACGCTTGCATGAGGAAATGAAGTAAGTGTAACTCGTATACCTACCTACCTACTTGCATATATATAAATAATTTGGACAAGTGCGAGTCGCCCTCGTACTCGCTCAGAGGGTTCCGTACCACCACACAATACGGGTACGGAATCCTAAAAATATTGTGGTAAATAACACTGTAAATTATCTGTTTTCAATAAAGAAATTCATATGAAACAAGGCTTAGTTATAGGGTCCCGTTTGGCACCCTTCGGCACGGAACCCTAAACGACAATTTAATTTATCCTTCTAGAGCACGACGCTTACAGCTTACAGGCCGAGAATTTTGAAGACAAACAGAATGTACCTGTTGCTTCGTAAGTATACTCAATACCTACCTACCTACTTGTAGTTTGTGGTTTGTTTGACTAAATTAATTCCACTAATATTTTTCACATTTTTTCTCACATTCCATTCTCTGTCATTCTTTTTCTTTTATAGGGTAAATGTACCAGTTGTTGACATTTCACTGCAAAATAATTATGAACCATCTGCTGACGGGATGAGAGAAAGACAACTAATACAGAACTTTGAAGACAAAGAGAATACTGTTGCTTCGTAAGTATAATCCTCCTACCTTCCGATTATACCTACTTATTAAAAGTGGTTTGCACTTACCTATCTACCTACTTACGATATTTGAACAAATATTTATACTGGAAAATTATTTATCTTTTTCTATTTTTAGGGTAAATGTACCAGCTGTTGGCACTTCACTACAAAACAAAGAGTCATCGGATAAACTGTAAGCGTAGAAATAGTAGGGTGTATAGGAAAACATTATAATAAATTAAGTATGAATGACCACTATATCTATTTTTCGATTTACAGGGTAAATTCCTTGGATGACACCGATTCTAAAATTTATCACACTCTGGAATCGTAAGTTCAAAAAATAATTATTTTTATGAAATAAGTCTTACAAATTTCATCCGAACACCAATTTTGTCGATAAATAAAGTAATTACAATTAAATAAAATATTCTGTTTTATTACAGGGTACCAATTACGTGGAAACAAAATTCTTGTCTTCCAGTGGATGGAGAAATAGACAATAAAATTACTTACTTACTACTTAAAGTAACAGGTAAAAATATCCAGATGATGAAAAATTAAACGCTAAAAATTTAGACACGGTCGCGCTGTAGGCTTTAAAGTCAAAACATGTTTTGTGTGGTAATTTTTCGTGTGTTCCTTGCCATAAGACCAAATTACCTGTGCCTGTAGACAAGTGACATCGCTAAGGATAGCGAGTCGAAACGATAACTTTTTATGTATGCGATTTGATATTTGGAATCGCTAAGGTGACGTCACCTAGCGATGTCACTTGTCTAGGCCCCCTGATCATGCAACTTCACTCAGTCTTGATTGTCATTCAGAATTTATTTTGAAGAATAAATCATTTGAATTTTAAATTAAAGGGTCGATAACTGGGACTCTCACCTTATTTAGCCGTTATGTTATTTTACGTTATTAAGTTATTTATGAGTTTCTATTGCACTACTTACTGTTACTTAGAATATTATCATAAAAGGTAATAAGGTATTATTCAATTTATAATTATCAGGGATCGGATCGAAGGTGTGAATTTACCTAAAGTTTGTAGTCGGACATGACAAGGAGCAGTTACAACCACTTGAGTTGAGTTGAAAAAATGACTGCACCTTTCAATTAAAATCTGTATGAATGTTTTATTTACCTCGCTTGAATGATGTAAAGTACATTACTCAGTAAATTTTACGAAAAATTTAAAAATAAAAAAGTTCAATTTTTTTGGGAATCAGCAGTTTGAAAATGTTTATAGTTCGGTGTTTCAAATGTAAGGAACATGTAAAACTAATAAAAACAAAAATTAACTGGTTAGACAAAAACCCGAAATTTAACAGGTTAAATTCAAACCGGTTCAACTCAAGTGGTTGTAACTGCTCCTTGTTATGTCCGACTACAAACTTTAGGTAAATTCACACCTTCGTTCGTTCGGATCCCTGATAATTATGGTCTACCTCCACCAAGCGGACGGCACGGCATATCGGACTAAATCGGATTTTACAATCTTGAAACGAAAATAAATCTTGCATGCAGTGTTTAGATAGTTTAGAGCCTTCGCCCACGACGACTTTTTGCAGCGCTGCAGACGCGCGGCTGTCGCGCGTTCGCATCGATACAGTCGCGAAGCGGTCGCTAGCTGTGTACCCTCGCCCACGTAACCAAAAATCAGTCGCGATGCTAACGCGCGTTAGTAGCGATGCTGTCGCGCGTTTGCATCGCTACAGTCGCGATGCTGCCGCGCGTTAGCATCGCTTCTGAAGCGCGTAGCAAATGCGACTAACGCGCGTAAGTAGCGATGCTGCCGCGCGTTTACGAAACGCGCGTCTGCAGCGCTGCAAAAAGTCGTCGTGGGCGAGGGCTCTTAGAGTCTATATTGCCAAATCAATGACAGCCGCCGCCGCCGCACGCGCCCGCCGATATGCTGCTGTTATTGATTTGGATGCAGTGTTTAGAGTCTATAATAGACTGTAAACACTGCATGCAAGATTTATTTTCGTTACAAAATTGTAAAATCCGATTCCGTCCGATGCCGTGCCGTCCGCTTGGTGGAGATAGACCATTACACCTCAATATTTTTTATAGAAAAAATATCATGTTCCTATATTCCATAATAAATAAAATTGTGTAAAATCTGGAAAAATGTTTCTAACCGTAAATATTTGTTCAGTTCAGTTCAGTTCAAAAATTTTATTGACCATAAAATCATACATATTACTTAGTCAACGTCAATATAATATTAATATTTTTGTATACTACCGCCCGTTCGGAAGTTGTGGGCTTAGGGATGGAGCAAAGAAGGGCAAGAAACCTCCCCCGTACCTCTTTTAAAATATCAGAGCCTTAAAAATACAATGTTATGTATTTCTACTTAAGTCTAAGGAAATACACCGAGGAGAGACGTACTGACTCAGTCCATCGCCCCTCTTTGGATTTCTGTGCGCTGAGATGGTAAAGACCATGCAGTTTTGTCATCTAAATATTCTTTTACACTGTAATATGACTTCTTCAATAGGCCGTTTTTGACATAGTTTTTGAACCTCCTTTCTGGTAGGTCCGTTGCTTCATTAGGTATTTTATTATAAAAACTAACACATACTCCCATAAAAGAGTGAGCAACCTTACTGAGTCTGAACGCGGGCATAGCAATCTTATTTCTATTTCTAGTGTTAATACTATGATTATGACCTAAAGTCTTAAATAAACCTATGTTTTTTCTGGTATACATGATATTTTCATAAATGTATTGACAGGTAACAGTAAGTATATTGATATTTTTGAATTTGTCCCTTAGTGATTGCCTAGCATCTAGTTGATAGATAGCCCGAATGGCCCTTTTTTGTAAGACAAATATTGTGTTTATATCTGCCGCTCTCCCCCAAAGCAGTATTCCGTAAGACATAATACTATGGAAATAACTAAAGTAAACCAATCTGGCAGTTCCTACATCTGTGATGTGTCTGATTTGCCTGACCGCATAAGCAGCTGAGCTAAGTCTTCGTGAGAGACTAGTTACATGAGGACCCCATTGAAGTTTCGAGTCTATAGTGATTCCAAGGAAAATTGTTTCTTCAACGAGGTCTAGTCTTTCCGTTCCTATGCTTACACTCGTGTCCACCTGCCGCACATTCGGTAAACAGAATTTGATACATTTTGTCTTCTTCGAGTTTAATAAAAGGTTGTTTACATTAAACCAACTTAACACATGAGAGAGCGTACTATTTGCATCGTCTAGAATTTCTTGTTGTCTTTTCACCTTAAAGATAATGGATGTGTCATCAGCAAATAGTACAATCTGAGTCATTTTCTCCACCATATACGGCAGGTCATTCACGTAAACTAAGAAAAGGAACATTTTTTATAAAATTTGTAATAAAACTATTTGAAATCGATTTTTTGTTTTTAACCGACTTCCCAAAGGAGGAGGTTTACAATTCGTCCGGATATTTGTTTTTTATTTTTTTTTTTATTTTTTATGTATGTTCCCCGACAGCGCCTAGACGGATGGACCGATTTGGAAAATTATTTTTTTGTTTGAAAGGGTTTACCTTCCCATTGGTCCCATTGACACCAGGTCAGGATCTGATGATGGGATCCTGGAGAAATCGAGGGAACTCTTCAAATATTATAGGCAGACCTATAGTGATTTTTGTGTTTTTCATAATAACTCGTGCAAATGCACATGGTAAGCATAATATTGTGATGCGGAACTGCTCATGAAGACCACATATGGCCACCAGATCTGCTCAATACTAGGTACAAATACAATGCGTGGCTGACGGGCAGGCAACGCATAGCCTAAGCCGGTGGACCTAGAGCCATGAAACTTTGTACAGGGATTCCTTAGTAGAGTGAGGTAGCACTGTGATGGGATTTGACAAAATTAATTCCCCAAGGGGGGGGGGGGGGTAAGGGGTTGCAGTTTGTATTAAACTCAATCTAATCAAATAGGGTTTGTGGAAGTCGGTTTTTTCTAAAGTTTACTTTTTGTTTCAATTATATTTTGTAAATAGGTATTGGTAATAGATAGGTAGGTATAGTAGAACCCACGAGTCCTGTAGTTTGATCATGATCATAGAGTAGGCTTTTTAGATAGCAACAAAGTCGAAGTTGTCAAAACTGTCAAAATACAATAAAGGTGAACTCAGACCCATCGGTGCCCAGCGATTAGTGTAAGATGTGATAGACAAGTGTGCGTTCTCCTTAATTCAGGTCGTAAACATATAGTTGCCATGAAGAGACGAGACTTTTTTTGAATTTGCCGGCTTTTCAAACGACGCTACTCGTGGGTTCTACTATACCAACCAACCAACTCGCGAGTGACGACCGGGGTGGTGGCGGCGCAGGGCTCGTCACGCGCGGCGGGCGGGCGGCGCAGGGCTCTTGCTAGCCTTTCGCATGCTTTCGCTCTTGCCGCCGCCGCCGCCGGTTTGCCTCACGCACACATACACGAAGCGCAAGAATACCCAAAATCGATTAGCGCTAGAAGCTCGGTGCACTCTTAATAGTTGTAAACACCATCAATGACGGTCGTGGTGTGTCACTGTCATTATAAATGGCAACTGACTCAGCGATATGCTGAAGGCCAGGCCTTCAGCGCTGAGGCGCTGATTATCGATATCTAGGAATAGCCTCTTTATTAATCTGTGGAATAGTTACCCTGTACCTTTCAAAACTATTTGCACTCGAACTTCGAATTCCTCTTGATTACGAGCAATTTGTGTAAACTAGAACAACGGTTTATAATTAAATTAACTAAAATATTCGAACTGCGTACGTAGGTGGCCTCAGCCTAAAACTACCCTTTTGAGATCCGCCGTTACTATTGTACCAGGTGTGTTTAATTGTTCTATTACCATTGTTATTGCTAACAGTAAGAAGCTCAACATTGTCCGTCTTGATGATTTATCTATTCCGAATTTGCAATTCGCGGTTGCGACGCGATGTTATACAGGAATTAGGTATTGAACAAATAAACCATCACTAGTAATTTTTGACATTCGCTAAATGCAGTTAAAATACAACACGACCATTTATTAGGTCGTATTGTAACTAAATAAAATCGTGCAACAAACCGAGGAATTGAATTTTTGGCCACTTCCGACCACATTCCGAGCCCTGCAGCGCCGAGTGCGACTCTGCGGACCACAATTTCTTGATTTTAAAATACTTAAATGTTTGAAAAAAAAGATACAGTCTAAAAGGTGGGCACAGCTGTGCCACTGCCACTCCGTATGGAAAATAGCGTGACGCTATGTTGTGCTGTTTGTTTAAAAGAAATGTTTAGCTTCAGTGTCGTGTAAATTCCCACCTCTGAGCTCGGGGTCAGTTTACAAAACAAAAACTTGTATAACGAAACCACAATATTGACCTAAACTATTCATATACACGATTGCGGTATAATTCTGACGTATAGTTTAAAATGCTGAAAATGTGTGGCGTTACAAACTATACGCGATAGCTATCAGACCCCTGCGTAATGGCCTTGTGTACCACGGAAATACGCATGCCCGAACAAATTAAAAGTTACGATCCCTTTGTGTCCGAGCACAAACTGTTGTGATAGGCACCTATCACAACAGCGATATTAACGTACGTACCGAACCCGTCAGTGCATCGATCGTTAATATCGGTTTTTTACAAAATAGGGGGATATTGGCTCAGACACAAAGCGTCTCGCCTTCGTGTTGAATATCTAAAGGTGGGCACAATAGTGCCCCTTGCCCATCCTGTCGACCTCTGTGGCGCAGCGGTTGGCCATCTGCCTACCATGCGAGAGGTCCCGGGTCGAATCCCGGCTGGCGACAAAAAAAAACCCAGGTCTTGGATGTCTACATGTTTGTGATGTCGCTGTTTCTGGGTCCCACGACACAGGGTATCCTAGTGTGGGGCCAGAAGCAATGGATGTGCCTGTATGTAAATATTTAATGTTTTAATTCATTGTTTTAGTGTTCCTAGCTCAGACGAGCGATACTTTCAACACATTTTCGAGCAGCGGGGTGGCGGGCACTGAAAAACCTGTTTGGTTTCTATTTTCCGAATTTTGAGTTCAGGTTGCAGTGGTGAAACGTCTGGCTACTACAGCAAAACAAATTTCCAATTCGCTTACTTAGATAAAGTTTAACTCAACTATCTATACTTTACTAAAAAGTTGTCAAAGTCAAAGTCAAATTTGTGTTGCTAATATTTTTTCAGTGATGCAAAATACGATAAATAGATCATAAACATTAGCCAATAGCCATCCACATTTTTTGTCAAAAATAAAAAAAAATATCAACATTGTGTCATGTGAAAATTCTTATGATCTCCAACTCTTATTGCCGTCTTTTATCTCAAGATTTCTTCTGTTCTCATTTCACTAGGAATTTTCCTTTGTAATCTTCTTCAGGCAGAATTTAATAAAGTTTTGGTTTCTTACATATGGATGAGCGGCAGATTGTTTCGATGTTGTATCTTAATATTAGGATTTTCCTACATCGTTCTTTTATGCCTTTTTAACCGACTTCAAAAAGGAGGGGGTTCTCAATTCGGTTGTATGTTTTTATCATTATTATTTTTAATGTGTGTTACTTCGAAACTGGTGCTATTTATGAACCGATTTCAAAAAATTTTTTTTTGTTTGAAAGGGTTACTCATAAGCTTGGTCATATTTTTTGAAAATCAGGAATCGGTCCAGCAGTTTAGTAACAACATGAAAATATCTGAAAAGTATAAAATGTCATAACGTTTAACGGTAACTCCACCTCACTTAACTCCACCACTCGACTTTCTGTGACTGTGGGCTGATTTAAGGGACCTAATATTCGTCCATATTTTGTAATATGTGTGGACTTTACAGCCAGAATACAGATGTTGTAGGCTCATTTTCATGTTTTTGAACGACATTCGCAAAGCGAGCAGAGAGGATTGAGTAGTAGTCTATCACAACTACAGGGGTATATCTCTACTGAGTATTGCGGGAAAGGCATTTGCGAAGGTTGTTTTAAGAAGACTGGACATATTAGCAGCTCGAATTTACCCAGAGACTCAATGTGGGTTCAGAGCTGGCCGATCTACCAACGATATGATTTTTACCCTTCGACAACTGCAGGAGAAATGCCGAGAACATCAAGTACCGCTATACATGGCCTTCGTCGATTTAAATAAGGCATTTGACACCGTGAGTAGGGATGGGCTGTACGAAGTACTGAACAAAATCGGGTGCCCTCCAAAATTCTTAAACATCATACGGTCCTTCCACGACAATATGAGAGGGTCTGTCATATTTGATGGAGAAAGATCAACGCCCTTTGGCGTAAACCGAGGAGTCAGGCAAGGCTGCGTACTAGCCCCTACCCTCTTTGGGATATTTCTATCAGCGCTCCTCTTGACTGCGTTTGAAGACTGCGACGTCGGAATACATCTGTATACAAGAAAGGACGGAAGATTGTACAACATTAAACTACTGAAGTCCAAAAACAAGCGTCTGGATTTAATTGCCAGAGAACTCCTGTATGCAGACGATGCTGCACTAGTCGCAAACTCTGAATGCGAATTACAAGAATTGGTGACGAGATTTGGTAACGCCTGTCATCTGTATTCCATGAGCGTAAACACCAAGAAAACCGTCATCATGGCGCAGGGCGTAAGTCAGCCTCCTGAAATCACACTCGACGGCACCATCCTTAGCGTCGTGGAACACTTCTGCTATCTTGGCTCCACCACCACCTCCTCACTATCAAACGACAAAGAGATAGATACTCGGATTGGCAGAGCATCGACGGCTTTTGGAAAGCTATTTGAACGCGTTTGGAGAAATAACAAGCTCACCACTCACACTAAAGTCCTTGTATACCAGACCTGCGTCCTTAGTATACTGCTGTACGCTTCCGAAACTTGGACCACTTACACAAAGCAAGAACGCAAACTTAATGCCTTCCATATGCGCTGCTTGAGGACTATACTTGGAGTCACTTGGAGAGACAAAATGAGCAACGAGGCAGTTCTCTCAAAGACAAGCTGCTGCAGCATCACCGCCATGCTGAAACAACGAAGATTGCGTTGGCTTGGCCACGTACATCGAATGGCCCCCGAGAGACTTCCACGCCAAGTAATGCTGAGTCAAATTGCAAACGCGAAGAGACCTGTAGGGCGCCCAAAGCTACGGTTTAAAGACTCCTGCAAGCGGGACATGGTCAGCTTTGGAATACCGACCGACTGCTGGGAAAACCGCGCCGAAATGAGACCTGAATGGCGCCATGAGATCAAAATTGGAGTTTCCAAGCATGACGAAGACTGGCTGGAGAACATAAAGCAGAAAAAGCTTCGCTGTGCCTCATCTCCTCCAACGGATTCGGGATACGTGTGCAATCGATGTGGCAAGAAATGCCGTGCCGCAATAGGGCTGTATAGCCATCAAAGACGATGTGGGGTGCAACTAACACACTAGCGCTGCAACAATCATCTCCACAGATGTTGTGGCCAGATATCGAAGTCGGTTTTTTAGGGTTCCGTACCCGAAGGGTGCCAAACAGGACCCTATTACTGAGACTTCACTGTCCGTCCGTCTGTCTGTCTGTCTGTCACCATGCTGTATCTCATGAACCGTGGTAGCTAGACAGTTGAAATTTTCACAGATGACGTATTTCTGTTGTTGCTATAACTAAAAAACAAAATAAATTTAATATTAGGGGGGGCTCCCATACTGCTAACGTGTTTTTTTTTTGCGGTTTTTATAGATAAATAGTACGGAACAAAACTACCTAAATCTGGGGTGCGAAGTTTGTATGAAAAACTTCATCATTCATCCTCAGTCCACATCGACCCACTGCTGGGCATAGGCCTCTTCTCTATAGCGCCAATCTTCCCGGTCCTGTGCCGATCGCACCCAGTGGGATCCCGACGACTTGTCAATATCGTCGGACCATCGGGCCGGTGGTCTGCCCACTGGCCTTGTCGCTCCCCGTGGCCACCACTACGTGACCTTTGGTCCACCGTCCATGAAAAACTGTTCTCTTACGCCACATCTAGCGTAACGAGATCGTTTGATACAAGCCATCCGTAAATGCACAGTGCACGTTATTTTCTTGAAATGCTTTCCGTGATTTCATATATGAAAGTGCACTCCGCCATGCGTTCATACAACTTAGTTTAGAAACTGCAGTAGAAGTAAAAGTACAGTTGTACATATTATTACATTGAAATATTATTTTCAGTGCACCAAAGGCGTTTAAGGCTGGAGATACTATCCGTCCGTATGTCGGCCTGCCCCGCTGCATATTATTATCTCTCCTGTGCCCGCGACCCAAGCTTTTTAGGGTTCAGTACCCGAAGGGTGCCAAACGGGACCCTATTACTGAGACTTCGCTGTCCGTCCATCCGTCCGTCCGTCTGTCTGTCTGCCTGTCTGTCACCAAGCTGTATCTCATGAACCGTGGTAGCTAGACAGTTGAAATTTTCACAGATGATGTATTTATGTTGCCGCTATAATAACAAATACTAAAAAACAAAAGAAATTCAATAAGGGGGGCTCCCATACAACAAAAGTGATTTTTTTTCCTAATTTTTGCTCGATATTGATAATGGTAGCAGGTAGACGCTTAAAATGTTCACAATATATTGAGTATATTATTTACTTAAAAATAATAATAATTATTATTATTATTACTATGAGACTGTAATGTCCCACTGTAGGGCACTCTCCCCCTCTTCCAAAAAATAAATAATTAAATTAAACCATATTATCTCTTCTGTGATTAAACTTAAATTAATATTTAGGGGGGCTCCCATACAACATGTTTTATTTTTTTGCGGTTTTTTATAGACAATGGTACGGAACCCTTCGTGCACGAGTCCGACTCGCACTTGGCCGGTTATTTATAGATAATGGTACGGAACCATTCGTGCGCGAGTCCGACTCGCACTTGGCCGGTTATTTAACTTTAAAGGTGCTTCTAATCCTAATGATTCTAGGGTACGAACGCACACGTTTTGCAAAGAACCACTCCAGACGTCAGGTATGTGGTGTAGTTTTACTCTGAAAGTGCTTCCAAACAATCCTAACGATTCTGAAGTACGAACCATGTCCATAGCGCGATTTCGCAAACAAGCACTCAACTGCAAACGGGCATGCGGTGTGTTATAATTGCTGGAGTATTGCAAACAGACATTTTGCTCGTGTCGACGCCCTAAATGCTCAACGCTCTGTAGCCTCAATTCCATAAGCTTTTTGGAAAATGGTGAACAAAGACTTATTATTTATTACATAGACTGCGTTTCACCGAATAGTTCCTTTGGATCAAGCTTAACGTACTTAACCTTTGACAATAAAGACTTCGAGAAAGGATCTATTCGGTGAAACGCATTCTAGTAGTCTTCCAAAGATATTTTGGCACTTGCGTGGCGTTTACAGGGGGGCGCTAGTAATACGCAACTTATCGCAACTATCATCAGGCGTCAGTTTCACCTGTCATCACGTGCCAAATTATCTTTGGACAGCTACGTGACAGCTGTAGTGTAGCTGTAGCTATCTTCACAAAATAAAAGGCCCGTTTTGACAATTCACGCCCATGAAGTTTTAACCGGCCCATTAGCTTCTGGACTCCTTTGACTTTGACAGTGGGTACCAAGACGTCAATTAATGTCTATTGCACGGGGATGAGAACTTAATTTTCCCTAATTTTAATGTCATTTTCCTTTTCGGCCAGGAGAATGACAATCTCTCGACTGAACCTCTAATGCGTAGGTAATAAAAGCCAACTGTTGCGTACAAGCAAAGCGTACAAGATTCAACTAGAAAAACTGCTTCTATTACCTACGCGTTAGGGGTTAAAACTTCATGGGCATGAACTGTCAAAACGGGCCTTTTATTTTGTGAAGACTTTAGTGTCTATTCGTGTTAAGAATGGACGAATAGACTGTACTGTCGTGTGTAGTAATGTGTTGCTGTTGCTATGATATTGACAAGATGAATAAACAGTCATAACAGGTACGCTAACAAATCAATCGTTTCCTTGAAAGTGGCTTCAGTGGGCCATTTCTCAAATAATTCTTCGAGGTTCCATTGACATATGCTCAGTTGTTGACTTGGCTGTGTCAGTTTTTTACAAACTGAAAATACCAATCGATCTATTGAGTGAGGTGGAGTTAAGGTTGAGTGGAGGTTGAGGATACAACTTAGCGTACCGGGGTCAGTCCTGATCAACAGTTTGTTGACTTGTGTCACTTCATCGTGAACGGTATTTTCATGGGAAATTGAGAAGAGAGTATATAACATAACCAAAATAGAGATTTAATAACTGGCTCAAAGTGGGCGCGACTGCAGCACTGCCACCGTGTGTGGGACAAAGTGTGACGCTATCTTTTTAGCACGCTTTTATTAGCTTGGGTTGTATGTTTGTATGTATATATGTAACGGAATCTTTGTGCTTAATTTTCACCGGTTTCTAGAAGTCTGATTCGATGAAAATTTTCCATTCCATTTTTCAGGTGTTTTCAGCACGTCGGTCATCTACAGATATGGTAGCCGTTTCTTAAGAAAGAACATTAAACTACACTGAAAAAAAAATATGTTTGCTTGAACAAAGATCTTGTTTAATGTGATCACATATCTTGTTTCCATATGAGCCTAACAAGATCTTAGTCACTGAAACTAAGAGCTCTTTGTTAAATTATCATATTTAGATCTACTTAGTATTTTGTTGATTGAGACAAGAATACTTGTTTAGTTTAGCTTAGATCTTATGCAATCTAACAATGAAATGTCATCAGATTAACGAAGTTGATATGTTGTTTCAACTAAGATCTTGTAAGGATCAACGAAGTTGCTTGTTTGCCATAAATATGGTTATGTTTATATCAACTAAGTTGCTTGTTTGCCATAAATATGGTTATGTTTATATCAACTAAGTTGCTTGTTTGCCATAAATATGGTTATGTTTATATCAACTAAGTTGCTTGTTTGCCATAAATATGGTTCCTTTTTACATCAACGAAGTTACTTGTTTGAAATAAATATGGTTATGTTTATATCAACTAAGTTGCTTGTTTGCCATAAATATGGTTCCTTTTTACATCAACGCAGTTACTTGTTTGAAATAAATATGGTTATGTTTATATCAACTAAGTCACTTGTTTGCAATAAATATGGTTCTTTTATACATCAACGAAGTTACTTGTTCGAAATAAATATGGTTATGTTTATATCAACTAAGTTACTTGTTTGCAATAAATATGGTTCTTTTTTATATCAACGAAGTTACTTGTTTGCAATAAACATGGTTCTTTTTTAAATCAACACAGTAACTTGTTTGAAGTAAATTTAGTTCTTATTTACTTCGTCAAAGTAACTTGTCTGCAACAAATAAGGTACTTTTTATATCAATAAAGTACTTGTTTGCAATAAATGTGGTTCTTATTTAAATCAAAATCATTATACAGGGTGACATTTAATTAGCTGACCATATTTTGGGGAATGATAGTACCCATCATTATGAACAACTTTCCCCATGAAACATATAGTCGCAAATGAAAATTTTTTTTTGTCTTCCAGTACATTGCCCCGATCAGCTGATTTCAAGTTACTATGGGAGACCCAAAATTTTTTTTCATTTGCGACCATACGTTCCTTGGGGAAAGTTGTTCATAATGATGGGTACTATCATTCCCCAAAATATGGTCAGCTAATTAAATGTCACACTGTATTTATGATGACATAAGTGACTTTATTGATGCATAAAGAACAAAAGTTGTGACTTTATTGAAAGAATATCAATAAATAAAGTAACTTATTTCAACATATTTATGATGACATAAGTGACTTTATCGACAAAACGTTAACTTCAAATAATTATAGGTTCCTAGATGTAATAGCAATTAAAAATCATTTTTTTAATAAATTGTATTTATTTATAAACATTTTTAATGTAGGAACTCCGTAAAGTTAATTCAAAAGTGAGATCTACTTTAATAACTAAACACCTAAATGGACACAATGTAGATGTACAAAATATTAACTTAAAATAATTGTAGGCTCTTAGATATAGTAACAATATTTAAACAACTAAAAAACATCGAAGTTAAAATTACCCTTTTTTGTGTACACCTATAAATATAAATATTCTCAGCAACGGTAAAAAAAAGTTACTATACGAGTTATAAATGTGTAAACAGAAATACATTTTCTTTAAAGAACATCGAACATTTTTGTATGGTGCCTGGAATACTGGGATACAGTAGGCGTGCGAGTTCATACATGCCCATCGAGGCCTGACGTGCGCGCGGGGGCAGCGCGCCCCGTTTTCACCCACCTCGCCGCATTCGTCCACAGTCGAGGACGTACGACTACTGTACCCCAGTATTCCAGGCACCATACAAAAATGTACGATGTTATTTTAATGCATTGTATTTTTGTATACACATCTATAATGTACTCCGTAAAGTAACAAATTTTTTACCATTGCTGAGAATATTTATATTACACGGTATAGGAGACACTAAAGACACATAGAATTTGACTACAGTTTCATTTGGATCTAGTTCTTTAACTTCGTAAGCATAGAAATGTTCATCGAATTCCAATGTTTGCATAAGTAGTCCCATTAGAATCAGACTATTGGAATCATACAAGAAAACCTTTTGCACATAAAAAAAAACAGGTAGCAAATCATTAGGGCTGGTGGAATCAACTAAGATTGTACCTTTTACATACCGAGTAGTAGATACAGTGGCCCAAGTTACATGCACAAGTGACTTATTATTACATAATTGTAAACTAGATCTTATGAATTGCATTTCAGCCGAATCAGCTAAAGTTACACGAGAAACCGGACCAGTTTTAAGAATATCCGACAATTTGCCTTTTAAAAACATTTCGTTTAACTGTAATTGATGTTTAATGGCTAAAGATAATGTAATGTTCCTTCTATTACATGAAGAATTTGAAGCCATTTTAAATATTCTATGTTTGGCTTCAAATCGCATCGACCACAAAGAAACGATAGGACCAAATTTTTCTAACGCGGTGTGATAGTGAACTAGATTATGAAATTTTGGTTTCAATGAATCTTTGGTAAGTGATAAATACATAGCGTTGAGTTCTGATACTGCATTTTGTAATAATTCTTCAGTTCCTTTGGCAAACGCTGTAGATAAAACTATTTCTAATACAATCCTTAATTTCTGATACAATTTCCAAATATTATTCCCTCGAGGTACGAACTCTCCAACTAGTAAACCAAAATATCGCAAAAATGATAGCATTTCTGAAGATGTCATACGTATATTTCTTAGCAAAATATGCTCCATAGCCAAAGTGCATGGCTGATTTCGATTGTCAGGACCATACTCAAAGGCATGAATTCTATTATTAAGATCAATCAATGAAAAATATTTGAAATTTTTTATGAACTGAAGAAGTACAAATTGCATAACATACTTAGCAACACCTTCTAAAATGTCGTGCATGCAGTGGACACCTATCTGATTGAATAAATCAAAATCTGCTACACCAAACCAAATACATTTTGATTTAATACCTGTCTCCGAAGGATTATCGAGACGTAGGTCTGATTCGTAATCAGATAAACTACGTAATAATTCTATGTTTTCCCAACATTGCGTTTTCATAACTTGTTTGGGAACTTTACATACCCTGCAAGAAAAATTTGCAGCGAAACTTTCAACAAAGCCTGTTATAGCATGTATACCCAGATTGTCACCCAATATCAAACCCAGTTCAAAGTAAACGACCCCATTAAAATTTGGAAGGTTAAATTCAATTCCATGTTTACTTAGATAGTTGAGCTCCTCAATCACACAGTGAAAAATAACGTTATTTCCAAATAATACTCTATCTGATGAATGAAACAGAAGAAGAAGGAATATGTTGCTAAGCGCTGAGGAACGACATGGCGGTAAACAAGGAATAGATGCGTACACCCCACCCAACTTGTGCTGTCCAGCTCGAGAGCCTAACGCATTTCCTATCTCGTAGTCATCAAAAAATACAAATACAGGTATAACAATTTTCCCTTGGCGTTGATACATCCTATTGCGCCAAAATGACCCTTGAATAAAGTTCTCTATAGCAACATTGTCATCTGATCTATTGAGATGACGCATGTAATCTATAGTTTCAGTAAGAATATTCTGAAGTGAAAAAAACGATTTAAACACTTTGCGAAGTGGTATAAAATGTTGTTCACATGTTATTGGTACAAGGCGACTGATACCTGTTCGTTTTACTCTTTCCAATCTTTCACCAATTACCACTGTTTCCGGTTTTATGTATGTATTTTTGTTTTTAAAGTATTCTAATCGTTTATGTTCAGTATCAAGTTTAGTCAATGGGCTTATCAAAAGAGGTTCAACTGCATTCACAACGGTTTCAAGGCTGCTTTGTGGGATGGTGTTGTTAGAAGACAAATTTTCAAGTTTTTTCCTAATCGCCGAAACTAGAGGCTTAGCCATCAATTCACTAAATCCGTTTATGACTGTTTGCACAATATTTCTCGGCAAAGATTGATTTGCATATAAACTTGCAACAAAATTTGAATAACCAGTCTCAACCATCTCTTCACAAGACGATGTTTGAGAACTTATCAAGTGGCTACTGCTATTTGAAGAACATGGTTGTAGCACATTTGTAGAACATGATTGTGGCACATTTGAAGGACATGGTTGTGGCATATTTGAAGAACATGATTGTGACACATTTGAAGAACATGGTTGTGGCACATTTGAAGAACATGGTTGTGGCTGTAAGACGTTATCGTCATCTGTTATTATGTTATGTTTCTGCACGAAATGTCTCCTAAATGAATTGAACAACTGAAATTTACGATTACAGTCATCTTCTACACATACATATACTCGTAACTCCCCAGGACTATGTATGAGCGCAAAGTGCGACTTCAGAATCTTTATATCTGACAATTGCATACGGCATACAAAACATGTAACCATGTTAAACAAAGCTCACAGCTCGCAGCAGTCTCAAATAAAGTTTTAACACGAGTAATTTACTCTATTTTGTGTCAATATTACAATCTGTCAAGAGAGATTCAGCTGAAGTTGAACCTCGATCGAAATTGGAAGTCATTTTGTACAAGCCTTTTTGTATGAAGTACCATACCGCGGTTGAGTCAATCCCGTACTCCGCATTTAATGCCCAAATAGCTTTGTAGCAGGTGTCGACAGCTTGCATAATATTGTCCCTCTGATACATTACTGACTTGTTTATTATTACTAAACATGTTTTGATGTCATTTAATGTCTCACCGACAATAATCACGTACGGCTGTGACGTTGCGCCTTTAATTTCTAATGTTTTTAAACGCTGATCAATATACTGACCGATTTCGACATCACATTTTAAGTGCTTTATGAAGGCATCACGTGTTTCTGCCTTTGATGGTTTCCAGGTGCAGCAAGGCTTTTTGTTTGGATTTTTATTCTTTGGTCTAACAGCGGTCGTGTTCAATAGGTGTGGTATTGATAGAAATGCTGCAAGATTTTTGTCGTCTTCTTTGGTTGCTGAAATAAAAGCAAAATGTTGACAATTATAAATAAAATTAAAATGTCGATTGTTGGCAATTTGTATAGATGTACATAGAAGATACAAATTGTAGATTGTTACAAGGGGCCTACGTAACTTAAGAGAGCTATTTCGGAACAAGATCTAATTTGGCATACCGAGGTATTGCAAAAGTTTGGTTGCAAATGCCACCTTACAAGGCCTCTTTTCACAGCACTTCTTACTGAGCATGAATAATGAAAAATCTTCATGTAAAATATATAAACTAGCAGCTTTAAAGTAGGTCAGCGTATTTTATATTATGTAATAAGTTACATTATTTATACTTACAATCAGCGAGATGAATTAGCTCCTTGGAAAAATTATCTTTTGATTTCCTTTTATTCAATAATTCCAGAACTTTAATTTTTACCACCGGGAAGAAAACAAATAAGTTTTCTTTCTTCTCCTCATAGGCTGCTTCAAAGTCTATGTGTAACTGAAATAAAATGAATTACATAACAATAAATATCAGCCACATAAAAAAATCTTGCCATGTCGTGTGACGGCACCATTTCATTTATGATTTCAAAGTAAATAATAATAATATTTACATAATATTAACAAAATTAGTAAAACCTTACCAGAGAATAACCATGTGGTTTTTTTAGGACTGGAAACTCTTTGGTGTATGATTCCAAAGTCCCTCCTCTATCATTATGAAGACGGGCCGTGCGACATTTAAATGTCTTCTTCCATTTTGCTTCCACTAGGCTCCAGGGCTCTGATGAATTTCGGAGCCACTGTAAATCCTCTTCAATTACTTCTAAATCGTCAACTTCGTTTTCGTTACTGTCGAGCACTGGTCTGGGAGAGTCTGTATGGGACGACGTGGTTGCAGGGCTGTCCTCTCTGGTTCTCTTTGTTCTTTTTGCCGTCAGAGCCCCTAACCTTTGCAACCGCCTCCGTGTATTTAAGACTTGGTGCACAAGCTTCCCTCGTGCCTGCAGGGTTGCTCCGGATGCTGTTGTGCAGGCGGGAATGTAGTATGTAGTTGTCCTCTCTCCAGGAAAGAGTTTCTTTATCAAATTTGCCCACTTGAAATATATAGGTCCACCAATCTGCGAGTTTTTGTGTTCATTTAATATTTCTTTGGCTATTAAGGAAGCCAACAAATTTCTCGTCTCATCTCCATCAAGAGTCCCACCTTTGTATATCAGGAGTGAAGACGCCTCTAGTGACCTCTGCAATATACCATCTAATATCTGAAAATTATAATACAAATAATCATATATCGATTTCAGTAATAAAGCTTTTTTTACGGTGTTATTTTTGGGGGGCACATAAAACAAATGGAAGCAAAATTTTGTAACTTGCATCTTGTTTTATGGAAAGTTTATTTGGCAACAGGGGTGATAGTTAACACTTAAACTTTTTTTTATAAACACACTCAATTTTGTTACTTATTATCAAGCCACTGAACTATTCCAACCAACCATATTACTGTTTCTGTGTTTTATGACTACTGATGATGATGATGACCTGCCTGTTAAGGATAAATTATTAGCTAAATATGGTACAGTCAGCTCCCGAGTGAAATACCTATAACCCTCTGTGGAGTAACGTAACGCCCTCTACGCCACAGGGGGGCATACTTCACTATGGAGCTGACTGTACTGTCAGTACATGTTGTTTAATAGTGTATACATACCCCAGTCTCAGGCCTTAGGTGACTTATTAACTCTTGTTGTTCATGTGGAAGATTGATTATTGGCTCATTCTCTTTTTCGTCTACAGTGATAACGAGAACTTCCTCCTTCCTTTCATTTGGTTTTGGACTAGCCTGGCCAAAATCAAATTGTAGTAGATCCAGATTCTGCAAAAAAGATATAGATATGTACCTGTTTGAGCATATTTTAGTTTGTATCGTTAATTACTTATTTTTACGATAAAGTACTTTTTATTTATCCATGATAGATAGATAGATAGATAGATAGATAGATAATTCATTTATTCATTTGAATCTATCCATCGTATAGTGTAAAACAGAAAATCAAAAATCATTAATGAAATAATAAGGTCTAGACCGGATTTTGAAAAATTATTAAGTACGGCCAAATTACTGACTTCAGAGAAAATTTTATTGAGCAAATGTTGCTTATAATGACGCCACCTATCAGCTGAGTCTAAATAAATTACACTACACGATGGCTATTAATGTTCTACTTAATGTTTATGAGCTATTGCCAGAGTTCCTACACAAATGTTCATTATTCATAATTTCTTTATTGTACACAATTAATTGACACAGAAATATGTAAATAAAATATTATTATGTATGAGTGATGGAAAACATGGTGAGGAAACTTTTATCACTCCATAGCTGGGCTATGCCCAACAAGCCCCCTGTCACACTAAAGTTGAGCATTGAATAACTGGCGAAACGTATAAAATATTTATAGGAACGCTCCAAAGTTACATCTCCATACAATGCTCTCCATCAGCTTACTGTCCGTTATCGGTAAACCTCCCATCCGTTAGTAACCAACCGTCATCAGTAGGTTACCTAACGAGACGTTTTTTATAGGAACGGTTTCAGCTTACGCCTCGTAGATTAAACTACCATTCGTAACCAAAAGGATCGTTTTTCAAATATAGGAACCGGGCATAGTCTAGTTCCAGCAACCACCTGGGTACTTACAGATATATTTATGCCTGAGAACTCCCCTTGCCAAGCTCTCCAGCACCTCATAAACAGGGCCCTTGGCCCTGTCTGTGGTATTAACTCTTTAACGTCCTCTGAGGTCAGGGCCGACAAAGCCTGGATGGTGATGGCCTGCTCTAAATAAATAGTTTAAATTATTTTTGCACTCAACAGCTCGCTAAACAGGATCACTACTAAACATGATTTTTTTTTATTTTGATGTTTTAATTTGCGCATCCTGTAGGGTGCCTTACGGCCATTATTTTATGTCATATGCATGTTTTCCATAAGTCCATTATTTACAGAGATATCTACATGACAAATATTGTTTGATGTATATCTCGAAATCGGTGAGGTGGACGAGGAAAATGCTTATGACCAAAAGTGATGGCAAAGAGCAGCACTACACGATTCCGAAGTAAAAATAACCGGCCAAGTGCGAGTCGGACTCGCGCACGAAGGGTTCCGTGCCATTATCTATAAAAAACCGCAAAAAAATGTATGGGAGCCCCCCCTAAATATTAATTTAATTTTAATTTAATTATTAATTTTTTAAGTAAATAATATACTCAATATATTGTGAACATTTTAAGCGTCTACCTGCTACCATTATCAATATCGAGCAAAAATGAGCAAAAAAATCACGTTTGTTGTATGGGAGCCCCCCTTAATATTAAATTTCTTTTGATTTTTAGTATTTGTTGTTATAGCGGCAACAGAAATACATCATCTGTGAAAATTTCAACTGTCTAGCTACCACGGTTCATGAGATACAGCCTGGTGACAGACGGACGGACGGACGGACGGACGGACGGACGGACGGACGGACGGACGGACAGACGGACAGCGAGGTCTCAGTAATAGGGTCCCGTTTGGCACCCTTCGGGTAAGGAACCCTAAAAACTTAGCCTAAAATTTTTTTTTCGCAAAATTTTGAAATTTTCTAAGTCTTTTTTAGGGTTCCGTACCCGAAGGGTGCCAAACGGGACCCTATTACTGAGACTTCGCTGTCCGTCTGTCCGTCCGTCCGTCCGTCCGTCCGTCCGTCTGTCACCAGGCTGTATCTCATGAACCGTGGTAGCTAGACAATTGAAATTTTCACAGATGATGTATTTCTGTTGCCGCTATAACAACAAATACTAAAAATCAAAAGAAATTTAATATTAAGGGGGGCTCCCATACAACAAACGTGATTTTTTTGCTCATTTTTGCTCGATATTGATAATGGTAGCAGGTAGACGCTTAAAATGTTCACAATATATTGAGTATATTATTTACTTAAAAAATAAATAATTAAATTAAAATTAAATTAATATTTAGGGGGGCCTCCCATACATTTTTTTGCGGTTTTTTATAGATAATGGCACGGAACCCTTCGTGCGCGAGTCCGACTCGCACTTGGCCGGTTTTATTTTTTGCCTTCTTATCTACACACATCGACCAGCCGCTTGGCGATGTCTTTGAAGGCTCTTAGGGCGTCAGGGCCCAACGACCCGAGGGACTTTAAACCAAATGGCACAAAAAGATTGGTCGTCACCGAGCGCGGCGAATTTGCGCCGTTTGAGACCCTCTGCCGCTGCCGCCGCAGCGCCGGCCGTGGCAGAGGTCGCTGGTTTGGGACGGGACCTGCGTCTACACGTCTACACGCAGGTCCCGTCCCAAACCAGCGACCTCCCGTTCTGCCAGGGAATGAGCGTCATTCCGCCTGGCCTCTTGCCATCGTCGCACGCAGACCATTGGATTCGAGGATGGCTGGCACGCCACCACAGGGCCCGGTGAATCACGTCATTCAGGCTGGAATGGCGGGACCAACGGCCGGCGGCGCTGCGCTGGCATGAGAGGCCGTCGTGACCGTATTGGTTTACCCTAGCACCACAGCGGCAGCGATGTCATTTCTTCATGTAAAATATTTAGAAACTAACCTTCAAATTTTGCAATGAGCTCTGGGAACTCCCATGTCTTGAGTAATTCAGCCACTTCGTCCATGCTCCATGTAGGCAGGATTTCACAACAGACCACACTAAATGTCACTCACACGTGAGCGAGATGTATTTTTCGGTAAATGCAAAGAGCGAAAGAAATAACACACGAAGAAATAAGACACGGACGCACGCAACGTCGCAACTTGCAGTGACTTGCACACGCACGTGGTCAAGTGGGGGGAAAAAGCGCGGGTGCGCGGGGCGCGGGGCGCGGGGCAATTGACAAAGCGTAGGGTAGATGTGACAACTATCTTGTTTGATTCAACTAACATGTCAATGTCACTTGTTACAATCTATAACTTTACTCATATTTGATGCTAACAAGTTGCTTGTTTAAATTAAACAATATAATTATTTAGTATGACAAAGTAACATGATTAACTTAAACAAACAAAAAGCAATAATGTACGATTTAGCAAAGACTATTGTTTACAATAACAATTTGCATTTGTAGAATTAAACAAAATTTGTTTGTTGCGGCTACGATGCCACCTTGTCTAAAGTAAATAAGTCAATTATTATTCCAACTAAGACCGTTGATAACATTAAACATTGGGCATAATGTAGATATAGACAAGTTTGATTTGTTACGACAACTACTTAATCTTGTGTATAGTAAACAAATAAATGATTGTTTCAAACATTTTAACGCCAACTAAGCCAAAACGTGTCTTGGTTGGATTGCATTTTTTTCAGTGTAAAAAGTAAAAAATAAATATAGTTTAAAAAAACTAAAAAACACGCTTTTAAAAAACATCGAACTAAAAAGTTTAAAAATAATTTTTAAAATAAGCTTAAACCAATAATGAACGAAAAATACTAGTATTATTGTGAAAAAAGCGTGGGCGCTCGATACACGAAAAATATGTTACAAAGCGCCCACGCTTTTTTCACAATAATACTAGTATTTTTCGTTCATTATTGTTTTAAGCTTATTTTAAAAATTATTTTTAAACTTTTTAGTTCCATGTTCTTTAAAAGCGAGTTTTTTAGTTTTTTAAACTATATTTATGTTTATGTGTGTTCATTAAAAAAATCTCATTATAAACTGGTTACAGTCTAGGAATGCGGAGCGAAAAGTTTGATGAAAACAAAACGTTTACTTTGAATAAGTATTTTATTTGCATTCGACAGGTTCAACTCGCAGCTGATAGGAATATTATTAAATTACTAAATTATGTTGCACAAGTCTTTTATTAACTCAAACTAGTTGATACAAAACAACTCCGCCGCACACATGCAGTAATTATTTGTTGGGAAAAGTTGGTAAAAGTTGGTTTGGGCTGCTGTTAGCAGTTTAAAAGTTGTCCAGTTGCAATCGCATAAAAGTGCTAGAAAATAGTTAGGTACGATAAAATGATTATGCAGCGTGGTTACCACGAGGCACGCCACTCACCTCAGTCGCGCATGAGGCACGCCACTCACCTCAGACTCGCATTTTGACACAATTTAATGTCAAAATCAATGCTCGCAAGTGTAGAGAAACGTCATTGTTTCGCGAAATTTGACATTTAAGTATATGCGCGACGCGAGGTGAGTGG
Source organism: Argyresthia albistria (assembly GCA_963457715.1). Lineage (NCBI taxonomy): Eukaryota > Metazoa > Arthropoda > Insecta > Lepidoptera > Argyresthiidae > Argyresthia > Argyresthia albistria. The sequence continues at coordinate 409,894 of OY735259.1, forward strand.
CGTGTACTGGCTTGCCTCATGGTAGCCCGGCTGAAGTTAGAAAGACATCTGAGGAGTGGAGTGGAGGGAGGATGAGGACATGCGGGATAAAAATATACTCTTTACTGTTTTCTTGCAAATAAAATTCATTTCAATTCTTTTCATCATTTCACTAATCTTGTAGCAAAACTCAATCTCAAAGGTGTTGTACGAGATTGTACTTAATTCGAGTTTTGCTAGTCAATTAAAGTGGCACTGAAACACAAAAAAATATCTGATTATTTCCCGAGCACGACCGAGATACAGTCAAGTGAAAATACTTGAGTGCTCTTCAAAGTCGGTTGAGCATCGAGGCCATAAATTAACAAGTGCTCTACCTTCCTCAACAGCTAAAAAGTACAAACCCTCGAATTTTCGTCAAATATTTGTTTTACCGTCTCGAGTGGGAATGTGTGGATGCTATTTGTCCTGTCTTTTGTTGCAAATGTCCTCGAACAAAAGATCTGGATGAAGAGGTAGGAACGCCTGCTGATCCCAGCTGTGTGGGATACATGGGTGATGATGTGAGGTTTGGGCGTCGGAAAAGAGGCTATCACTTACTCGTACGTAACCTATTAATTAATTTAATCGCGAAAATCTCATAGGATTGTCATTTGTTTCTATTGCCGAAGGGGTTAAACCGAACATCAAAGTTTCGTTCAACTCGCAGGACTCTGAAGAAATAACAGAGTAATTACAGGGCCCAATTATTTGATGGTATTACATCACGATCACAGCGAATGCACCGAAGGGGCGAGTTTACAAACAACAAACGATAACCCAAATACAGAATTTTGATGCAAGGAAAATCCGCTTGTTGACTTTCGTCGGGTTGGCCACTGGCCCGACACCCCTCCATCAAGCACACTGAGCCAGCGTGTTGGAGTATGGCTCAATCGTACCCGTATACGAGTAAAGGCTCTCTCCAGTGGGGATAATTATGGTACATGGTATTATAACTGCGATAGGAAAATCCACTGTGGAAGGAGAGGCAAACACGCGATAATGCTTACTTCAATTTGTCGCATAAAATCAGTCTACCGGTCGTAAATGGTAGATATGAATTGAATTGATAAATCTCAGCCTCTTTGTCAACTACCATACCTTATTTATTTTTAACTTGTCCTGAACAATGGAAAGTAAACATGCGTCTGGTATCGACGTTGAAACAATTTCTTAGTGGTTCTGTTTTTGATGTAATGCAAGGAATTTATTTATCAACTTTGTTGTCGAGGCGCAAAATCTTACCGTAATGGCTGTCGTTACTTGGACGAGACTGTATTTATTTATTTATTTATTTATATATTTATTAGTTGTTTCACAGCAGTTTACAACGTAAATTGAAAAAAATATTAATACAAATTGTAAAATGCCAATAACGAAACAAGACCCTTCAAAAACTTAGAATAAAGTGTCGTTATCCATATTACCTGTATATTCCCTTTGGTCTTCGTGGCATTGATGTATAATGTCACCGTCAAAGTATGATATCCGTCATTTTGTAGGATACATCTGTAGGTCGACTGACCGGTAACACTGTAGAATGACGGGATTTCAGTCCTTGCCGGTTACATAGACTAGATACACGGTGTTGCAAGCATAACAATTTTGAAATTTGCCGCGCTTTGCAAAGTTTTTCTCCGACTAGCCAGACTCTATTCGAGGTATAAAACAATATACACTGTACATAGCGAAATAACTTTTCCCATGCGGATTAGTACAGGCACAGTTGTGCCCATATTTAGCCGTCATTTAAAAGCCAAAAACAAATATAACCGATTCTTTGATAAGTATAATTTATTTAATACAGTCTTAATTAGCTATATTCCAATAAATCTAAGAACAAGTCATAAGTTGAATTGAAGAATTATGTACAAAATGGCGTGACATTCTCAGAATTGTATATTTCCAGCAGACGTTTTATAAAGTCAATTTTGTTCAAAAAAGACAGTATTTGATGGCAATTTTAGATGACGTCACTCTGTTATTTCATAGAACTCAGGAAAAAAAGTTCCGTTATGACAGTTCATAAAAAGATTAGCAGGAGTAGCAGGAAGCAAGCCTTTTATTACGAGTGTACTATGCGTACTATGCGTACTATGTCACACCAAAGGTCTCTCCCGTCGAAGCGAAGAGCATCAAAACGTAGTGTCTAAACGTCGCTCGTTACAATACAAATGATGCACCCTTCCTTCCTTTCCACTTCCTGGGTCGGCCACGCTTTTTCTTTGCATATTCTGGAAGTTTGTCTGTGGCTCTTGTAGTCCAACGATTCGGCAGCATAAAAAGGTCATGTTTAATTTAGCAGCATTTGGTACCTACTCAACTTATTTACGAAATGAGTGCTATATGGTTCGGAATCAAAATATTTTGGTGTTTATCTGCTAAATATGGTTCGGAATCAAAATATTTTGGTGTTTATCTGCTAAATTAATAATAAACGCAGATAAGATAAGACTCTTTGTGGGTTGACATTTCACAGAACAGTAACTTAATTACAAAAACTTCCATACGCATATACGCATGAACAAATACAGGCTGTAACAGACAGAAAAGTATGAGAAATGTGTGTGTGTGTGTGTGTGTGTGTGAGTGTTTCTATCCTTCTAAGACATTGAGAAAGTGCAAGATGTGTCTTAATAATAATAAATTAGTAAAAACGAATTTAAAGGAAAACAGGAAGATTACTCTTATCAAGTAGCTCATATTATGGCAATTCTCAGGTCTTGGCTTCTTTCCTGTAATCAAAGGGGTTCGAATATAAACCTACTCCACCACGCTGGCTCAGGGGCCAACCGGACTGGCACAAGTTACCAAGGTTTCCCGCACTGAGCCAGCGTGGTGCACATGGGTGCACAAAGCCAGCGTGGTGCACATGGGTGCACCTCACAGATTCATGGAGTACGGCTCAGTCTTTCTCACATCCGGGTACAGGCCCGTGCCCTTCGGTGGGGAAATTATTTGGCTACATTTATTATTGATAATTATACCTACCCTTTCCATTTTCCCATACAATAATACGGGCGAGGTCAAAAATATCGTGCAATCTATTTAGTTCCGGGGTCTCCAAGCAATGGCGCCTTATTTAACTCTTTATTAAATACATTTCAAATAAAACTATCCAAATAACAAGCAAAGCTAATTTACTGTTCTGTCCTTACATTTTTGGTGAATATAATAACAAATTGATAATAATACCTTAGGTGCGATAGATCGATTTCAATTAATTTATTTAAGATTGGGTTAATCAAAACTAGCGATTCACGGTCGACAGAAACTATTGAAATGTAAATTTTAATGGGTTAATCTTTGAGTTAATTGAATTTTGCTAATATGATTCGTATTTGCATATTATTAATTGGTTATTAGGGTTTATAGGTATTCCGATTTCAATTTATTAGGTCATGGTATACACTTAAATAATGAAATATATATTTCTTAGATATAAACAGAATTCTAGAGATATACGAAAGGAGATAGGTAGGTAAGTAGAGAGACCGAAGATGGATAGTGTAATATCAACATTAGACTTTTTATTATGACGATAACAGACAGTTGCAAAATAGGAGGTATCAATTTTGTTTGGTAGTGTGTAGTAGTCGTAAATACCCCTCCACCAACCCGCACCTATACTGAGCCCGCGTGGTGGAGAATGGCTCAATCTTACTCGTATCTGGGTAAAGGTTTGTGCCCCTCGGTGGGGACATAATGGGCTACATTTACATTTACTTACCCACAGTGCAATATTGTATTGAGTCAGCAGTGCATATACTCTGTATATTCCTATAGATAAGATATAAGTAGATACTTGCATTATTGAGATGGGTCTTGAAATAAATGCGTACTACGTCTGCAGTTTCTCAATGTGTACAACATTACAAAGTTATTCCGATATTATTATGACGTCTATCATATAATTCATTTGTTACACCTCTACATTATCGTAAACGCGAGCACCGAAGTATATTTAAATTATCTGCACTTTGATTCATTCAAGGGCCTTGCGTTTAATATGACGCAGTAACTCGGAAAAGTCTACAACAAGAACACAACTACAGTTTTTGATGTATTGTATACTAATAAATCTGACACTATTGTTTTCCTTTTTGTTCAAGATACCGTAAATCCTGAAAAAAAACGGAAAATTTATGTATTGTATAGGTAATATTGTGCCATCTTTGAAACAAGCGTGACTTTGGGTTCCATTGTACCGATCGATGGAAGCCAAAATTTGGAGAATTGTTTATTGTGAGGCTAAGACAATTCTCGGAACTGAAAGTTGAAATTGTTTATTGTTGGCCACAGTGTTGCCACAGATAGTATAACTGATGCTAAGGACCGTAAACACAACAGGACGATGCCGGGCGATTGATGATTCCGGCTTGAGATAAGATTGGCTACAGATTGGTATAGATTATAGATACATACAGTATTCCGCATAAAATAATTCCGAATACTTGGAAGATATTAGATGACTTTAAGCAAAGAAACTTCGTCTAATAAAAATGAACTAAAAAGCAAGATCCTAAATCCTTTTTATTATTCTTTTAACCATTACACTATCACGAAGCTCCTTGATATTATTATATTTATTCCAAGGTCTTTGCACTTATTTTCTAAACAACACTGTAGCACTTCTAATAAATTGGGTCTCAAATAAATACTCGGAAAATCTTATTTCAGCGGCGTGACTCGCGTGACTCGCGGCGTGACTCGCGTGACACAAAAGGAAGCTTTTTCATTTCTTCAATAGACACAATGTGATTGTCAGTCCATCAAGTGGTCAAGACTGCATAGCGAAAGCGGAGCGGAGCGACAAGATGCGACAACGCACGACAAAATAATATTTCAAGACAAACAACATTGATTGAGCAAGCCGCACTTCGCGACAGCGAGAGTGTCGCTCACGGAACAGTTTTTCTATTCCGTGGTGTCGTTACCTCATGCCCCTCGCCCCTCTCTCCTCTCTCTTACTCTTTCGTTCTTTGGTCGAATGACGGGGCAAATTCAAAATTGTCGCGTGGGGCTCCGCTCCACTGTCGCTATAGTGCGGTCTTTCCCACTATGACGACACGACAGAATTTACCAAGTCGTTCCGTTTATTTCATTAGGAGGATACAATTTATTATCGTCCGCGACTTTTTTACGGCTATTGCGACGGTCCGTCTTCTAACGATACATTAATCGTGTCCTTTCAATCCTATCTATCCATGATTTTCACATTACTAGAGTTAGATTTGACAGTTGCGAATGGAATGGAACTTAGGCCAAAGACCCTATAGGTGCCGCCATCCACGGAGACGCGTGACGTAGCTATTTGCATCTTACTCTTGCATCGGGGCACTCTGCTGAAAGACTAATGAGAGATGGATGGCGGCACTTATATATGCAGGGGCTATTTCTCATCCATCCTAATTGAAAGCGAAGACGTGAATACTGCACAAACTATTGTAGTAACAAATTATTATACTGGCATTATGCGTTTCTGGCATTTTGCGTTTCTTCATAGTGCGTGTAAACGGTAAAATATATTCACTTTCGTATGACATGTCGTAGATAATCGCCGTCTACTCTTTCAATTTTGGGGATAGAAAGGTTATTGTAAACGGCCGTATGTGTATTTGTATAGATAGGTAAAGGCGTGAGTGTGGGTATAGGCTTTTGTCCTCTGCGAATCTGACGGGGGAGTTTCGCCCTTCTTTGCTCCATCCCTAAGCCCACAACTTCCGAACGGGCGGTAGTACTTATACAAAAATATTAATATTTTATTGACGTTGACTCAGTAATCTGTATGATTTTATGGTCAATAAAATTTTTGAACTAAAGTAAAGTAAAAGTAAAAGTTGTTTATTTCTTACAAACTGTTAAAAACACAAAACAAGACTTCCCAGTAAGTAATAAGAATACACTTGTGTTGGGAATGACTCGCAACTTCTCTTAAGCTTCTAGCGTACAGTTAGTACCTATGTAAACATTTTTAATTATTTTGAAGTTAACAAATAAAGGTATGTTATGTATGTGAGGGTGTGTGTGTGTGTGTGTGAGGGTTTGTGTGTTTGTGTTGTGTGTGTGTGTGAGTGTGTTGTGTGTGAGGGTGTGTGTGTGTGAGTGTAGTGAGTGAGGGTGTGTTTGTGTGTGTGGTAGCTGTTCCTATGCCTATGAACTTGAACTGGAAATGCCTACTGAAGATAGCGAGTTAAAGCAAAGCTTTGTATCATACATTAAGAGAGTTTGGCAACAAATACCGAATAGTTTCGGAACTCGGTAGGTACGAGTACCTATTATTTCTTGATTTTCATGGTAAAACAATGTAAAGTTTGATCGCACAAAGGAGCAAAGTTCTACTATCATTGGCGAAGTTTGGCCCGATATTGAAAACATTACATAAACTAACTACTTACATTAACCGCCATTCCCAGAATCGTTCATTAGGTAATTCATTAGTTTCATTACCTACGTATTGTAATGTAGTTTAATTACATACCTAATGTAATTTAGTTTGATTAAGTAGTGCTCAGATAATGGTTTTGTATGTAAAATTATGTAAATCCCAATTTGTAATTGAATTAATGCTTCATTTAATGGCCCTGAGTAAAGTAAAATATAAATGTAGCCCATTAATGTCCTCACCGAGGGGTATAGGCCTTTACACGGATACCAGTAAGGGTAATCAAAATCATTGACGGTGTGGTAGTAGGCTGACTCTGCGCCGTAGATGTGGAACAGGCGTTGGAAGTGAAACGGAGCCCAGCACACGAAGAATGCGACGACGACTGCAGCTGTGGAGGAAATTGTAAATATAGTAAATGTAGCCTATGAATGTCCCCACCGAGGGGCATAGGTCTTTGCCCGGATACGAGTAACATTGAGCCATACTACACGGTACACCACGCTGACTCAGTGCGGGCTGATGAAGGGGTGTCGGGCTAGTGGCCAGCCCGACTGTCAGAGTTATCACGCTGCCCTATTAGGGAATCTGAAACAGCTTTACGACTACCACCGAGTAGCGATAGAGCGCCCGAAACAAATGCCACCCATCACCCATCCAATACCCGTCTCGGCCAGATGTTGCTTAAACACCCCCTGTCGCGTAAGGACAAAAGAGTCCTTGGAACAATATTGACATTAAAATTATAAAAAAAAGACATTAAAATTATTTTGACAGTGGGTACCAAGGCGTCAATGAATGTCTAATTTTTGACGTTGGTACCCGGCCAGGAGAATGACAATGGCTTGGCGTAGGGGGTTAACCCGCGCACGATCGTCTGATATCGGATGCCGCTCGGCCACGGACCCTGTCATAAGGCATCGTTCAGAGTGAATGCGCCGTGACTTGGTCCCAGGGAGCACTTATCCAGTGGAGAGGGCATAGATATATTTTCCTTTGAAACACAACTCACCAATTTACGGGCGACGGGGGACGAGGTAAGAGAGCTGTGATTGGTCAGCGCTGCGAAACTGTCTGGCGGCCCGTCATCGTACATAGGTTGCGTATGCGAAAGGTTTTTGAATACAACAAACGTTTGGCGAGCTGGTCCTAAGGCGGGAGCGGCGGCTGGGCAGCACTTTAGATACATCTGCCTCAGGCTGGATTTTACCAACAAAATATTATGCGAAAATAACTATCCCGGGGATAATTTGTATGAAAATTACAGTTCAAAATTAGGTCATTCTATGAAAAAGTAGAAGATACTCTCGAGTAAAAAGTTGTAAAATTCGCTCTTAGTCACTTCAGTATGAGGACACAAGCGGCGGGCGGTTGGATGAACGCAACCCTGCAATCCCGTCACTCAGGGCGAGGCCGTCATACTGTAACCGTGTTTCTCTTCCACAGAGCGTCATACGTCTCCGTGCTAACAATCGTCGCGTTCTCACTGGAACGTTACCTGGCAATCTGCCACCCCCTCCACCTGTACGCCATGGCGGGTCTCCGGCGGGCTTTGAGGATCATTGCAGCGCTGTGGGCAATCTCCCTGCTTTCTGCCTCGCCCTTCGCGTTTTACACCACCGTGAATTACCACGATTATCCGCCAGGTGAGACCGGGGATTCAAAAGTGGGATCCTGAGCGAGCGAGTGATTCAAAATTAGAATCCTACGCAAGCGAGTGATTTAAAAAAGCTTTTTGCCTTTAAAATAGTTCTTTACTCCCTTGGTAAACAATCTACTATCATACAACGGGATGCAGAGACTTAAGACCTTAACTTGCTTCGATCTTGCCTGACATCTCTTGATTTCTCAACATTAGTCATCATCTACTAGTGCAGTGTTTATAGTTTGGAAATATAGTGGGAATCGTTTGGAGATAGCTGTGCCAATGGGCTAGTAGCCGTCACGCAAAATGGAGCATTGAATACCTTGGTCAAAGTGGGCACAATTTGTCCCTCTGGCGTATGGGAAAAGGCATGACTCTATGGTTATTCATCGGGTTGCAGACCAAGAGTAAGCAACTAAGTTAGTTTAGCTTAGCTCACAGTTTTTGTGCGTAGTTGTGTGGAGACAGAAAACTGTTGTTTGTGTGAAGTATCGG
>OY735259.1:418639-475425 GCA_963457715.1 Argyresthia albistria
GGGAATAGGCGTAGGCAAATGGAGATGCTAAATTGCTCTTGCAGGCAGGCGCATTGGCGACGGCAACATACGGCCCCATTGGTGGAGTGGTGGCGGCGTCATTAACCCGTGGTATCAATCGCGACTGTCAACATGGCGGAACGAGAAACACTACGGAAGCCGTCGTCGGGTCATTTTGCGCTGTTGGTGGAGGCATCGCAGGTACTATTTGGGTGATTTTACTAGACAGATAAATGCTATGATGTGTCTTCTCTCTGCTTCTTACACCTTAACCGTCGTCAATTTGACCTGAGTGGGTGTTACCCGTAGCTCAACTGGTATTTTTACCCAGTGCTCAATTATATTTAGTTGAGCAGTGGGTAATACCCATAGCTAAACTCAGTTGCGGGATTGTACAAATTAGGTTACAAAGACGAGCTTATCCCTTCTAAAAGATTTCTTCCAGCAAACTTCACATTACCTCATGAGCGTCATATTTCTGTATTTTAGCCATGAAGAGTTTATGACATCTAAGTACTATCATGGAAATGAAGAGTTGCCGTACCCTCAGGACCATACAGTCCTGGTATAGTGTATCATTTGCGTAGAGGAAGGGCTTTCTATATGCTACCTTCAGCAAGGCTCGTTGTGCACGCTCAACCTTAATAGCACCTTATTCACACATAGTTAAACCATACCTGAGGATCGACTCACATAGAGCTATGTAGACTAATTTGCGTGTGTCCGGTTCGGCAACAATACGCAGCCTTTTAAAAATGGCCTTTTTTTGCATCGTGTTTATATCTGTCGCTCTCCCCCAAAGCAGTATTCAGTAACACATAATAAGGAAATAGCTAAAGTAAACCAATCTGGCAGTTTCTACATCTGTAATGTCTGAATTGCCTGACCGAATCAGCAGCTGAGCTAAGTCCTCATGCGAGACTAGTTACACGAGGACCCTATTGAAGTTTCGAGTCTATAGTGATTCCAAGGAGAATAGTTTCTTCAACGAGGTCTAGTCTTTCCATTCCTTCAGGTGCGGCACAGGGCGCTGCTATAGGCTCGTCGGTGTGCCCAGGTGTGGGCACAGCTGTGGGGGCGGTAGCCGGTTCGCTATTGTGCGCCGCCGCAGGAGACTACGCCGGCAAGAAAGCAGCCTCCGAAGTGTTTGACTATTACGAATATAACATCGAAATATTCAGGTAATACAAATAACATAAACAAATAAACGGTCAAGTGCGAGTAGGACTCACGCACCTAGGGTTCCGATCACACTTGGAAAGCGTTACACGTTATTAGGTTTCCAGTTTCCACATAAAAAAACTAAAGAATAATGGCATCCATGTAAACCAAATTCAATATAAACGGCCCTAGCGTTCGATTGCATTGACCTAGAAGGCTTATTTTTTCACAGATATATGCGACAACAGACCTTAACAATTGATATACATTTCAGCTTGATACGTCCACGCGTTCTTGATGTAGAAGGTCCTAACACACAGACGGACTGACGGACGGACGGACGGACAGACGGACGGACAGCAAAGTGATCTTATCATCATCATCATCATCATCATATCAGCCCACATTGAGCCCCTGCTGGGTATAGGCCTCCTCTTTACCACGCCATCCACTCCGATCCTATATGGGTTCTTTTTTTCCTTTTAAGGAACGGAACCCTAAAAACAGAAATAACCTACATAACACACTAAAAGCTGAGTCCAAATAATATGTTATTTTGTCTGTTCCGTACGTATCAGCGTCGGCGATGATGGTGTTACGGTGGTTCAAGTATAGGTACATTCTAATCTGGATCTGATCGTTAGTGTCGCTCTAATCTGGATCTGATCGTTAGTGTCGCTCTAATCTGGATCTGATCGTTAGTGTCGCTCTATATTTTTGACAATTTCGTACCGGATCTGAATTTTTGTACTTGATATTTATATTTAATCGTTACAAAAATAGCACAATATGTTCCCCACTTCGGCTTGCTGAGGTATTTTTTGAAGTGCCCCCCCCCCCCCCCCCCCCCCCCACCCCCGTGCCTTTAGAAGCTACGCATTCGTCCGTCTGAAGTCCACGAACGGTTTTCAACCTATACACATCGAGATAAAGTTCAAAACCTGTGAATAAACAAAACAAAAATGTGGGTCCTTTGGGGTCGTTGGACTTGAGCAGTTAAGAGTCCTCACTTGTTCACAGATGCAAGACATGCAGACGGCGCTTCAAGTGCCGCGTCTACACGTCCCAGTCTCGCCGCTATTGTCAATTTTGCGACGAAGACTTTGTCATCGGATGCTAATAATCCCAAAGCATCTACTCCGGCTGTCAGCTGATTGTTTTCCCTTCGTACTTTGACTTATCGTTATGGCACGTTTTTGTGACATCTGCAGAGGCAGAACAATACCTAAAGGTGGGAACTGACCTGACTGACGTTACAAGGTGTGAGTAACATTCGCATCGAGCTGTTAACGCAACGAACAGGGTCGGGCCATTCTACTGTTCACAAGCATACGACAAGCCTGGCACAAACTTCAATACGAGATATTTGGTATTCTACTAAAACCGGAATCCAATTCACAAGCGCTAGCGTGAAGCCAGCGCACTTAGTATTCTACTGTCCAAATCGTACGATCACATTGGCGCCAGTTTGACACCAGCGTACTACATATTATAGAATAAGGGCCATAAGCTTGCATATGTATATTATTTCTCTGTATCTTTTTGAGTTTTGTCTTTTATGTGCGAATATATACGAAATATACGAGAGGCCAAAAAAGGTAGCAAGTATAGTCGGGTTCATTATAAGAATATTGGGGAATCATTTGTAAGGTTCACTATATTGTAGCCATTAATATTAGTTTTATTTTTATTTTAATATGTTTTATATTTTACCATTTTATTTTGTACTCAATAAATATTGTATTCAATCAAAATACGGTGTTTGATATCCAATCACTATCCTTAGGAAATCTTCATACCTAGCTGCGGTGATGGGAGCCTCCTTTCACGCAAAATAGGCTCTTCAAAACTGGCTAAACGTATACCTAGGCCCAACTCCTAACACACCGATAGGGAAAAGGTGTAACACTTTGTTGCTAACTACTTATTTGCGAAACACAGCAACCAAAATTCATCTCACTAAGTATTAGGTATAGAGGGGAAAAGCCACTGATTCAATACTCCATTTAGCGTGACAATAGGTAGTGTTTAGTGATCTCATAAACTGTTTTTTTTTTGTTGTTATAGGGTGGAGGCACCAATTATCGGCCGTGTCAACATTTTTTGCTCTTTGACTGCTAGAATCATTTACAATAGGGTGGCGTCTCCTTGTATCGGCCCTCTCCTAATATCGGCCTCTTCGAGAAAATGGAACATAACTATAACAATAGTCCTAAAATCAGAATTGTTATTATGCAAAAAGCAGCTCTATATGGTTACGTATAACCTCCCATATTTTGGTGTGCGTGCCTCAATATTTCAACGTTCTGTTGGCAAAAGAGCGTGGACAGGTACGGAGCTGCGTCGTTTGGCGGCATTTCCTAGTCAAATCCCTGAGGCGACGCATTGCGTTGATTAGTGTTTGATATGAATTAAACATACCTAAGCCATTTCATTTTATTTGTTCTTGAAGATAAAGAGTCAAATAACCGTTTAGATAGTATATTTTTACATTTATTTGTCTTTTTTATAAAATAATCGCGGGGCCGAGATTAGGGATCTGTATTTATTTATTAAGCTCAATATCGGCCGAGTGGCCGACATTGGGGAAATACATAAAAACGTCAAATAACATTTTTAGCTATTTTAACTGTTAGCAGTAACATTGATAAGGTTTAAAATGAAATAACAGCTCAATCTGATTACTAGATCCTAATGACGGCCGCCTAAAAACTATTTTTACTAGCTATGGCCGATATAAAGGGAATCGATGCGTAATAACGGCCACCTTAATATTTGGGTACCTAATTTCCTACAACCTTACAGTAAATAGGGTCAGTGGTATAAAATGAAAAACTAGGTACCATTTAAATTTTCCTCTACAGGTATGCCGAAACCATACTAAAATAGAGAGAAAGAAAAAAACTGGAAAAGGAAGTAAAATACTAAAATAGAGAGAAAGAAAAAACTATACTAAAATAGAAAGAAAGAAAAAAGCCCCAATAAAATTATTAATTAGTCTTTTCTAGTTACGTCTCAGTCTTAGGAATCAAATTCTGCACTGTAGTGATAGATTCCCCGAAATTTTTATTTCCTAGTATTTTAATTTCCATTCGCTTTTCCCCCATTCTCTTTTTTACTATGCGGAGAGTTTCCTAAAAGATTTTATCCACATGCTCAAAATTCCCAGTCGATTTTCACACCGATCGATATTTTTGCTGTAATCTCGTAATTTTCCCTGTAAAATGTAGACCGCAGATTAGGGGTGGCCTCGCTCCGCTCTGCTTCGCTCCGGCTCTCGGTTCTGCTAATAAGTTTTCAAACAGGAAGTAACCTATAATTGATCCAATCGGATCAATATCCAGAGCCGTAAAATTGATAATGATATTTTTTAGGAAGCGACTGCAATTTAATAGACTGGTTAAAATATTGATCGGTGTGAAAATCCACTGGGAATTTATAAGCATGTGGACAATATCTATTAGGAAACTCTCCGCATAGTAAAAAGAAAGAATGGGGGAAAAAAGCGAATGGAAATTAAATACTAGGGAATAAAAATTTCGGGGAATCTATCACTACAGTGCAGAATTTGATTCCTAAGACTGAGACGTAATTAGAAAAGACTAATTAATTATTTTTTTGGAGTTCTTTACTTTATTTATATTAATAAGAATGTTGCTTAATTGTGATCTTTATTTTATAATTACAGAATTTGATTCCTAAGACTGAGACGTAGAAGAGAGTAATTAATGATAGATAAGAGTTAAAAAAGTTTATTGTACCGATTTTAAAATATAAAACGTTATCATGTTTACTTTCTTAGTTTTATTGACCTAATTTCCCCTTTGAAAATGTATGCCGATATTAGGGTCACAAGCGGCGGTAGTTAGGGTGTTAGAGGCCGATTTTAAGGGAAACCGGCATACTCCGAAAAAAACATCTATATAATCAATACTAACAAAGAATTCGTAATTTAACCTACGTAATAAAAGAGTTTCATTATACCACTACCCAAAAAAGTGTTTGCAAGAAAGCCTAAGCTATTATTGTAAATAATTCTAGCAGTCAAAGAGCAAAAAATGTTGACACGGCCGATAATTGGTGCCTCCACCCTAATAGCTTAGGCTTTCTTGCAAACACTTTTTTGGGTAGTGGTATAATGAAACTCTTTTATTACGTAGGTAAAATTACGAATTCTTCGTTAGTTTTGATTATATAGATGTTTTTTTCTGAGTATGCCGGTTTCCCTTAATATCGGCCTCTAACACCCTAACTACCGCCGCCTGTGACCCTAATATCGGCATACATTTTCAAAGGGGAAATTAGGTCAATAAAACTAAGAAAGTAAACATGATAACGCTTTATATTTTAAAATCAGGTAGGTACAATAAACTGTTTTAACTATTATCTATCATAAATTAGTCTTTTCTACTATAAATAAAGTAAAGAACTCCAAAAAAATAATTAATTAATCTTTTCTAATTATGTCTCAGTCTTAGGAATCAAATCCTGCACTGTAGCGATAGATTCCCCGAAATTTTTATTCCCTAGTATTTAATTTACATTCGCTTTTTTTTTCCCATTCTTTCTTTTTACTATGCGGAGAGTTTCCGAATAGATATTGTCCACATGTTTATAAATTCCCAGTTGATTTTCACACCGATCGATATTTTAACCAATCTATTAAATTGCAGTCGCTTCCTAAAAAATATCATTATCAATTTTACGGCTCTGGATATTAATCCGATTGGATCAATTATAGGTTACAAACTTCCTGTTTGAAAATTTATTAGCAGAACCGAGAGCCAGAGCGAAGCAGAGCGGAGCGAGGCGACCCCCTAGGCCGGGACTCCACCAAAGCGGAGATGTGCGGAGATGTGGAATATTTGTATTGCGCGATGGAAGCGGAGATGTGAGCTGTTTCCATCTCGCATACAAATATTCCACATCTCCGCTTTGGTGGAGTCCCGGCCCTAATCCCCAATAATTCCCATTTTATAGGGAAAATTACGAGATTATAGCAAAAATAACCAATTTAATAGACTGGTTAGAATATCGATCGGTGTGAAAATCGACTGGGAATTTTGAGCATTTGGACAAAATCTATTAGGAAACTCTCCGCATAGTAAAAAGAGAGAATGGGGAAAAAGCGAATGTAAATTAAAATACTAGGGAATAAAAAATTCGGGGAATTGATCGCTACAGTCTTTTTTCAGGGTGTTAATTTTTTTTTCTCTCTATTTTAGTATAGTTTTTTTTTTTCTTTCTCTCTATTTTAGTATTTTACTTCCTTTTCCAGTTTTTTTCTTTCTCTCTATTTTAGTATGGTTTCGGCATACCTGTAGAGGAAAATTTAAATGGTACCTAGTTGTTCATTTTATACCACTGACCCTATTTACTGTAAGGTTGTAGGAAATTAGGTACCCAAATATTAAGGTGGCCGTTATTACGCATCGATTCCCTTTATATCGGCCATAGCTGGTAAAAATCGTTTTTAGGCGGCCGTCATTAGGATCTAGTAATCAGATTGAGCTGTTATTTCATTTTAAACCTTATCAATGTTACTGCTAACAGTTAAAATAGCTAAAAATGTTATTTGGCGTTTTTATGTATTTCCCCAATGTCGGCCACTCGGCCGATATTGAGCTTAATAATTGAAACAAAAAGTAAACTTTAGAAAAAACCGACTTCCACAAACCCTATTTGATTAGATTGAGTTTAATACAAACTGTAACCCCTTATCCCCCCCCCCCCTTGGGGAATTAATTTTGTCAAATCCCATATCAGTGCTACCCCACGCTACTAAGGAACCCCTGTACAAAGTTTCATGGCTCTAGGTCTAGGTAGGTTTAGGCTATGCGTTGCCTGCCCGTCAGCCACGCATTGTATTTGTACCTAGTATTGAGCAGATCTGGTGGCCATATGTGGTCTTCATCAGCAGTTTCGCATCACAATATTATGCTTACCATGTGCATTTGCACGAGTTATTATGAAAAACACAAAAATCACTATAGGTCTGCCTATAATATTTGAAGAGTTCCCTCGATTTCTCCAGGATTCCATCATCAGATCCTGACCTGGTGTCAATGGGACCAATGGGAAGGTAAACCCTTTCAAACAAAAAAATAATTTTCCAAATTGGTCCACCCGTTTAGGCGCTATCGGGGAACATACATAAAAAAAAAAAAAAAAAAAAAAAAAAAAACAAACATCCGGACGAATTGTAAACCTCCTCCTTTGGGAAGTCGGTTAATAAATAAATACAGATCCCTAATCTCGGCCCCGCGATTATTTTATAAAAAAGACAAATAAATGTAAAAATATACTATCTAAACGGTTATTTGACTCTTTATCTTCAAGAACAAATAAAATGAAATGGCTTAGGTATGTTTAATTCATATCAAACACAAATCAACGCAATGCGTCGCCTCAGGGATTTGACTCGGAAATGCCGCCAAACGACGCAGCTCCGTACCTGTCCGCGCTCTATTGCCAACAGAACGTTGAAATATTGAGGCACCCGCACCAAAATATGGGAGGTTATACGTAACGATATAGAGCTGCTTTTTGCATAATAACAATTCTGATTTTAAGACTATTGTTATAGTTATGTTCCATTTTCTCGAAGAGGCCGATATTAGGAGAGGGCCGATACAAGGAGACTCCACCCTACATCTGTTTGTTTGGTGTCCTATAATTATTATGTCATCCAATACAAGGAACGTCTGATAGATGGATTAATAATTAATCAATGAGTTTATTGTCTTATTTGTGTATGCTCGTCACTGGAATTCGAACCTGCATCTCCTGCGTGAAAATTGGGCGGCGAAACCCTATATAATACTTACTATGTAATTTTTAGGGTTCCGTACCAGAAGGGTGCCAAACGGGACCCTATTACTGAGACTTCGCTGTCCGTCCGTCCGTCCGTCTGTCTGTCACCAGGCTGTATCTCATGAACGGTGGTAGCTAGACAGTTGAAATTTTCAAAGATGATGTATTTCTGTTGCCGCTATAGCAACAAATACTAAAAATCAAAAGAAATTTAATATTAGGGAGGGCTCCCATACAACAAACGTGATTTTTTTTGCTTATTTTTGCTCGATATTGATAATGGTAGCAGGTAGACGCTTAAAATGTTCACAATATATTGAGTATATTATTTACTTAGAAAATAAATAATTAAATTAAAATTAAATTAATATTTAGGGGGGCTCCCATACAAAATTATTATTTTTTGCGGTTTTTTTATAGAAATGGTACGGAACCTTTCGTGCGCGAGTCCGATTCGCACTTGGCCGGTTATTAATAATTTCATTGTTTTGTTACTTTTATTTTTCCAGGTACGGTCTGAAAACCAGCGCTGTGAGCTAGAACATGTTCCACTGCACGACTTTGTCCAAGATACGTGAAGCTATGATGTATTAGGAACCACTGCACGACTTTGTCCAAGATACGTGAAGCTATGATGTATTAGGAACCACTGCACGACTTTGTCCAAGATACGTGAAGCTATGATGTATTAGGAAACACTGCACGACTTTGTCCAATATACCTGAAGCTATGATGTATTAGGAACCACTTCACGACTTTGTCCAAGATACGTGAAGCTATGATGTATTAGGAACCACTGCACGACTTTGTCCAAGATACGTGAAGCTATGATGTATTAGGAAACACTGCACGACTTTGTCCAATATACGTGAAGCTATGATGTATTAGGAACCACTGCACGACTTTGTCCAAGATACGTGAAGCTATGATGTATTAGGAACCACTGCACGACTTTGTCCAAGATACGTGAAGCTATGATGTATTAGGAACCACTGCACGACTTTGTCCAAGATACAGCTGTGATGTGGTAGGGTAATCAACCATTTTAGGGTTCCGTAACCGAAGGGTACCAAACTAGACCATATTCTAAGCCCCCGCCGCTGTCGGCCTGTCCGTCCGTCCGACAGCGGATAGAAATAAAGAATTGTGCCCATTACGTTAAACATTTCTGACCTGGCTAGTACAGAATTCTTTTTCTTTACTTTCATATACTTTATTGCACAAAATAATACATTTTACAATGGAAAGTGGACAACACATGACAAAGGCGAGCTTATCTCTATAAAGGTTCTATGTTTCACATTATAAAGGTCACTATGTTTTCATATATTTGTTGGGCTAAATTACATTCTGAACGATCAGCACATCTCTCTATTAGGTACATAGGACACGATATTTGCAATGATATGTACACAATACAAACATGGTCTCTTTTACAATACGATAATACAAAATCGTTTATTGTTAAATAGATTTACAACTTTTGAAGTTTCATTTCATTTCATTTCATTTCATATATTTGCTTTTCAATTGCTACTAGCCGGGTGCTTCACGAGTGGCTAAGTAATGGTAACGGAAATTCGAAACGGAAATTGGAATCGGTGACGTCAGGGTCGGCTGAAGACTTTTAAAACCGCAACTATTTTCAATACGGTTTTTAACTAATCAGATAAGATAATAATACATTCGTACAATAAAGAATGTTAATTAGTGAGAGAAAAACCTGATGAAACGTTAACAAATAATAATTATTTTAAGCATTCTTCCACGAGTTCTTGATTTCCGGTATGGCCAAGATGGCGCCACCGCCGCCGCCGCCGCTGGCTGGGACAAACACAACATAATTGCCAACTAGCAAAACTGTTGAAAACAAAAGTGATGTTGAAATAAAGAAAGAGTTCAATCAATATTTTCCAACTAGATCTTTAGCATGAATTTTATTTTACATGGTACAGTCAGTACATACAGTCAATATCTGAAAATGTGACGGCACGGTCGATTTATCCTTGGTAAAACCCAGTCTTGCGGCTAATTCAGCCACACGCAAAAACGTGATTTGTCCCACTGGTTTTAGCAGCGAAATCACTTATTTGGAGTTCGTGATGTTGTAGAAGCCTTTAATTTGATTCAGGGAAGCCCTTTCATGTTTCATTTGCATGATTGAATTGACATGATAACAATTTCTTCGGCTCTATGAATAAAAATCGGTTAAGTGCGGGTCGATATCGCACACGAAGGGTACCGTACCATCGTACAACAAATCAAAAGCACTCAAAACAATAAAAAAATAAACAAAAAGAAAATTTAAAAAGTTTATGCCTTCACGAGATTTGAACCGACGACCTCCGGATTGAGAGTCTACATCATACCGGCTGAGCTACCACAACCATGTGGGTTGACGCGAAATATGCTATCATATTTAAATGTGTAGTATATGTGTCTATGACATGGTTGCTATGACAATAAATAAACAGTTTCAGTCAAGATCTCCATTTTGAAATGCGTAAGTGTATCTAAACACGTCTCTTGTATCGGGGCCCCCTTTAATTTGCAATATCACTCGTATTTCAGTATTTGTGGTTGGTGCGGCAACAGATATACACATTCCGTGAAAATTTCAGCTTTCTAGCTATTACGGTTCGTGCAGACGGACCCGGTGACAGACAGGACGGACGGACGGACGGACGGACGGACGGACGGACGGACAGACGGACAGCGAAGTCTCAGTAATAGGGTCCCGTTTGGCACCCTTCGGGTACGGTACCCCAAAAACGGTTCGTTGCGTTTCGGTCGCCTCGTTTCTCTATATTTTATTATTTTGTCTAGACTCGCAGCAAAATCATTTGCTTTGAAAAGGTGATTGACTCGTCAATCATACGTCTATATTTGTGATTAGATAAACGAGTGACCCCTACGAAGCTAAATATACAGCCAGTAATAACCAGATTCATTCTATAAGACTCCAACGATGAAAAGACGACCCAGCCATAATACCTCGTTCAATGTAAGCTAAAGTCCTTGGCAAGTACTTTTATCTTCGAAGTTTAATTTCCACCAAGGAAGGAGCAATCAAATAGCTTTGTAGGCTATAAGTATATTTATTATCACCTTTCGCAATCCCCAGAGTTCTTTAGTGTCGGAAACCGGAAAAAACGTGTATCCTTATTGCAGAAATATTTATTTGGCACAGTCACGTTTTAAAACAATTTGCGTTGTAATTTGCCATGCTCACAGCGAGCGTGGTCAGGTTCACGGTCGATGGAGTCATGGAGTTTTGTCAAGCAAACCTGATAATAGTTTGATTTGTGAGTTTTGGTTTGCGACATTAAGCACTGCGAAATATGTTAACATATCGTATAGTTCAGACATTTCAGATATTCTTGCATAGACACCCTGGCTAAAAGGCGTAAGATTTGTGAGGTGACATATCTGCATAAAATTCTTCACTGCAAAATCGACACTCCCCTACTGTCATCAATAAATATAAACACGCATTGCCTAAATACGCGCACGAAAAAGAATAGTACATTACTTCAGAGGGAAGAAAGTGACAGTTCCATACCGAGATTATGGCATTTGCGCCACGAGCTTGCGAGGGGCGCAAACCATTTGAGGTATGGAACTGTACTTTATCCTGAGGTATGTATAGTGCTTTTTATTACACCTACGAGGAAAATTATAGACATAAATGCATAGAAATCTGCAGTACCTACTTATGAAAATTTCATACGTTGGCAAAAGGAAAAGAAAACGACTTCATTTTCTGAAAATGTATTGCTCGAAGTTTTTGCGAAAATGCGCGGGCTTTTCCTTTTTTTATTCGCCCGTTTCTGGAGTAGGCTAAGATCATAAGGTCATGCAGCCACTTCTTCCGTGATTCTGCGCGTTTTATATACAAAAATAATTTCGTTTTTAATTTTCTGTATGCACCAAGGAGGTTGGTAACTGGTAAAAAATAAACTGTATGTGGCCAGTAACAATTTACTTGAAATTTAATTAGTAGACAGTTAAAGTCTCTTTGCAGTATGCCTGCTGACAAATAAAAAAAAGAAAAACCGGGTATGTAATGGAATTTCATACATACTTCCCACCCTTGGGTCGGAAGGATTTTCATACAAACTTCCATACCTTGGGATGAAAGGATTTGAAGGGCGGGATAAAGGCGTTTCTTCCCTCTAATTGGTATAATTAGTATGTATTTTCAGAGCAGGTGTGATAAAAAATATTTTACATCCCAGTCTGTAAAACAAACACAGAGTACAACGGGCCCATCCTTAGAATGTGTCGTACGGTAAACGACTTATGCTTGGTCGACGACGAGATTGACATATTCAACTCGAGACCAGGCTTACTAAAATACCATTTGAGACGAATCTTATAATAAGTCATAATTATTGTTTACATTATCTTTCATTTTTGAACTTCATGTTTACTCCAACTTTAATATATCCTGTGTGTATACGTAGTGGGTTTACAACTAGAATTAATCTGAAAATATCTAAGTTATATGTAATGTTGTATACCTGTTGTATAGACCTTAATAAATAAATAAATAAATAAATAAATAAATAAATAAATGAACTACTATTGACGCAATAATAAGCTGTAAAGAAACCATGAACGCTTGTACTACTACTGAATATGCTTTTAAAAAAACACCACGATCTTCAAGGTCTAGGTTTGGTCGCCCTGAAATTTAAACAAGATTCGCATCGTCATTGCTGTCTATATCGTGGGTATGGTATATAATTTTACGAAAGTGTCATCATTATAAAATCATGTCTTGCGCGGGGAACATTTATTAATTGTACTTTTATTAGCCAGTCTCGCTTGATTCGTTGCACTTCAACTATTTCCAATGATGGTTCGGAACAAGACTTTTGCAGTATCTGATGGCAGATGATTGCTGCCAGCAAAATGCAAGGTCTACACGCGTAAACAATGAACTTTATCCGACGTTTTAATGTCCTCTTGTCCTGTTACAAGTCTCGGTAGAACGTTGAACATGATCTGATCTTTGTGATATCTGGTTGCAAACGGACCTCCCACTGATAATAATGAATGAATTCTGAAACAATTATAATTATAATGGTACACGTGCCGGCATGTCAGTTGTGTCTAGTTTACTTGGCAACAGTTGGTAGAATCATATCCATGTTACTTGACTTTCAAACGGTAAACCTATAAGATTCAATATCCAAAGCTGGACTCGCTATGGTAGATCGAAAAAGTCTTAAATTTATTATGAGCAGAATCTTTCATGCAACTAAAAGGTCAGTGTTGATATGAAAATGATCGATACAGAATGACTAGTCTGTCGTCCGTCACTACACTATTCTGATTAATGGCTTGACTAAAGATTTACTGTGTCGATAACATTTAGTTTAGTACAACGTCAACCACAGTTCGATTAAGTTTATCATCGTCGTATCCTAGTTTAATCCCCAGAGGTCTTTATAGTCCATTGACTCTTCGAGTTGCTGTTTGAACTATTATGAAGCTGCCGATATCTCTAGTTCAAATCGTATAAAAAACTTATACGATCCGTTGAGCACGCGATGACCGGATGATGTCGTTGAAGTACACAAATGGATAATCAAACGTTACAGTTATTACTAGTGGCTCTGTGAGCTGTAGACCTCGCGAGTATGTCGGTGGGAAGCTGAACTGCTAACACACAATAATTTTCTTTCAATAACACATACAAACTTATAAATGTACCTGGTTACGTACATACAGTATGAAAGTAGCCGCACCAATAACTTTGTAAACTACATTTTGCGATTTGAAATACAATCTATTGACTTTTCACTAAAATAATATAGTCTGTGTCACTCTCACGATCTCCACAAATCTAACGACACCTCATTTGTTAAAATCCGTCAAGCCAATTGGGCTATATCGGTTTTTTTTACATTTTCAAACCCCATAACTCCGCCATTTTGAAAAAAATCTAAAAACTGGCTCGAGTAAAAAATTCTATTTATTTTTCCAACCTGCTCACAAAATTTCACGAGAATCGGTTGATAAATGCGACCTGTAGAGGAGAACAACCGGACATACGAAAGCATTTTAGCCCAAACCTGAAACAGAGACGCTTCGCTCGCTTCGCTCGCTCGGTCAATTATCCAACTGGGCTCGTATCGTTTCAGGTGTATTACATTATTGCCTTCGATAAAACTAGGCAAGTGTGAGCATGATTGCGCAATGAGCATTCCGTACAGGTAGAATTTGCACACACACATGCGAGCTGTGTAGTTGTATTATATAGAGTAACGCCTTTCCCACACGGGGCGGCAGAGGCAGTATTACTTGAAGATTGAGGTATGATTGATTGAGCTTGCGACAAATTAATTATCTCATCGGATTGAAGGATTTCTTAAGACAGACGGCTTAAAGACGTGACGTCAGATGGTATATAATCTGAGCGAGATGCAAATAGTAGTGACACTATTGAATGAGTTAAGTATATCACCACGAGCGCGACAAATTGTAGATAAGGAATGGTGGGAAATAAATGACATGACGTATTAAAAGTAAGTACAAGTATAAAATAATTTCAAATAATCGGACGTCTGAAACTTAAAAGTAACTTGAAGCAGAGATTGGATCTCAAAATTGGAAATTTAAAATCTCTTTTAGTATAGGTAGGTATAGGTGTATAGTATACCAACATACATATACCAACTGACATAAACACACATACACACACACCCTTTCACAACCTCTCAAACACACGCCTACACTGCACATATTACTGTACATGTACGTACACTGTACCTCACCTTTAGACACATAGATTATTACTGTTTTTAGAATTTACTGTCTCTTCGAATGTACTCTCACCTGTCCTTATCTGACTATTTACATAGTGAAATCCTTAATTGGCCTAGTTATTTAATCTATATTCTTGTTTAACTTTTATGTACGGCTGTGGATTTTTGTTAAATAAATAAATAGTATAGGTACCACTTAATGATCTAGCTACAGAAGTTTTACTTCTAACACGTGTACGGTGCTACACGCGTATTTTTTTTTAAAGTATCCCTAGACCCCACACTAGGATTCCCTGTATCGTGGGAACTTGCCTCTTTCGCCTACGGTCTTGGTTTTATGTTATCTTATACCTGAAATACATCTCTTTGAAAACAATAGTTAATAATTTGAAATTTAAATAAACTACCTAACTAACTTAAATGTGCTTAAATCTAACATGCAGATCAACTGTTGACTTTTATTAACCGGCCAAGTGCGAGTCGGACTCACGCACGAAGGGTTCCGTACCATTATAAAAATCGCAAAAAAAAACATGTATGGGAGGGAGCCCCCCCTAAATATTAATTTAATTTTAATTTAATTATTTATTTTTAAGTAAATAATATACTCAATATATTGTGAACATTTTAAGCGTCTACCTGCTACCATTATCAATATCGAGCAAAAATGAGCAAAAAAATCACATTTGTTGTATGGGGGCCCCCCTTAATATTAAATTTCTTTTGATTTTTAGTATTTGTTGTTATAGCGGCAACAGAAATACATCATCTGTGAAAATTTCAACTGTCTAGCTACCACGGTTCATGAGATACAGCCTGGTGACAGACAGACGGACGGACGGACGGACTTATAACGATTAATTGTGTGCAATAAAGAAATTATGAATTATGTAAGTATACATAAGTAAATAAATTAGTTTGTATTCGACCATGTTGTTGACCTGAATGTTGACCAATGGCCCGACATCTAAGTCTGACCCAACTGGTATTCCAGATAAGCAGGTCTTGGCGTATTGATAGCATGCACCACACACACAGCACATTCAGAAATATGTAAAGTAAATGTAGCCCATTAATGTCAGGACCAGGGTCAGCGTTGGAGTAGGTACCTAAGTCAAACTGGCGTCACCAGTGGCGGGTCAACAAACATTATGGTGATATCATATTTCGATGTACACGAGTATGTCAATGAGTCGGTATTGTTTATGTTATCAGTGGATCAAGTTCTCTGTAATATTCACTCATGATTCATAATCATGAGACGGATGTGACGCAATCAGTCTAGTTATCTAACTACAGTGCATTCCATCCATATAACTTTTCTCAATTTTTATTTTATTTATTTGGGACGAAAAACAACTACACAATACATAGATGTAACTATTACAAAAATAAAAAGTGTTTTAATGTGTACATTTTAGTTGGGGCTGCTGTTAACAAAATATTTATGATGTACTTACCTAAGTGTTTTTACATTTTATATAGATATATATATATGTATCTCAAGCTTGTAAAAATATGTGTTTACAAAAGGAAAATAATTGAAACAAAAAGTAAACTTTAGAAAAAACCGACTTTCACAAACCCTATTTGATTAGATTGAGTTTAATACAAACTGTAACCCCTTATCGCCCCCCCCCCCCCCCCCCTGGGGACTTAATTTTGTCAAATCCCATCTCAGTGCTACCCCACGCTACTAAGGAACCCCTGTACAAAGTTTCATGGCTCTAGGTCCACCGGTTTAGGCTATGCGTTGCCTACCCATCAGCCACGCATTGTATTTGTACATAGTATTTGAGCAGTTCTGGTGGCCATATGTGGTCTTCATCAGCAGTTCCGTATCACAATATTATGCTTACCATGTGCATTTGCACGAGTTATTATGAAAAAGACAAAAATCACTATAGTTCTGCCTATAATATTTGAAGAGTTCCCTCGATTTCTCCAGGATCCCATCATCAGATCCTGACCTGGTGTCAATGGGACCAATGGTCCATCCGTCTAGGCGCTATCGGGGCACATACATAAAAAAAAAAAACAAACAAACAAACAAACAAACAAACAAACATCCGGACGAATTGTAAACCTCCTCCTTTGGGAAGTCGGTTAAAAAAAGAGGAATCTAAAACTTAGATAATAGAAAATTTAGTCCAACGCGCTGCAAAAATATATTGTAATTAAAATTTTTACAATTCAGTAATTCGAAAACTGAAACTACAGCTGATCCCGATCCTGACAAAACTTAAGGTCCTGATATTCAGATGTTATCTCCGAGACCCGACCGATAAATGCCCGGCAACTGCACTTTATCAATCTGGAGAGTCTAGGGGAGCAATCTGGAAATTCCAGGCAAGAAGATCACTGCCCATACATTTTTGGGAAAAAAGTGAAAGTGCCGGCAGGAAAAAAACTAACCAGTGAACTAATCGGGTAGAACACACAAATCCTAGTTTTTTTACTATGACACTTAACCTTTTCGCTCCATGGTTTGGTTTTTATAGGCTATTGAAATTCGATAAAAGCCAATACAAAAAATAAATTCGCGCGGCCATCAACCAAACCTTGTTTTTCTAATGCAGAATAGTGTAACGGATAAAACTTAGCATACCATTTTACGCAGTCCAGACTCAGTTAGAAGAGCTGGAAGTTTCATCTCATGAACCAAATTATATAGCTTCAAACTTTTAAAAAAATGTGCTCGTGACGTCACTTTTGATAGTAAAAAATTGAAACGCTCATACATTTCACAGTGTTTGAGTTAGGAGTGGTTCTATTTTTTAAAGACGAAACGAAACTGGTTTTCCCGATTCAAAAACGGGTTTTCAAAACGGTTTCGTTGGCGACTGGTTTTGATTTGAAGAACGAACTCGAAGCGGTCAGCCTAAACCGGTCGGAGCGAAAACAGTCGGTGCGCGGACGAAACGAAAGCGGTCGGCGCTAAAGCGGTCGGTGCCAAACAGGTCGGCGCGAAAATAGTCGGTGTGCGGACGAGACAAATGAGCTCAAAGCGGTCGGCGCTTAACCGGTTGGTGCCGCCAACTGGTTTAGAAGTACTGCTTTTCCTGAGAACGAAAAACGAGTTTGTCGTTCCTGGAACGGTAAACGGTATTTTTAAAAGGTGTGTCTTCGAAACGCTCACTCCTAGTTTGAGTTGTCTATCTTAATCTATGGTCCTATGGTCCTTGCACTTACCAGCGGTGCCCTTGACTGCCAACAGTCGATGCTGTGACGCTCCGTACGTGTCCCGAAACGCTTTCTCCGCGGCCGCAAGACGCGTGGCTGCAATCGCACAGCATATTAATAAATATTACCCCTGAACATAAATTCCAACGTACAGAAGCGTCCAATGTCCTTAACCAAACGATTGCTATCCATGCCGCAAAGGAAAAATATTTGACATAAAAATTTGGGGATATTAAAAAAACTGCTCTGCTTTTTACCTGCAGATAAATAGTACCTACAGGTCACAGAAGTTACCTGTTCCTGCTACCTAAAGGTCAACGCTACCTACAGGTCACAGAAGTTACCTGCGTCTGCCGCGTGTTGCAGCGAGCGAAGGCACACGTATCACTAGGATATGTCTAGCTGCAGCACGGCCCAGTTGTCCACGCTCTTCCTGCTACCTAAAGGTCAACGCTACCTACAGGTCACAGAAGTTACCTGCGTCTGCCGCGTGTTGCAGCGAGCGAAGGCACACTTAGCACCAGGATATGTCCAGCTGCAGCACGGCCCAGTTGTCCACGCTCTTCCTGCTACCTAAAGGTCAACGCTACCTACAGGTCACAGAAATTACCTGCGTCTGCCGCGTGTTGCAGCGAGCGAAGGCACACTTAGCACCAGGATATGTCCAGCTGCAGCACGGCCCAGTTGTCCACGCTCTTCCTGCTACCTACAGGTCACTGCTACCTACAGGTCACAGAAGTTACCTGCGTCTGCCGCGTGTTGCAGCGAGCGGAGGCACACGTAGCACCAGGATATGTCCAGCTGCAGCACGGCCCAGTTGTCAACAGTCTTCAGGATGGACGAGCGGCAATCGCTACGGACAAAGCCAATTTGTAAGAAAAGAACGGGAGTTGACGCCGAACTCTGCTGCTGAATAAGCAAGTCGAACCGTTTTTACAACTCCATATAGAGCATGTAAGCGAATGTGCTCACACTACGTGACCAGTTTAGGGCGGACGGGGGACTTTTAAATACCACTCGTGGTCACAAGGGGGGAGGGGGAGTCTAGGTTTTTGTCAATATTATAGTATCTATGGTAATAGGGTGGCAAGCGGAACCCTATTACCATAGATACTATAATATTATACTACGAGTAATTATAGTACAAAATATGACATCGGCGTAAACTGAGAAGCTACGGAAACTTCTTTAGTTCGAGGCGATTATCGCTTGGTGCAGCACCATCGAAAAATTGCAAATACCGCGAGATGGCGCTAAGATATAAAGGATTTATTCTAAGATTAGCGCCACCTAGAAGTATTTTTACTGAAACCATGGCGTTTAAAGTAAGTACAAATCTTACTCCTCACGCCATCTCTTTTTTACGAAGAGTTACTAATTCTAATTTGTATGGGATGAGCACCCTGTGCTATTAATAAGCCTTCGCTTGTGGCTCCATCGCACGAACTGTAACAAGAAAGCTAAAATTTTCACAGAATGTGAATATCTGTTGGTGCCACAGCAATAAATATCGAAATAGGGTAAACCCTAGTCAAATAGTACCTAAGTCAATTTCAATATAATAGCGCCTAACAGTTTTTGGATAGCAAAATTACGAGATGAAGATTGTAGATATTCTAGTATAAAAACTGGCAGGCAATAGTTTCTTGAACGATCCAGCAGCCTCCAAGAGCAGTAGCAGTCGTGCTGCTTATTACCTGAGCAGCCTATCATCCTCCAACAGCAGTAGTAGCCTTGCTGCTTGTCACCTGAGCAGCCTATCAGCCTCCAACAGCAGTAGTAGCCTTGCTGCTTGTTACCTGAGCAGCCTATCAGCCTCCAACAGCAGTAGTAGTCTTGCTGCTCGTTACCCGAGCAGCCTATCATCCTCCAACAGCAGTAGTAGCCTTGCTGCTTGTCACCTGAGCAGCCTATCAGCCTCCAGCAGGAGTAGTAGCGCCAGCGGGTAGTCTTGCTGCTCGTTACCTGAGCAGCCTATCATCCTCCAACAGCAGTAGTAGCCTTGCTGCTTGTTACCTGAGCAGCCTATCATCCTCCAACAGCAGTAGTAGCCTTGCTGCTTGTTACCTGAGCAGCCTATCATCCTCCAACAGCAGTAGTAGCCTTGCTGCTTGTTACCTGAGCAGCCTATCATCCTCCAACAGCAGTAGTAGTCTTGCTGCTCGTTACCTGAGCAGCCTATCAGCCTCCAACAGCAGTAGTAGCCTTGCTGCTTGTTACCTGAGCAGCCTATCAGCCTCCAACATTAGTAGTAGTCTTGCTGCTCGTTACCCGAGCAGCCTATCATCCTCCAACAGCAGTAGTAGCCTTGCTGCTTGTTACCTGAGCAGCCTATCATCCTCCAACAGCAGTAGTAGCCTTGCTGCTTGTTACCTGAGCAGCCTATCATCCTCCAACAGCAGTAGTAGCCTTGCTGCTTGTTACCTGAGCAGCCTATCATCCTCCAACAGCAGTAGTAGCCTTGCTGCTTGTTACCTGAGCAGCCTATCATCCTCCAACAGCAGTAGTAGCCTTGCTGCTTGTTACCTGAGCAGCCTATCAGCCTCCAACAGCAGTAGTAGTCTTGCTGCTTGTTACCTGAGCAGCCTATCAGCCTCCAACAGCAGTAGTAGTCTTGCTGCTCGGCATCCTCCAACAGCAGTAGTAGCCTTGCTGCTTGTTACCTGAGCAGCCTATCATCCTCCAACAGCAGTAGTAGCCTTGCTGCTTGTTACCTGAGCAGCCTATCATCCTCCAACAGCAGTAGTAGTCTTGCTGCTTGTTACCTGAGCAGCCTATCATCCTCCAACAGCAGTAGTAGCCTTGCTGCTTGTTACCTGAGCAGCCTCTCAGCCTCCAACAGCAGTAGTAGCCTTGCTGCTCGTTACCTGAGCAGCCTATCATCCTCCAACAGCAGTAGTAGCCTTGCTGCTTGTTACCTGAGCAGCCTATCAGCCTCCAGCAGGAGTAGGAGCGCGAGCGGGTAGTCTTGCTGCTTGAGTGCTCCTCGGCCTCGCTCGTGCATCGCGAGACCGACCATTAGGGACTTGCGCTCGGCCGCTGGGAGTTCCACTGTCTTGCCCGACTGGTCTTCGAGCTGGGGAAACCAAAATCATATGGATGTAATCAATCCGCCAGTCTCATTTTTACCTGGTTTTCTGGAAGAGATCTCTTACTAGAGACGAGGTCGCCTTTACACATTTACAATGTATTTTTGTCCTGCGTAATTTTTCTGTTTGCATTTATCATTTATTATTTCGGTCGAAAACGGGTCGAGATATCTCGGTTGGTCGTAAGGCTTGTCGTAAGAATAGTTTTTTCTTGTTTTTGATGGAGATTTCGGTATGTATCTCAAAATGGATATTTCGACCATGGACATGATCTCCCTAGCGCGAGAATTTCCCCCTGGTTTGCTGGACATCTCTTACTAGACAAGGTCGCCTTTGTACACTTTTACAGCTATCTATCAACTAGATGCTAGGCAATCACTAAGGGACAAATTCAAAAATATCAATATACTTACGTTACCTGCCAATACATTAATGAAAATATCATGTATACCAGAAAAAACATAGGTTTATTTAAGACTTTAGGTCATAATCATAGTATTAGCACTAGAAATAGAAATAAGATTGCTATGCCCGCGTTCATACTCAGTAAGGTTGCTCACTCTTTTATGGGAGTATGTGTTAGTTTTTATAATAAAATACCTAATGAAGCAACGGACCTACCAAAAGGAGGTTCAAAAACTATGTCAAAAACGGCCTATTGAAGAAGTCTTATTACAGTGTAAAAGAATATTTAGATGACAAAACTGCATGGTCTTTACCATCTCAGCGCATAGAAATCCAAAGAGGGGCGATGGACTGAGTCAGTACGTCTCTCCTCGGTGTATTTCCTTAGACTTAAGTAGAAATACATAACATTGTATTTTTAAGGCTCTGATATTTTAAAAGAGGTACGGGGGAGTTTCTTGCCCTTCTTTGCTCCATCCCAAAGCCCACAACTTCCGAACGGGCGGTAGTATACTAAAATATTAATATTATATTGACGTTGACTAAGTAATATGTATGATTTTATGGTCAATAAAATTTTTGAACTGAACTGAACTACAACCACACCTCGGACACTCCATAGAACGCTCGTAAAATAATCACCTATCACTACTACATAACCAAATGATGTTTGTATACGTGCAAACGTGTGCGTAAACTTTGCTAGGGCTGGTGGCGCGGCAAATGCAGCGATGTTAAAGTATACGCGTCGTCACACGTCCGGCGTTCAGCCCTGTCTATTGATCCTTTAACCAATATTTTGACGCCAGGGGTGGGGCGCGGTATCTGAATCAGCGCGGGGAAGGGAGTGGCCGTTCTGTACGGAGTACTATTATCTCTTCTGTGCTACAACTACAACTTACAATGTATTTTTTGCTGTGTAGTTTTTTTGTGTGCATTAGTGAAATTTTGAATTATAGCCAGGGGGTTTCACTTCGCTGAGTAGGTATTCGCACGCTTCGCTACGGCCGGCTACCAGTCGCTCTTTGTCACATGGTTGTCGCTGGGCTCTCGGCGCGCGCGCTGGCCGCGTGATTACAATGACGCCGAAAACAACTGAGTGCGATTCGGAACCTTGCGTGATCGGCATCGTGTCAGCGGTGTCTAATGGAATATGAACGCTCTTGTCATACGATAAGTTTCAATTTCGCATGCGGGCATATGCAGTAGCATAGACAAATATTTTTTTGCACCTAAACTTGACTTTTGAGTGAACCTTCTGTACATAGTACTATTAGTTATTCTGTGTGATAGCACATGAATGTCCCCACCGAGGGGCACATGTCTTTACCCAAACACGAGTGAGAACCCGCACTGAGCCAGCGTGGTGGAATACGACTCAATCTTACTCGTATCTGGGTAAAGGCCTGTGCCCCTCAGTCGGGAAATTAATGGGCGACATTTCATAAGTTCCTTAATGTCAATCATGTCCCTTCCGATTGACACAGGTCACGGTCAGAAGGACAACGACCTGAAGTTCCTTTTAACGTACGGTACCCTAAAAATCGCGATGAAACCCTCAGGTGCGGCCATAGGCTAGCCCTCAGTCATGCGAAATGAATTATGAAATGGCTAAAAGCGGTCACAACGCCCCCCCCCCCTTATGGAAAAAGTCGTGACGCCACGTAATACCTTCATGTACTCTTCGTCGCCGTCGTAAATGTCGTCGACGACTTCCGACAGCAGCGTCGCGTCGTCACGTGTCGTCTTCATCTCTCTGTAGCGGGACTCTTCCTGCTGAACCGCTTCCGGTGTTTCTGTAGAGACAAGCTCGTCTGTGTACATATTTTTAAACCCCGACGATGATCTCATGAGGGGTGATATATGTTTGACGCGTCTGTCTGTCGCTTTGTCTGTTTTTATGTCGGCCCGTGGCACTCTAGAGGTCAAGAGGAGGGACACATTATGGTGCGGTTTTGTGTAAATGGTATAGTAGGAACGCGTTAGCTTGGCAATAGAGAGTGTTGATTTTTACTACGACTTACTACCACGTCACAGTACCACTGTACAGTACTCCCAAAGTAATAATGCGCATAAGAATTTTATTCAAAGGTCCTTTTGTCTCCCGAACGTTCAGAGTAATACTTTCGTCTCCCGAACGGTCAGAGTAATACTTTCGTCTCCCGAACGTTCAGAGTAATACTTTCGTCTCCCGAACGTTCAGAGTAATACTTTCGTCTCCCGAACGTTCAGAGTAATACTTTCGTCTCCCGAACGTTCAGAGTAATACTTTCGTCTCCCGAACGTTCAGAGTAATACTTTCGTCTCCCGAACGATCAGAGTAATACTTTCGTCTCCCGAACGTTCAGAGTAATACTTTCGTCTCCCGAACGTTCAGAGTAATACTTTCGTCTCCCGAACGTTCAGAGTAATACTTTCGTCTCCCGAACGTTCAGAGTAATACTTTCGTCTCCCGAACGTTCAGAGTAATACTTTCGTCTCCCGAACGTTCAGAGTAATACTTTCGTCTCCCGAACGTTCAGAGTAATACTTTCGTCTCCCGAACGTTCAGAGTAATACTTTCGTCTCCCGAACGTTCAGAGTAATACTTTCGTCTCCCGAACGTTCAGAGTAATACTTTCGTCTCCCGAACGTTCAGAGTAATACTTTCGTGCGCATTATTACATTGGGAGAACTGTGTACTGATATTTTGGATAACGATGTATCGCTTTTCTTAGTAAACGTATGCGACATTATTATTGCTATAGTATCGGAGTACAAGTCAATTTCACTCCAAGGTCTGAGTATAGGTACCGCCATCCACGATGACGCGTGACGTAGCTATTTGCATCTTTCTATTTCATCGCGGCACTCTGCTGAAAGACAAAGATGCAAATAGCTATGTCACGCGTCATTGTGGATGGCAGCACCTATAGTAAGTAGTAAAGATTAACGCTCTCTATTGCTAAGCTAACGCGTTCTTGCTATAGGTAGTAGGCTTTCTTGCGATATGACTCTTAAGACCATGTTTTATAAAATCAGCTCAGTGTTTCGAAAGTTATCAGCAAGGAAATACGTCAGCCAAATTGTTCCTTGCTTGTTATGGTTCCGTACCCGAAGGGTGCCAAACGGGACCCTATTTACTAAGCCTCTGCTGTCCGTCTGTCTGTCTGTCACCAGGCTGTATCTCATGAACAGCGATAGCTAGACAGTTGAAATTTTCACAGATGATGTATTTCTCTTACCGCTATAGAGAATACTAAAAAACAGATTATAACAAATATTAAAGGGGGCTCCCATACAACATGTTCTTTTTTGGCGTTTTTATAGATAATGGTACGGAACCCTTTGTGCGCGAGCCCGACTCGCACTTGGCGGTTGTTTTCATTTATTTAAGTAGGTGTAGTTACTGTCATTTTGCATAGCCACATATTATTTACCTTTC
The DNA here is from genome assembly GCA_963457715.1 of Argyresthia albistria. Lineage (NCBI taxonomy): Eukaryota > Metazoa > Arthropoda > Insecta > Lepidoptera > Argyresthiidae > Argyresthia > Argyresthia albistria. The sequence continues at coordinate 443,491 of OY735259.1, forward strand.
ATAATTAATGCCATGATCTGTGTTCCGTTTTTCACTCCCTGCTCCCCAATGGTTGGGTTTGGTTTTATGACTTTGCCATTGAAGATAAGCTTTACTCTGAAATTGAAAGAAATTATATGGTTAGTTAATTATGTATGATTAGATTACGGTATCATCACCTCATCCTGTCACCCCTCATCAGGGGTACAGGGCACTCAGTACAGATTTCCATTTGCTCCGATCAAATCGGGGTACTTAGTTACAGTGTGTAAAGAAATATAACTTCCCTACTAACTCAAAGCCAAATAGGTAAGCCAATATATTATTTCTTCTGTGCCAATAGTCTAGCTTTTTAAGTAATACCACAATAAAACTTCATGTCATTTTCCTCCCCTCATAGAACCATGTCTTACCTTGACTCAGCAGTGCTCAGCATAGTTGCGACAGATTCTATCAGCTCACTGCCTGCAACATCCAGTTTCTTATGAACCTTGAAAATGTTTGGTTTCTCCCCCGGTACAGTCGCCTTAACTCGCATAGTCGCAACACCGGTCTCTTGAAACTCCGCATTATCCTTCGACCGGTCAATGGAATGTTGCTGAAGTTCCAGGAGAGCTTCGAGGATGATTCCGGATTCCGTTGAGAACTCAGCTGAGTATTTGTCAGCGAGGTCCTGTAATGCCATTAGTAAGAATACTTAGTCAGCTTGCCTGTACAAAAAAAATAAACCTGGATACCTGCAGGCAGTCCAGACAAGCCCTCCCGACGATCAGACCCGGATTTTCGCGTAAGCTTCTTAAGCTAAAGAGGTCACAGCTCCGCTTGGTAACCGGAGCGATTACTGGACATGCTCTATTAAACAAACACTTATTTACCCTAGGTATTACAGACAGTCCCCTGTGCAGAGCCTGCATGGAGATGGATGAGACAGCCACCCACGTTCTACTGGAATGTTCTGGTGTGGCCACCTACCGGGCAACACACCTCGGATCACCGGGGTCGCTCCAGGAAGTCGTCGGCAACGTAAAGGGTCTGCTAGACTTCCTACAGGAGCTGGGTTGTCAGGAGTAGTGCCCCCAACCCGCATCACGCAAAATAGGCGCAAATAACAGTCATCGCTGACGGGTCAAAGAACAGCCGCAACACAGGCGGAGGTATCTTCTCGCCAGAACTTAACATTAGCCATTCCCTGAACTTCGGGGAGGAAACAACAGTGTTTCAAGCGGAGTCACTGAGCCTCCTCCACGGAGCCATACATATACAAGATCAAGCACAGGGAATGGAAATTACCTTTAAAACGGACTGCGCTGCCATACTAAGCGCACTAAAGAGACCGCTAACAAAATCTAAACTTATACTAGAATGTCATGAAGCACTAAACAACTTAGGCAGCAAAAACAAAGTCATAGTCCAGTGGGTCAAGGGTCACCAAGGAGACCAGGGCAACTGTGAGGCAGACAAGCTAGCAAGAATAGGGGCTAGAAGGACGGCGATTGGCCCTCCACCCTTCTCGCCATTATCAACTGAAGCACTAAGGAGGCGGCTTAAATCAGCCACTTTAGTGCAACAGAACAAATTGTGGTCCAGCAGAGAAGACTGTAAAAACACAAAACTCTTTATAAACAAGTATAACCATAGGTTTACTAACTACCTAATAAGGCTGCCACGCAGCAAAATAAAAATACTAACAGGCCTTATAACAGGCCATTGTACACTAAATAAACACTTGACAATTACAGGTGCAACTGACAGCCCCCTATGCAGGGGTTGCATGGAAGTGGAAGAGACGGTCGAGCACATGTTGCTGGCATGTCCATCCACAATTGAAACCAGGATGGCGATTCTGGGAGAAGCATCATCGACCCGGGAGCTCCTTGAACACCCAGGCCTCCTGCTCCAACTTGTGGAGGAGTTGGGTTGGCTGAGATGAGAGAAAGGGAGAAGGGGACATGCACAAAGGCCCCGCACATGTGGGCCACGTGCAGGCACTTCAGCCCCCTTACAGAAGATAGAAGATAGAACAGTCATCGCTGAGGATTTTTGAGATCTATAGTACAGGCTCTGCTTAGTTTAGATCTCGAATAATCATTAATTAATTACATCTCAAACTCTTACTAGGAAACCATCCAATGTAAAACCTCTATTATCCTGCTATAATCTATTCGGTAGTGGATCAAAGTGTCACTTTATTGTCGAAGTTATTTCTTAAGCCAAAAATTAAAGCCAGCGCCAGCAAATCGAACCATATTACATTCACACTTAGAAAGGGAGATTGCCCAGCTGTAAAACTTGGACAAGAAGTCTTGCCATATAAAACGGTCGTGAAATATCTTGGATTCCAACTTGACAGGAAACAGACTTGGAGAGAGCATATACAAAAAAAGAGTGATGAACTGAACCTCAGATTCCGGTCCCTACAGTGGCTCATGAATCGTCAGTTTCGGCTCTCAGTCAACAACAAACTACTCATATACAAGATGGTACTGAAGCCAGTCTGGACATATGGCATACAGCTGTGGGGAAAAGCCAGTAATTCAAACGTCGAAATATTACAACGGCATCAAAACAGTGTCCTAAAGACCATTGTCAACGCTCCATGGTTTACCAAAAATGAGGAAGTGCATAGGTACCTAGAGATGCCAACCGTCAAAGAGGAAGTGAATAATATGACAAGAACCTATAAGGGCAGGATCGACAGACACAAAAACCAATTGGCATCAGCACTGGGCACTCTCCCTTCCAAAAGAAGGTTGAAGCGGAAACATGTTTGGAATAACATATGATCAAACTAAAACCATATTAGGCTACCCATCAATGGAAGGGACTGCCTAACACGCCATATAATCACTTAAAGAAACTGCTTATAGTGTTGCCACGATCGCATGTTGGACATAAACATTGGAAAAAAAAAAAATCTAAAGCCCTAATAGATGCTACAATATTATTATGTAGGTACCTTACTAATGTCTACTTTTTGTAGGTGTACACGAAAATGCGACATTTAAGGGAATTTCAACTATAGGTATCCCAGAAAGTTTCGATGTTTCTTTGTCGAAGGTCGGCCTGTGTAAATAGCCTATAACCAGTTTGCACATTAATTAGTGTTTTTAAGCTGCCCCATTAGCAAATAAGTTTCAACTATTCATTCATCTGACTGTTTTATTTCATTCATTTAATCTATTAAAAATAAAAATTGGTTGCCTGTAAAGTCGGTATACGGGCGAAAGTTTTACGTGACAACGACTTTGAGTGGTAAAATAATTTTAATGTGAATATTCATTCGTATAGTAGGAAGAAGGATGAAATAATAGTAACAATTTAAAACATTTATTTATACAAAGAATTATATTTAAAACATTAATTTATACAAAGAATCTCGCACTGAATTTCATATTAACAAAATTCTTCTAAAAGGAGAAAACAAATTCACATTTGATCTTTGAATTGTAAATCGCGCGCTTACTACCTTGCGCAGTGATTGGTCGTCTCGGTTTGAATGTTTGAAAGTTTCGATTTGACAGGTTGGAGGTTAAACATTGTTATTTCAATTTTTTACATAGCAAGTCGCGCTCATTTTTTCAAGTTAAACAAATTATTTTTGGTTGAGAAACGATTTATACTACTTTTTTGATTGAAAACTACCACAATATTCACTTATGTCTTAGTCATTTATTTCATCATGTTATATTATCAGTCTGAAATTATTTACCTTTGCTGTTTGAATTGTTGCGATGGACGAAACTACCTTCACATTATCACTACACAATTGTTTTACAATTAACTGGCAACGTGTAAACTTGTATGCAGGCGCCTAAGCGAAATAGAAGCGCAAGACATGAACCGGTGTGTATGCCTATCTCTCTCACTCTCTCTCTCTCGCTCTGTCTCTCTCGCTCTTAGGCGGGCTAACTGTGCTCGAGTGGAAGGGACGCGTGCCTTTCACTTTTTATGTCTGTCTCTCTCGCTCTTAGGCGGGCTAACCATGCCCGAGTGGAAGGGACGCGTGCCTCTCACTCGCTCTCATTGTGAGCGCATAACGTGAGCGGAGCGTAACGCAGTTTCTTGAAGTGTCACCCGGCAAACCAATTTATAAGACGTTGTCACGTCAAAAATACATGTCACTATGATTCAGAAGCGAGCAACATTATTTCACTAAGTGACATTTCAACCAGCCAAATCACTTTGATCAATTAGCGAATAGGGTATAGGTAAAGGTGTACCCAGCTGACTAGAATCTAATTCGAAATGTATCCTGTTGCCTATTCAATATGCTTCATAGCAAAAGATGTGTACCCAAGTTCCTATTGTCTAACTTTCTTTGCAGGCCCAGTCCTATTAATAGTATCTTTTCATAGGCCCGCTGTTTATAACGTTTCAAAATGCGTCAGGTATCATTATCAAGATCGGGAAAGGAAGCAAAGAATCACAAACCTCACAAGCAATATAAACAAAAAGACAACCTGTAAATTCTGTGACACAGCGGTTTTATCCGTTTGGTAGTAGGGAGCTTCCCAGAGTTTAATCTTCTCCTGATTCAGCTTAGATCTTAACTTTATGAGTAAATCTTCGTGTTGTAAGTTGGTGTCCATGATGATTTCTTATGGATTTATTCTTCTCGCGATGATTTTCCAAAAGATAACCAACTAACAAAGCAAAGCAAAACACAGAACAGCTGACGCAGATGTCACTATCTGTCACTGTCACGCACGCACGCACGTCGCGTTCCGTGACATCGCCGTCAGCGCCATAATCGATTACAGAGCGTCTACGATTGCCATCGTTTTGTGTCGCCCGCCCGCCCCACCACCCATATCGATCGCCAAACAAAACTGACTCGGAACGGCTTCTTCGTAGACGCTGGAGCATGATTCTCGCGCATTCGATATACGATATCTACACTTATATCGAGTGATTTCGTATGGAAATCTGTCAATATTGGTCTCGATATCCGTATATCGAAGGCGCGAGAATCATACCACTGTAATCGATTTTGGCGTGACATTGATACAAATATCGCCAGGCATCATGAGTGAGAAGAAAAAGAGTTACGGATTTAAAGCTATATTCAGACTAAGAGGTATATGAAGAGCGATTGGTTGAAACGGAAAGATTATAGTTATTTTATATCAGTCACTCCGGAGTTACCCATGTCTAGTTTATAAATGAACTTTTCTTAACATTTGCGGAATAAGCGGAATAAATAAATTATCTAATTAAAAGACAGTGTTATTACTTTGTTAGGACACAGTTTGCTTAAATATCAGTACTAATAGTAGATCAATGGTACGTACTTACTAAGTTTATAAAATAACCTTTTAAAATAAGTAAACTAATACCTTTCTACTAATCTCGTACTAAATGTATGGGAATGCTTAATGTCAACATTTTGGATGTTTCTCGTTTTTTATTTCTTACAAGTTATTGATCTCATTTTACTCATCAGGTAACGTACTTTTAAATCAGTTTAAAGTTCTTTGATATCTGTAATGAATACTGAATAATCAAATCACACTTAACGAACACCCTGTATAAACAGCAGTGTGGCCGCTATAGAAAAGTCTAAGTTCGACTAGCCAGACTCTCTAAAAAGAAGTCGTTATGGCTTTTTCGGAAGGAACTTCTATAGAATTCGCATTTACTTTGCAGTTAAAGGTCTCTTTTTGTCCATTTGAGAATCTCCAGTGTCACAGACATCAGACATGTAATAAAGAAATGGTGTAAGTCAGTTAAGCGATTGGATTCCTTGTTAAATCTTGCCCTGCATCAGAAACGATAGTGGAACAGGAGTCGTTCGAGACGAAGAGCAGGCCCCCGATTCTCAAGATATCGAGATCATCTCCCCAGTCGAGATATCGGTTCTGATACCGCCTAAATCCATCGAAAACGATCTCAATTTATATTTATTTCGATCGAAAACGGGTCGAGATATCTCCGTTGGTCAAAAGGCTAGTCGTAAGAATGTAAGAATAGCTTTTTCTTGTTTTTGATAGGGATTTCGGTATCTCAAAATCGATATTTCGACCATGGACATGATCTCGCTAGCGCCAGAATTGCCCCCCAGAAGCAAACGGACCAAAGCCCGTAGACAATGTTACTAACGCTACGAAAACGAAACGAAACGATTACTTAAAATGTATGCGATTTGACATTTGGTGACGCTAGCTCAGCGTGACCAAACGTCAAATCGCATACATAAGCGTTTCGTGCGAACGATAATAGCGTTTTGCATTTTGTCTAATTCGGGGGCAGACCCTAAATATTCCCTTCCCTCCCTGCCTCTCTCCCTCCACCCCTCCTCCCTTCTACCTCGGATTGAAACTCTTCCCCCGTTCCCCGTGCACTTACTCACAACAAACAATAGGAAAACTATGATGAGATGAAACAATAACCGGCCAAGTGCGAGTCGATAATCTATAAAAATCCGCAAAAAGAAAACATTTTGTATGGGAACCCCACTAAATATTAATATAATTTTAATTTAATTATTTATTATTTAAGTAAATAATATACTCAATATATTGTGAAAAGTTTAAGCGTCTACCTGCTACCATTATCAATATCGTGCAAAAATGAGCCAAAAAAACACGTTTGTTGTATGGGAGCCCCCCTTAATATTAAATTTCTTTTGATTTTTAATATTTGTTGTTATAGCGGCAACAGAAATACATCATCTGTGAAAATTTCAACTGTCTAGCTACCACGGTTCATGAGATACAGCCTGGTGACAGACAGACGGACGGACGGAGACGGACGGACAGACAGCGAAGTGTCAGTAATAGGGTCCCGTTTGGCACCCTTCGGGTACGGAACCCTAAAAAAGAATGAGGTGGGCGATATTCCAAGATTTCAACACACAGGGTGTATTAGCTGACAAAAAACGGTCAAGTGCGGGTCGGACTCACACGTGAAGGGAACATCGTTAGTGAAAATATCGTTAGCAAAAAACAGCTGTAACTATGGGAACACCCTTTATTCGGTGTAGTTACCTAAGTAGTTTAATATTTGTTGCTGCAGCGGTAAAATAATTAGGTACAATTTGTCAATGGTTCATGACCTTATGATACAGTGACAGCCCGTTGATGGACGGACAGAACGTACGGGCAGTAGATATTAGGGTCTCGTTTAGCACCCTTCGGATATGGAACCCTTCAGCTCGTTATACAGGGTGTAACAGAAAGGTGTAGTCATATTTTAGGGAACCCCCTAGGGAGGGGAGTTGATCAAAGCAACTTTAATTTTCACTTATCTATAAAAAAATCAGCTGACCGACTGGACCAAAACGTATGGGGCAATGAAAAATAAAGTTGCTCTGATCAAAACGGTTTCTGAGTAAAAGTTGATCAGAATGGTCTCCCTAACAACCCCCTAAAATATGACTACACCCTTCTGTTACACCCTGTAGATAGACTCGTTTTTGTACACTTTCAAAATGGCGTCCCTCCGTCCTGCCTCAAACCTCGTACAATATCTAACTAATAACATAACAAAGCGTCACGCTTTTTCCCATACGGGGTGGCAGAGGCACAACGGGTCGCCTTTAGCCTGTTTGTTATTCAACACTCCGCTCCTACACCTTCCTAAACTCGAATCACTAATCTCGTAGCTGCTACGAACGTAGCATAATGGCCTAGGGCCCCGATTCTCGCGCTATCGAGATCTCTCCAGTCGAGATATCGGTTGTGATAAGGCTTAAATCCGTCAAAAACGATCTTGATTTATATTTTATCGATCGAAAACGGGTCGAGATATCTCGGTTGGTCGAAAGGCTAGTCGTAAGAATAGCTATTTCTTGTTTTTGATAGAGATTTCGGTATCTGAAAATCGATATTTCGACCATGGACATCGATCCCGATAGCGCTAGAATTGCCCCCCAAGATTAAATTTTTAACACCCATTTTAGGGTTCCGCTCCCAAAGGGTAGACTCCGCTGTCCGACGGCTGTCTGTCTGTCCGTCTGTCACCAGGCTGTATCTCATCATGAACCTTGATAGTTTGACAGTTGAAATTTTCACAGATGACGTATTTCTGATGCCGCTTTATCAAGAAATATTAAAAACCGAATAAAATAAATATTTAAGGGGCTTCTGTTTGCTTCTCGTTTGCAGCTGTTTCAATACAGAGCAGCATATTGATTGATGTTAATGCAGTCTGATGAATATGTGAATGTAATATTTTGTGTTTATGCCACCAACCGCCGAGCAAAGCTCGGTTCTCAGATATTAATTATTTATTCTGGGAATGATCACCTATTTGCTACGAGATTCGTACCTAATTCCAGTTTACAGATATAGGTGAGTTTGACCGAACTTCCTCATACAATTTGCTTTACAACTATAACGTAACATTACTTTTGGACCTAAGGTAAGTTCCAAATCGATTTCCCATAAAACTTTATGGCTAGTATACGCAATGAAATCAAATTTATAGTCACCCTCATAAAACTGGGTGATTTTTCACGTTAGAGCACAGAGAAATGCGTTGTCCGAAGTAAATCATTTATTTATTTTTACACCAGTTACCTATCCAATGATAGAACACGGAAAGTGTTTTGTCTGGCTTGATAATTTTACTGTGACAACGTTCTTTCTCAATTGGTTTATATTTTTGGTCTATTCTGTGCTAGAAAACTATCATGAAATATTTGTTCGGTGAGTCTTAATTCTAAGTTGAGATTCCCATACGGGTGGGCAGAAATAGCTGGCCATTTTTAGGGTTCCGTATCCGAAGGGTGCCAAACGGGACCCTAGTACTGAGACTTCGCTTCCGTCGCTGTCTGTCTGACACCGGGCTGTACTTATCTCATGAACCGTGGTAGCTATAGACAGTTGAAATTTTCACAGATGATGTATTTCTGTTGCCGCTATAACAACAAATACTAAAAAACAAAATAAATTTAATATTAATTAAGGGAGGCTCCCATACAACTAATGCGATTTTTTTTGCGGTTTTTTTATAGATAATGGTACGGAACCCTTCGTGTGCGAGTCCGACTCGCACTTGGCCGGTTATATAATATGGCCAAGCCATTTCTTCTACATTTCATGATATGGCTGATTTTAATGAAAACACAACAGCATTTTTATTCAGCACCACGTGATGTTTTTTGTGTTACACATGTCAAACTAACACGAAGACTATTCGCTGCGCCCGCCCCCGTCTTCACCTAAGCTACCGCAGTGTTTGCTCTAAAGTATTTTGGCCAATTCGACGATATGGCTACAACATAGATTTTCTTATTCATATTTGTTTATTGCACACCATAAAATCAATAAGGTCTTAAGAAATTGGCAGACGAATCCGTGTAGTTCTGCAAAACTCCATTAGAGACAGAGTGTGCATTAATTAATTAGGTAACTAAGTACATAGTTTACATTGTTTAAACCACTAAGTATAATATATATAGTTGGGAGTAGCGGCGAAAACTAAGTGAGCGAGTCAACATAAATATTACGTGCATTATTGGTGATGTTAAACGTAGCTCCGGCAATGGGCTAGCCCCTATCACGCAAAATGGAGTAATAAAAAAATAATAACCGGCCAAGTGCGAGTCGGACTCGCGCACGAAGGTTTCCGTAAAATAATTGCACATCCTAAAATTAATAAATTTATATTAAAATTATGGAATCATTTAATTATTTATTAAAAAAAATATATTAAAAAAAAGGTAATAAAATTATTGGAGAAATTTTTTATCTATTAAAAACCGCAAAAAAAACACGTTAGTTGTATGGGAGCCCCCCTTAATATTAAATTTAATTTGTTTTTTTAGTATCTGTTGTAATAGCGACAACAGAAATACATCATCTGTGAAAATTTCAACTGTCTAGCTACCACGGTTCATGAGATACAGCCTGGTGACAGACAGACAGACAGACAGATAGACAGACAGACAGTCGGACAGCGAAGTCTCAGTAATAGGGGCCCGTTTGGCACCCTTCGGGTACGGAACCCTAAAAAAATGCCTCTGCCACCCCGTAAGGGAAAGGGCGTGAAGCCATGTTGTTGAGATTTTCTAAAGGCTATTGCCTAATCCACCCCCGTAAAGTCCTCAATGAGACTATAGACAAGATTTTATCAAATGGAAATGTCAACTTCAGCTTTCTCGCAGATTGCACAACGCAAGTAAGTTCTTATCAGAATTGCTGAGTCTCGCAATTTCAGGACATTTTTTCGAAACGTGGAAGTAATATTTCAACGGGATTCAAATTACTTGAGGGTAAATAACGGCTTGATAGATAGGTATAGGAGGTATGTTACTAAAAATTCGGCACATCACCGGAGCGGCGGCGTGTCAATTGATAATATTTCAAAAAAAAATAGGAGCTGTTTTTATTATCTCATACGAAAATAGATGGGAAACGATGGGACCCGTATTTTTTATTTTAGTGTTTATTCTTATTTTTAAGTTATAATTCAAGATTTTCAGAGTTACTCATTCTAAAAGGGCGTAAGTACAATGTCAGGATTATAAAACGTTGAACTTTTGCCCGTCATTGCATCAATAAAAAATTAAAATGTCATTATTCTGTCATAATATCACCCCCCGTTTCGAGTCACGCCAAAATAGATTACAGTCCGAGTCAGTTTTGGGCTTTTGGCGATACAAAACGATGGCATCTTAGACGCTGTATTCGATTATGGCGCTGACGGCGATGTCGCAGAACGCACTGTCAATATGTGTAAATACTCTTTTGTTGTTGTGCAACTTCGTGACAAGTTGACAACCAGCAGTGACAAAATTTAGATGACAGATGATGACTGACAGTTGCTTTTTTATTTATATCTAGCCTATGGAACACATGCCATAAATCCTGACATTGATAATTTGGACAACATTTCAGTTTTTATTATTTAACTCTTAAATTACTGATCTAAAAATTCTGAAAAAAATATCTAAGAGCTCAGAACACTTAAATCTCGAAATGGTTTTCTAATTTTAGTACCTTATCAAAATGAAAGGTTGTCAATTGCGGGGCTAGCGGGGGGTTGTCAGATACAAGATACTTATGATTCATAGAGAAACATATCACACCTCAGAACAATAGTATCACACAAAGCGAGCGGCGCACGGCGGCGGCGGCGGCGGCGGCGACGACAACTAATAAATCTACAAGAGTCTGGACGACGACGACGACGGTTCAACTTCACTTTGCAATAACCATAGTTTCGGAAACTTCGAGTCGTGACGTCATCGGCGCTCCGCTGCGTTTCCATCAGAGATGTGCGAGGATGCGTAGCGAGGGATGTATTTGTTTGTTAAAGAACCAACAGGATCGCTTCATTTACTCAGCGCAGTTCCTATGGAAACGGCTTAGCGAAGTGAGGTTTTTGTATGTTGTACAAAATTATGATGTGCGCGAGCAATGTTGGAGGAGGAATTGTGCGCGAGGAATGCGTGCGAGGGATGGACGCGACCACACCTCGCCCCACTTGCTCGCATCTGAAAAGAGCCAGCTACACATCCTCGCACCGCTCATCTGGGTGGCGAGTCGCGTACGGGTATGGTTTGGTAGTGTCTACGCAAACGCGGAATTATTTTGTTTGGAGCGCGCACGGGCGCGTCTTGGCACCGTCGTCGATAAGTCAAAACAAGTTTTTTTGCATCCTCGCTATTAGACACTGGCACGCAATTCCGTACGCGACTCCAGAGCCTGCACACAGTTTCACAGCGTACGCTATGCATCCTAGTACCGCTCAGCTGCCTCGCACATCTCTGGTGGAAACGCAGCCTAAGGTTCTTGCGTACCAGCGACGCGACTGGCTGCTGTCCAAATTATACATTCTACACATTTCATAGAAGCACGTGCGAGTTTAATTCGATATCCCGGACTAAAGTTTAACTAAGTTTGCTGAATGCGGAATTGTACAATTACCTGCCAGCGCGTTGCAAACTATTTACAATGGAAATCATAATTTGTTTCCATATATTTACTCCAGCCGGAGTACGAAACCGGGACCTCTCGCATGGTAGGAAGAGCATCTTAGCCCAATTACGCCATACCATAAACTTTTCTCCACAGCCCTATTATTCTTGATCCATGCGTCCCACGCCTACATTCTGTTGACGGCCAACCTTGAAGACGTGCAGGCTTTGGCCAAGGAGCTGTCCACCTCTCCCATCACGGACCAGCTCAAGAAGATCTGGAGACGAGCGTCTAAGCATTTCAACCAGGACGTAGCCATCAGGTGAGAGTCACTATGGAGGCCTAGGAATAATCCGGAAGATCGGGAGGGGGGCAAGGCGATTGACAAATGTTTGTCTGATGGCCGCCGCCGCACCTGCCTGACACAATAGCGCAGCCGTATGATTCTATAAACCTCACTTTAGAGTGCGAATCTGAATCTGCCGTGAGTTTTTTGATTGGGCATTGTACAAACTCGGTTGATAAATTCAAATTTACACTAGGTAGCGCTACACTTGCGAGCGTGGCACCGAGTTGAACTAAATTGAACGTGAGATTTTGACAGATATAGAATGAGTTGACGTAAAGTGGCATTCGCAAAAGGGTCACTTCGACGCTCACTTCGTACTCAAAGTGTAAAAAAAACCGAAGTGATAGTGATAGCGAAGGGAAATACGAGTTGTTTTTCGAATTTTTCAGAATCAAAACGTGGTCCGCTTTCGAACCGTTCCGCCCTGTTTGGTGTGAAGCCACACCTCGGACACTCCATAGAACGCTCGTAAAATAAACACCTATTATTACTACATAACCAAATGATGTTTGTATACGTGCAAATGTGTGCGTAAACTTTGCTAGGGCTGGTGGCGCGGCAAATGCAGCGGTATTATGTATACGCGTTCGTCACTCGTCAGGCGTTCAGCCCTGTCTATTGATCCTTTAACCAATCCTTTGACGCCAGGGGTGGCCAGTGGCCGTTTTGTACGGAGTACTATTATCTCTTCTGTGGTAAAGCTGCATTTATAGAGTTTGTTGTATTTTGTTATCCACCCAGCTACCTGCGCGCTGATTGGGTCGAAGAGCCGAAGGGTGCTAAACAGACAGCCCCTTATACTAAGACTCCGCTGTCCGTCAGCGGGAGGCATCTCATGAATCGTAATGGGCAAAGTGTCCAAGGCATTAGTACCTATACCTGTGGCCGCTCGCCGTACTAGGCAAAAACAGCCTTTAGCAAAACACAAATGGCTCGGAATTACGAGTATTATTGCTGTTCGTTTTTTCACGAGTGCCAGCGTTACTTCGCTTTCGCAAACGTAATTTGATTAATTGTGCTCTGGATAGAAAAGTCTCCTGAAGTTGCCATAAAATCTGTCTGTCACACACACAATGTATCTATATTTTTACAATTTCGCACCGGATGTGAATTTTTGCTCTTGATATATAATTTATCAAATCGTTAAAGTTGTCTAGTGGGTCTAAAAGGAAAAGTTTACAGGACGCCTGGAAGTTCTAGTCTATCCGTTGACATCCGGCGAAACTACAAGGACAACATAAAACAAGGATAAGTTTAGAATAACAAGGATCGGAGACGTCTTGCGAAAGCGCAGGGAATGCATTAATTATGTTTTTTTTCTGAAATTACGGTAAAGATGATGAAGGCCCCACATGGCCACCAGAAATGCTCAATATTAGGTCAAATACAATCTACTATGCGTGGCTGACGGGCAACTCAAGACTAAACCGGTGGACCTAGGACCAGGAAACTTTGTACGGGGGTTCCATATGTAGCGTAGGGTAGCACTAACCTAAACCGGTGGACCTAGAGCCATGAAACTTTGTACAGGGGTTCCATATGTAGCGTAGGGTAGCACTAACCTAAACCGGTGGACCTAGAGCCATGAAACTTTGTACAGGGGTTCCATATGTAGCGTAGGGTAGCACTAACCTAAACCGGTGGACCTAGAGCCATGAAACTTTGTACAGGGGTTCCATATGTAGCGTAGGGTAGCACTAACCTAAACCGGTGGACCTAGAGCCATGAAACTTTGTACAGGGGTTCCATATGTAGCGTAGGGTAGCACTAACCTAAACCGGTGGACCTAGAGCCATGAAACTTTGTACAGGGGTTCCATATGGAGCGTAGGGTAGCACTAACCTAAACCGGTGGACCTAGAGCCATGAAACTTTGTACAGGGGTTCCATATGTAGCGTAGGGTAGCACTACCTAAAACGTAAAATGCTGCATCCTGGATCCAACAAATAAATAAAATCAATAAAATATAATACTTAATATAAATTGATATCAGAATATTTAAAACAATTCAATATTTAATATAAATTCATAATTATTTAAAACCATTTAATTACATAATAAGGTACATTATGTTGTACCTGACTTCATGTAAGTAGCATAAACCTGCATGTTTTTTAATTTTGTTAATTTCTGCAGGTCTTCTCATAATATTTTTTTTGTGAATGCTGTCGCACACCTGTTATTAACGCGTAGGCGAGACCCAGCTGTAAGTCATTTATACTGTAATGTATCGTCTACTGTATCGTTGGTGTGTCAAATAAATAAATAAATAGATGGGATTTAACGAAATTAATTCCCCAAGAGGGGGGGGGGGGATAGGGGGTTACAGTTTCTATTAAACTCAAAAAGCACTTGACATTGGTGTCTAATCAAATAGGGTTTGTGGAAGTCGTTCTTTTTGTTTTTTTTTTTGTTTCAATTATAAGATCGATATCTCCCCATAATACCTTGCGCACTTGTATTCTCCATTCTCCAGACAATAGTATAACCTTTGTCGCTGCTATGCCATTACCACTCCAATGTGTCGTACCCACAGGAAAGAAGACCACCAAGAGTCTGACTTCATGAACCAACGAGCTGAGTCTGAGACCTCCAGTGAGTTATCCGTTACCACGAAAGCCAACCCGAGAAGATCTGGGGACCAGGTATGTGACCTATCATGCGGGGATTTGGAGGTTCCAACTCGAAAAATATAACCTGCTCCAACTGATCAAGCAAGGCAAAATCCAGGGACGCAGAGGACCCGGTCGCCCACGTACATCCTGTTCGGGATGAGCACAACATTCCGATTCTGGGCTGCAGTATCCTGAGCGGATTGCCTTAATGGTCACCAACCTCCGACAGGAGATGTCACCCGACGAAGAAGAAGCCTAACAATGACCAAAATAATAATTGTATGAACCTTGGGCCAACCGGTGAAGCAACTAGTGACCCATATCACTTGAAAGGTCTTTCGAAATACATAATTTTATTGTATCGCGGTAACTTCATAACTTATGGGAGAAAAAAATATGATCAAGTGGAATGTCCATACAAGTCTATGTAAATCGCAAAACGATGGTATGGGTTAAGCAACATATATTGGAGACGGTAGATGGGTGACCATTTTTACGGCTCATTTGTATCAGGCTTTTGCAGCTGTCAGACTATAGGATAACAGTAGGTAAAGAGCCACCCGGCACCCGATCAGAAGTGTTTCTGCGTGCGCGGTTGCTATTATTTTTATGGCCTTGTATGGACATTTGATCACATTTCATTTGATCATAACTTTTTCCTCTCATAAAATAGGTACGAAGTTAAATAAAAGTAAATTATAAAATAAAAATAAATAAAATAAATAAAAATATGTACTTTGAAGGACCTTCCAAATGATAAGGGTCACTAGTTGCTACACCGGTGGGCCCAAATTGGGCATGGTTCTTTGGGGTTCTAATCCCGGTTGGAGGGAAAAATGTGTTCGTGTCTTGAATGTCTTCTGAATTTGCTACTTGAACTTCGTACCTTAACAGCGGAGTGACAACAGCTCCTGGTATCGTCTAGGAGTTAAATCTGTCAAGGACATAATAAAATAGTATTTTAGATGATTTCAGCGGTTTAATTATTAATTTCGAGTAAAATATACAAAGATGGAACCGAGGAGCGTCCGTCTCGCTCGAGTGTGGTATTGCAGAGTGGCGGCCTGAGCCGCGGAAGGGGAGGCGCGGGGCGCGGGCGCGGTGCGCAGGCGCAGCGCTCATATTATGTATGTGTACGCGTGTACATACTGGGGGGCGTTGAAAGCACTGATTTCAAGTAGGTAGTTGTCTAGTAGACTCTCTGTCTGGTTATCTTATCTTGTTGAGATGTTTTCAGTCTTGATTGTTTGAAGACGTTGTTGCTTCTTGATTGGGTTCTTCGGGCTCTGGAGTGGTATTCGGTAAGACACACATCTTATTGAGGGCCCTTCTCATAATTCCCTTGGTAGTGAGGACATCGGCTACACGACTGATCCCATCTGGTCCTGGGTATAGGTGACTGATCCGCGCCAAACGCCATTGCAGTGGAGGGAGATTATCTTCTTTCAGGATGACGAGATCACCGACACGAAGCTCTCGCTGACGCGTTCGCCACTTCGTACGTTGTTGCAGTTCGGCGATGAATTCGAGACGCCATCTCTCCCAGAAGTGTTGTCTGAGCTGCTCGATGCGCTGGTATCGGTTGGGGCGCTTCATGTCCATAGGCGTAGACGGCACCGAGGTTAAGGGTCGGCCGATCAGGAAGTGCCCAGGGGTAAGAGGAGTTGGATCATTGGAGTCGGAAGAAAGAGGCGTGAGGGGGCGTGAGTTTAGGATTGCTTCGATCTGTGCGAAAAGCGTGGCTAACTCCTCAAACGTTAGGGACGCATTACCGGCTATACGTTTAAGGTGAAATTTCGCGGATTTGACGCCTGCCTCCCAAATGCCTCCCATATGAGGTGAATAGGCGGGAATAAATATGAATTTAATTCCTTCATTATTGGCAAATTCTACAATAGACTTACGACTGGACCTGAGAATCTTACTCAGTTCATTGTTTGCACCCTTAAAATTGGTGCCATTGTCACAATGGATGGTGACGGGCTTGCCACGTCTTGAAACAAATCTTCGGAGTGACAAGATGAATGCTTCCGTACTTAGGTCACTTACTAATTCTAAATGTACTGCTTTAGTTGTTAAGCACACAAATAAACACAAATAACATTTTGATATGCGATTACCCTTTCCTTTACGACTCGAAATCATGAATGGACCTGCCATGTCAACGCCACACGAATAGAAAGCATACGTTGGGATGCTTCTAACAGCTGGTAGATTGCCCATCATAGGCTGTAGGGTTTTCCCTTTCAGACGCGTGCAAACTACACACTGCCTAGTCGTGCTGCGTGCTAAAACTCTGCCACCTATCGGCCAGAACCGCTCTCGAATAGAGGCGAGGAGCAGTTGTGGGCCCGCATGAAACAAGCGAAGGTGTTCATTGGACATGATTAATTTGGTAAAATGGTGTTTTGAGTCGATAATCATTGGGTGCTTTTTGTCATGAGGGAACTCAGATTGCTGGATTCGACCACCAACCCTGAGAACCCCGGCTGAATCTAAGAATGGATTGAGAGCAAGTAATTTAGAACCACGGGGCAATTGCTTTCCATTTTGTAAAGCTTGGATTTCATTTGAGTAAGTTTGTGATTGACTATTTTTGACGATTAGTATCATGGATTTATTTATTTCATCTATGTTTAGAGGTCCGGTCAGTTTGGTTGAATTTGCTTTACAGTTATTTATAAATCTATACACATAGGCATAAATTCTATATAGTTTATTGACATTCGAATGATTAGTAAATGTAATGAAATTGGTATCGATTTGTATATAGTGCACACTTTGTACAGAAGTTTTAGGTAGTTTTGTTTCAGGTAGGTCATAAGGTGTCTGCGTGTAGGGCTGTTTTGGCCATTTACTTTGATGTGACTTGAGGTACGATGGTCCTTCCCACCAGAGCGAAGAAGACATCAACAGCTTAGGAGTTGTACCTCTAGAAGCCAGATCAGCCGGATTATTTTCTGTAGGTACATGATTAAATGTGAAATCATGTGCGAGTTCACATATTTCATTTACGCGATTGCAAACAAACGCTTTGAGATCTTTGGGTGGTGTTTTAATCCAACCTAACACTACAGTGGAATCCGTCCACATGAATTTACGTGATATGTTACAACGTAATGATTGCAAAACCTTTTGACATAATCGTGCACCTAATAGAGCGCCACATAATTCTAGACGTGGTATTGTTAATTGTTTTATAGGAGCTACACGAGCTTTGCTGCATAATAGCTGGACATGCACTTTATTGTCGTTCTTCGATAGGGAACGTAGGTATATGCATGCCGCATAGGCTTGCTGTGAAGCATCAACATAGCAATGTAGCTCAATGCTAATTGGATTGTCACAAAGTACATAGCGTGAAATATTTATTTGCGAAAGAATAGAAAATTCTTTTAATAGATTAGACCAAACTTTGGTAAATGTATGGGGAACTGGATCATCCCAATCCAGTTTAGTGCTCCACAATTGTTGAAGCAGAATCTTGGCTACAACAATGCATGGGCTAAGCAGACCGAGTGGATCAAAAACCTTGCAAGTTGTTGAAATAACTGTTCTTTTGGTTATCAGGGGGCTAGGTTCTAACTCAGTTTGGAATTGTAGGGTATCTGGTTTTGGAGACCAATTAAGGCCTAGAACTGTTGCTTCTTTTGACAATTCAAGAGGTTTAGATGTATCTATATTTACATCATCATCGAATAACTGTGGACAATTAGTATGAAACTTTCGCAGCGGTAAACAAGCTGATTCTAGAGCTTGAGCTACGCCACGAACAATGTGTTGTAGGCCTCCTACCGTGTCCGATCCTGTACTTAGATCGTCCACATAGAAATCGTTTCTGATGACATTTGCTACGACTTCGTCGGAACATTCTAATGCCAGCTGTAACAGACATCTGGTGCTCAGGAACGGAGCTGATGCAGTACCATAGGTTACTGTATTTAGCTGTAGAACATTGATAGGGGAATTGATATCGTCTCGCCATAATATAAGTTGTAGGCTTCGCTGTGGTTGGGCTATTTCTATTTGGCGATACATTTTTTCTATGTCCGCTGTCACTACGAACTTATGTTCTCGGAAACGCAAAATGATCGACAGAAGGTCGCTCTGTACCACCGGACCTACCATCTGAACATCGTTCAGAGACTTCCCAGACGAAGACTTCTGCGAGGCGTTAAACACCACCCTAAGTTTGGTTGTTTCGCTCTTCTCCCTAATAACAGCATGGTGAGGCATGTAGTATCCAGCAATTGGCTTTTCGATTTTTGTTAGATGCCCTAAATCTGCATATTCTTTGAGGAATTCTTGGTATTTGGTTTTCAAATTAGGAAATTTTACAAATTTCTTCTCTAGGCTTTCAAGACACCTCTTTGCTATATAGTACGTATCCCCTAGCGCTTGTTCTGGTGCTTCTTTCATAGGCATCTGAACAGAGAATCGACCGCTAGGTAAACGAGATGTATTTTCTACAAAATCGGTCTCACAGAGTTTTTCTTCGACAGAATAGGTTTTCATGGGTGACAGTTCGTCAATAGCCCAAAATTTCTCTAGTGAGTCGCGTATTTCTTGACTAAAATTGCAATGGACCTTGGATTGGGTCTGGATCGAACCGATAGGACCAGCCACTAACCATCCTAACTTAGAGTCCAGTAAAATTGGATTGTTGACTCCTAACTTGATAGTACTGGATTTGACTAGGTTCCAGTAGACATCTGCACCTAACAAGACATCTATCTCGGCAGGGCGATGAAACGCAGGGTCAGCAAGTTTGATATTTATAGGCACGTTGATGTTAGAAACGTCGACATTCGAATTGGGTAGTAAACCGGTTATTTGCGGCACTACCAAACATTTGACTTCAAAAGTGAAGGAATTGACTTTTGAGCCTAACTTTAGTTGGCATGACTCTGATATATTGCAGGCTGCATTGTTAATCCCGCAAATATTTATAGGATTTGTATTTTGACACGACAACCCTATTCTCTCCTTGAAGGCACTCGTTATGAAAGACGATTGGCTGCCCATGTCTAATAGGGCTCGAGCTGTATAGGTGTTGTTATTGTCTACGACTTCAACGAGCGCAGTACACAACAAAACTTGACCTGTAGACACAGCTGAGAGCGAGACGTGTAAGGACGTGGATGGTGTGTTGTTGTGGGTTTCCTCAGTGGCTTGTGAGCCCGTGTGTAAAAGTGTGTTATGTTTCTTCCTACAGATTCGACATAAACCTCTTAATTGACATTGGGCCACGCTATGACCGCCACGGAAACAATTATTACATAACTGCTTGCTTTTTATTTCATTGAGCCTATCCGCAATGCTCATTTGTTTGAATTTTGGACATTGGTATAGAAAATGTGGATCGTTGCCGTTGCATACGACACAAGTGTTTTGTTTTGAAACTACAAAGCTCTTTGTTTGTTGGGTAAACCTATTATTATTATTATAGGGCTTGACATCTCTAGTATTATTATAGGCAGTTTCGAGCACGTCAGCACGACCTCGCAAGAAAGCATGAAAATCATTCAGGCTCGGCAACTCCTTAGAGTCGCATTTAAACTCTTCCCATTTCCTGCTCGTATTGACATCTA
The DNA here is from genome assembly GCA_963457715.1 of Argyresthia albistria. Lineage (NCBI taxonomy): Eukaryota > Metazoa > Arthropoda > Insecta > Lepidoptera > Argyresthiidae > Argyresthia > Argyresthia albistria. The sequence goes on from OY735259.1 coordinate 463,889, forward strand.
GTTTAGTCGAAACCATGTAAATGATGAGGGCATCCCACTTATCAGTAGGTTGTCCTAAATTCTCAAGGGCACGGAGATGTTTAGAAACATGATCAATAATGTACCGTATTGCTTTATAGGATTCTTTAACCATAGACTCAATGCTAAACAGGGCCTTCAGGTGGTTGTTCATCAGAATGTTCACATTGTTGTACCGTTGACATAACAGGTCCCAAGCTGTCCCGTAATTACGAGCACTAAACTCGATTGACTTGATTACCAGACTTGCACTTCCTCCTAGCGACGAACGCAAATAATGGAACTTGTTTATAGGCGGTATGGCATTGTTGCTATTGATCATTGATTCAAAGGTGTCCTTGAACTCCAGCCAATCTATGTAGTTACCGTCAAACTTAGGTAAAGAGATAGTAGGTAGTTTGATCGCATTGTGATTATTGTTTGAATGACAACTGTACACGGACTCATGTTCGTCGTCACATGTTACAGGTTTTGGTTTGTTTGTGTGTTTAACTTCTCGAGCTAGTGACAATAGCGAAATAAATTGATTTTCGATCAATTCCCTCTCTTCTACTTGTGCATCCGAATCTGAATGCAAAATATCGATTTCATTTTGTAATGTATCATAAACGCTTATCAGAGAATGAAATGATTCTATTTTCATCTCGAGTTCTTTGTGTTTCCTTGTGTCAATTCCATCCGATCCCGATAAAGCAGACAAATAATCAGAAAATTTTGTTAGACGGCCCTTTATGATGCCGCGTTGCTTTATTAATACTGCTAACTCTTTAGCAGGATCAGAGAGACTTTTTGATTGATAACTACTAGTACTCTTGGGTTCGTTCATCTTGTGACCCCAAATGTTGACAGTTGATATTACTGGACAATGAACCAAGTAAGCAGTTAAAAATGTCAAAACTCAAACCCGTCTGCCGGGCGTAGATCTCAGGTCCAGCCGTACACGCAGTCGCCGCGTGCTGATGTAGCTCAGCTGTAGCCGAACACGTCAACCAGCGGGCGCCTGCGCCTGCGCTTGTGCAACGAGCTGTTGTGGCGTCGCGCACGCGATGCTCCCTGAAATAGTCGGCAAATTCCGTTGAAACACTATGAACTACTTTGTATCGTTAACTTTTGTAAATTAGTAAAAGAGGGTAAATTAATAAAACTGCTAACCAAATAACGGAAAAATTGGTTGCTTTGTCACTAACTAGCTAAAATTTAATTATGTTTTCCTCAAAATATTGATTTCACGAAATAGGCGTGATGTAACAAACAAATAGTGATAGGCAAATAACTAAGTTGCAATTTTGCAAATGATAGGATTACGTAAGCTAAGCAGTTAGGAATGTATTTTTTCTGGGGCATAACACAATTAACGCAGTAACGTATAAATATTCAGTATATAGGCTTGTTCAGAATAGCTAGATTAGGTCAGCTTTCCTCTTATCTCCGCTAAATAGTCCTAACGCTGGTTGAAGCAAGCAAATTTTTTTTTTACGTATGATGATCAAATAAACACGTAATTTTAGGTAAATTTAAATAAATTGAGCAATGAGCTTAGGTGCAGTAGGCAAATGGCTAATAGTCTTGCGTTGAAGCTTGATTAGGATATAAATAGACCTAACGCTTGAGAAGCAAGTAAGCCGTGCGCACAGAACAAAGAAAATTGTAAAAATATAGGGGGAACTGGTAGGAAATAGAAGGAAAATTGGGTGTACTTCCCTCGGGATAGACCTCCTCGTCTGTGCTCGAAGGTGCCCTGGCAGCAACACAAAGTCCTTGCTCCTTTGTCCCGAACAGTAGGTAATGTAGGTGACTCGCAAAATTGACCACGTAGTCTCGTCGTGACTTCACTTCACCGGCCGTTGAATATCGAGATTTAGTCCGAAGATATCACAGATTTAATGTCACGGTCGCCAAATTATGTCAAGGACATAATAAAATAGTATTTTAGATGATTTCAGCGGTTTAATTATTAATTTCGAGTAAAATATACAAAGATGGAACCGAGGAGCGTCCGTCTCGCTCGAGTGTGGTATTGCAGAGTGGCGGCCTGAGCCGCGGAAGGGGAGGCGCGGGGCGCGGGCGCGGTGCGCAGGCGCAGCGCTCATATTATGTATGTGTACGCGTGTACAAAATCACTTATGAATAAAAATAGGCTTGACAGCCGGACGGACATACAGACGAGTCACGAGTAGCAGTAAGCAGGGTGTTGAGTAACGGCCGAATAACCTATCATCTATCCATAATCTGCAGATTTGAGATTGCTAGTGTCAAATTTGACATAAATCCCATAGCGCAACTGTCAAATGTAACCCGGAATCACGGATAGAGATAGGTTATTGGGATCGGCCGTAAACCAGCAAATGAAATAAAACCTTCTTGTTCCAGGACAACCAGGCCGTGGATGATATAATAAGCTTGGGCAAAAATGCCAGTTACTACCTGAACTCCATGAAACAGATCATTTTAGATCATAAGGGTGAAGAGACAACTCTCCCTGTTGAAGAAAAACCGCCCCATCCTGAAGAGATTGTTTAATAAAGGCGCTTGAGATGCCTGCTTGAAGGAGAGTTTTACTTGATAGCATCACGCAATTGCCCGTTCGAGCACAAGTGTGCCCACTTCAGTTTAAACCATAGAGTTACTTATTTTAAACTCCATTTTGCGTGACAGTCCATCGCCACATTTGGGGATTAATGGTTACCTCGGAGGATAAGGCCGGATCAGCACTTATAATCACTTTATACATTATTGCACAGAAAACATAATAACATGTACAAAGGCGAGCTTAGGGGATTGGGAGCACTGTGGGAGTTGCATAGAAATACCTGTGGGTTGGATAAATCTGCCCCGTTGCATTCCTCCATGGATTGGATGTAACCTGAAGGTTACCTCACGTTGTTTTCCATCACCGTTAGAACGTCCATAGAGTACAATATGATGGTCAGCGCCAGATTCGAACCCTACAAGTGGTGAAACCCTATACTAGAGCACGGTGGTTTCTCGGACCTTACTTTAAATTCGAAAAAAAAAACAACTTACAGTCTATTCGTGATAAGAATGCAGTGAAATTGAAATTTAAATCTGTTAACACAGACTCACAGGACAGGACACACCTTGGCTTGATAATTGGGATCGATTTGATTGGTTACGGGGCGTGGCTAAGCTGCCGAACAGTGATGACTTTACTGCATTCTTATCATGAATAGACTATAGGTGCGTTCCCAACTGTACAGACAAGATAGAATAGAATAGATCGAGAAAACATATTGGTCTTGTTTCATTTCGTTCTGTTCCAATACTTCTGATTCTTGTCTTGTCTGTGTCATGTCTCTGACAATTTCTAGTGGTTTCGCTTCCCTCACGTTTTTCTCGGGTGGAAGAAAAGAAGCAAGGCATTCTTCTAGTAAATCGCCGCCTCTATGGAGACATAAAAATAAAGGACCGGTTTATTTTAAGACATGTAATTTTGGGTACAGGAATAATTTCAATCATGATCATATTTACACAAGTTACCCTTTAATTCTGGTAATTTTACGTAGGTAAATACTGTGTGAAGAGGGTTTATTCAAACAAGCTGCTGAATAAACCATATCATATCAGCATTAATTGGCAATTCGGTCAAAACACACGGTCTACTTTTCTGAAACTAAGGTGACAATGAGATTTAGATTTACGTCAGAATAATACAATACATAAGTATACAAACAATCATTATGCTCCCGCCCTTTTCCGGCAGAGGGCCAGTCACAGCAGGTGCAGGAATCCCCACCCAACTGGGCCACGGAGGAGCCACTATTTCTGTGGGCCACACGCAGCGAATATCAAACTATGTCACTACAGAGTCACCAACTTAGACTGTTCAGGTGGTGAAAATTGGTACTACGGACTTGTCATCCGCCATCAAAGAGACTATCTCTATACTAAAGTCTTCACAAAATAAAAGGCACGTTTTGACAGTTCACGCCCACGCAGTTTTAACCCCTCACGCGTAGGTATTGGAAGCGGTTTTCCTAAGTGCAACTTGTACGCTTTACTTGTACGCAACAGTTGGTTTTTATTACCTACGCATTAGGGGTTAAAAATTCATGGGCGTGAACTGTCAAAACGGGCCTTTTATTTTATGAAGACTTTATGTCCGCTATTATGAAGACTACTGACACTAGCGACCGCTATCAACTGAACAGCTAAAAAATAAAACAAATTAATAAATTGGTCTTTAATCCGGCCGTAGCCATATACGAAATTACAAATTAATAAAATAACAACAAATCTCGCGTCCACGTCTCCTGTATAGGTCCACGGAGTGCCAGAGCTGCCTGCAACATGGTGTTCCCGGATCTGGCATACCGCTCCTGCGTAGACGCTATCCGGTGCCTCATGAGACCGTGGAAGCCCGGGAGTCTCCTCTCCGTAAACATCTGCGACGCGCTGCAGTATCGTGGCAATCGACAGATGATCCAAATTCCAAATTCAAATTTCAAATTATTTATTGCTACATTGTGGTTGTAGAGTTCTTAAAGTAAGGAGGTCCCGACAATGGACTGAGCTAAGTTGGTGGCACTTGACTGTAAACTGCTAACTTTAGCACAGAAATTTTGACATAATTTTGGCACATCGGCTGTCAAGATATTCCAGTTTATTTACTGATGATACCTATTCAAACTATTTCAAACTGGCTAAAGGTGACCCCGTATAGGAAGTACCGTTTTGCTATGTGTGTGTGTGTTACCTGTACTGTACCTTCTACAGCACTAACATAGTATAAATAAGAAATAGTAAGTTCACTCGGCCCCTGTTCGCATGATAACCACCTGCTCTTGCTCAAACGGCTAGGGTTGTCGCTTAACGTCGTGTCGCCCGGCGCCGCCGGCGAATGACGTTGACATAGTATAAATAAGAGACATAGTATAAACCTTTTATTTTAACCCAACTCCCCCCTCTCCACCACCCTGCAACCCGCAACTGCCCCCTCTAGACGATCACGAATGCGCGTATCACAAAGAATATCACTGAACAAAAAATACTCTGGTGTTATAGGACGCTATATTAGGTAGTTATAGTTACCTACTGGGACTGTTACCCGAGTTTATATTAATGCAAAATTATAGCTCAATCGGTTAAAAAAAATATCTGCTTGAAAATTAAGTTGCAAGATTCCACCCGACCAAACATACCTACGACAACATACATTGCAATAAGTTATTAATATTAGCGATTAGAGAGTGAAGCAAGTAGCATTTTTGTGTTTTCACCGATGCAAAACCTAAAACTTACTTTACAAACAATATATAGGTACTATTAGGTATGGATACTCACATTTCCTTATCTTGGGGTACTTTGAAAAATACTAGATCCTTATTTGTGGAATCCTTATTGAGGCAACCGTATACCGCAGAATATTTAACCATCTTGCGCCGAAATCACACTTGTTTGTAAGCAAAAACAAGTTAACACGTGCCGCCCGGCCGGACGGATGACGTTGACTCGTCGCATGCATTGCTTGCGTAGTCCTGTTTCGGAACACGCGAAAAGACACGAGATTCGGCAATGTGTGCGTGTGGCGGCGCGTGCTTATACGGAATGCAATGTAGCTGTGTGTGTGCGGCTGTTCTCGGTGATTTGTTTGAAGTGAACCTGGCGTGGCACTAATTTAGGTATGTTCGCGCCCGTTTCACAGTTTGAGCAAACCTGCAAAAACATGTAATGGGCGTTTAGTGCAGCCACATATAAGAGCGATGGAAACTGGATCCACCTTGAGAATTTAATGACCTGTCAGAGAATTATGCCAGAGCTTACTTTTCTAGGGATCTTTACCCGAAGGGGGCCAAACGAGACCCTATTACTATGTCTCCGCTGTCCGTCCGTCTGTCCGTCCGCCTGTCACCAGATTGTATCTCATCTCATGAACCGTGATAGCTAGACAGTTGAAATTTTCACAGATGATGTATTTCTGTTGCCGCTATAATAAAAAATACTAAACAAGAGCCAGAATTTCGCAGTTTTTCGAGCACCATATGAGAGTAGCATTTTTAGGATTTCAGTGTTGCAATTTTCGGTATGAACTACTGTCAGGGGACCTAAAATCATATAAATAAACGGTCAAGTGCGAGTAGGACTCGTGCACCAAGGGTTCCGAATAGTTCCGATCACACTTGGAGAGTGTAACATGTCTATCTAGTGGCTCTGTGAGCTGTAGACCTCGCGAGTATGTCGGTGGGAAAGCTGAACTGCTAACACACATAAAAAAAATAACCCAAATAATTTTCTTTCAATAACACATACAAACTTATGAATGTACCTGGTTACGTACATGCAGTATGAAAGTAGCCGCACCAATAACTTTGTAAACTACATTTCGCGATCTTTTATACAACCTATTGACTTTTTACTAAAATTATATAATCTGTTTCACTCTCATAGTCTTTACAAATCCAACGACACCTCATTTGTTAATATCCATCGAGCCGTTTGGGTTGTAGCGATTTTTTTACATTTTAAAACCCCATATCTCCGCCATTTTGAAAAAAATCAAAAAACTGGCTCGAGTAAAAAATTCTATTTATTTTTTCAACCTGCTCACAAAATTTCACGAGAATCGGTTCATAAATGCGACCTGTAGAGGAGAACAACCGGACATACAAAAGCATTTTTGCCCAAACCTGAAACGGAGACGCTTCGCTCACTTCGCTCGCTCATCTGTTTCACTCTCATGGTCTTTACGAATCCAACGACACCTCATTTGTTAATATCCATCGAGCCGTTTGGGTTGTAGCGATTTTTTTACATTTTAAAACCCCATATCTCCGCCATTTTGAAAAAAATAAAAAAACTGGCTCGAGTAAAAAATTCTATTTATTTTTCCAACCTGCTCACAAAATTTCACGAGAATCGGTTCATAAATGCGACCTGTAGAGGAGAACAACCGGACATACGAAAGCATTTTTGCCCAAACCTGAAACGGAGACGCTTCGCTCGCTTCGCTCGCTCGGTCAATAAACAGATTATAATAAATAATTGAAACAAAAAGTAAACTTTAGAAAAAACCGACTTCCACAAACCCTATTTGATTAGATTGAGTTTAATACAAACTGTAACCCCTTATCCCCCCCCCCCTTGGGGAATTATTTTTGTCAAATCCCATATCAGTGCTACGGTGCTACCCCACGCTACTAAGGAACCTCTGTACAAAGTTTCATGGCTCTAGGTCCACCGGTTTAGGCTATGCGTTGCCTGCCCGTCAGCCACGCATTGTATTTGTACCTAGTATTGAGCAGATCTGGTGGCCATATGTGGTCTTCATCAGCAGTTCAGCATCACAATATTATGCTTACCATGTGCATTTGCACGAGTTATTATGAAAAACACAAAAATCACTATAGGTCTGCCTATAATATTTGAAGAGTTCCCTCGATTTCTCCAGGATCCCATCATCAGATCCTGACCTGGTGTCAATGGGACCAATGGGAAGGTAAACCCTTTCAAACAAAAAAATAATTTTCCAAATCGGTCCACCCGTTTAGGCGCTATCGGGGAACATACATAAAAAATAAAAAACAAATATCCGGACGAATTGTAAACCTCCTCCTTTGGGAAGTCGGTTAATAAAGGAGGCTCCCATACAAAAAAAAAAGCGTTTTTTTTTGCTCGTTTTTGCTCGATATTTATAATGGTAACAGGTAGACGCTTGAAATGTTCACCAAATATTGAATTATATTATTCTCTTTAAAAATAAATAATTTAATTAAAATAAAACTTACATTTAAGGGGGGCTCCCATACAACAAAGGTTTTTTTTTCGATTTTTGGTACGAAACCCTTCGTGCGCGAGTCCGACTCGCACTTGGCCAGCCCGTAAATAGGTGATTTGTGTTTCAAAGAAAAATGTATCTATGCGCTCTCCACTGGATAAGTGCTCCCTGGCAGTTAGCTAGTAGATCCCTGGGTATTAATAACATTGTATTCTCTGTGATGATGATGGCTGATGACAAGGCCGTAGTTGGAATGTTTCCCACCTGAACGGCTAAGTTGGTGGCGCTGTACCCATGTTCTGATTCTGACTTCCGAGGCTTTTGTCTATGCCTCGAGTCTTGTCCTGTCCGTGTCGAGACTTGTCTACCCAATAGGCAGTGTGCCTGTCTATTTGATAAACCGAGAGCATTGTCTGAACCATCCCAACATGTAATTACTATGCTAGCACGTTACGTCGTTAGTGCCGAAACACAAAGCAGGGGCCTCACCACAACGTATGCTAATTCCGACTTGTAATCTATTAAAGTAGCTACCTACCTACCTATCAACATTATCATGTCAACGATTTACATTCCAATGTTTTTTTATGAGGTTATTACAAGACTTGTTTTACGACGGTTGCTTGGCAATTTATCGGATTATATTATGTACCTAATTTGAATCGCTGAAAAGGTTGTGGTAACTCCTTTAGGAATACTCGGGTGCGATCCGATAATTGTAAAGGTAGCTGGCGCTGACGTCGTCGACATCTATTGGAGTACTCCGTACAACCTGCATCTACGGTGTGATAAGCAAGCATGAAACCCACTAGACCACGGAACGCCCTAACGAGCTCTATAAAGGTGGGTCCAGAGATGTTATTTTGTCCGTACCAACTCTTAAAGCATGCACCGTGCAGCTTAGGTCCTGCTTTAAAATTTAGTGTTAGGTTAGTATCCTGTCGTATCAAAATGTCGCGATCCAAAAACTCAGGGTGGCGCTGGCGAGTCGCGTACGTGTATGGCTTGGCAGTGTCTATAGCGAGAGCGCGACATTGTTTTGTTTATAGCGCGCGCGCGGCGCGTCTCGGCACACCCTGTCGACAAGTCAAAACAACTACAACAGGTTTTTTTGCGCCCCGCTATTAGCCATTGGCACGCAATTCCGTACGCGACTCTCGGCGGCCCTGTCGTATTGTAAAATAGCCCTTATCGGCCGAAACGACAAACTCGGGGTGGATCAGAGCGTACGGAACGGGCGTTCAAACTAGCGTTCTAGGATCACGTCATCGTTGCTTTTACTTAACTAAGGTACGTAACGTTACGGACATGTACGGTCGCTTGCCTTCGAAGGCCCCTGCACCTAAAAGTATACAAGCAGTATATACATTCGACCGCCCGTATACTTTTAGACGCAGGCGAGCGTACAGTCTGAAGCCACCATAACGCGTCATTTATACAAAGAATCGTCGACGAGTCGCGAATTTTGACAGTTAGACGCGATAAAGTGCGCCGTCAACGCGACTCGCGTGGGGGCTGATCAGTGGTACTGATTATATAGGATTAGAGCCTTATTAATGTTACAAACGTTTATAGCTCGGCCAGTTATCATCTCCATTTAATCTTTTTGTAAAGAAAAAATAATGACCATAATTTGTTAAACTATTCTTCTTCATAAAGAATATTTTTCCTCGTCCTTTGTTTTATCTACTATATAAAAATAAGTCGGGTTTTCCTTCCTGACGCTATAACTCCAGAACGCACGAACCGATTTCCACGGTTTTGCATTCGTTGGAAAGTTCTCGGGCTCCGTGAGGTTTATAGCAAAGAAAATTTAGGAAAAATTTCAACAGAAAAGCGGGAAAATCTTTTTTCACATACAACGCCATCTCTGATACATAGCATGTACTACAAACCAATATTTTAAGTAGATGTGCGCCGGTGCGTGATACATTGTTTGACAGCTACTCATTGTTCTCTGCTCAGTTAATTTCATGTGACAAACCGGTATTGTGTTCACTGTGAAATTGTGAAAAAAAAGTGAAAAAATAAGTTATTTGCTTCAAAATCGATTTCTGAGGATGCGGTTGGAGTCCAATCATGTTCATGATTCTGAAGTCAAATATTAAAAAAGTCGCCGCCATCTTGAATTTTTTTGTTACCGAACCGATTTGCTTCAAAATCGAAATCTGAGGATGGGGTTGGAGTAGACTCATGATTCTGAAGTCAAATATTAATAAAGTCGCCGCCATCTTGAACTTTTTTGTTACTGAACCGATTTGCTTCAAAATCGATATCTGAGGATCCGGTTGGAGTACACTCATGATTCTGAAGTCAAATATTAAAAAAAGTCGCCGCCATCTTGAACTTTTTTGTTACTGAACCGATTTTCTTCAAAATCGATATCTGAGGATGCGGTTGGAGTCTAATCATGATTCTGAAGTCAAATATGAAAAAAGTGGCCGCCATCTTGAATTTTTTTGTTTCTGAACCGATTTGCTTCAAACTCGATATCTGAGGATGCGGTTGGAGTCCAATCATGATTCTGAAGCCAAATGGTAAAAAAGTCACCGCCATCTTGAACTTTTTTGTTACCAAACCTATTTGCTTCAAAATCGATATCTGAGGATGCGGTTGGAGTACAATCATGATTGTGAAGTCAAATATTAAAAAAGTCGCCGCCATCTTGAACTTTTTTGTTCCGATTTGCTTCAAAATCGATATCTGAGGATCCGGTTGGAGTACACTCATGATTCTGAAGTCAAATATTAAAAAAGTCGCCGCCATCTTGAACTTTTTTGTTAATGAACCGATTTGCTTCAAAATCCATTTCTGAGGATGCGGTTGAAGTCCAATCATGATTCTGAAGTCAAATATTAAAAAAATTCGCCGCCATCTTGAACTTTTTTGTTACCGAACCGATTTGCTTCAAATTCGAAATCTGAGGATAGGGTTGGAGTACACTCATGATTCTGAAGTCAAATATTAAAAAAGTCGCCGCCATCTTGAACTTTTTTGTTACTCAACCGATTTGCTTCAAAATCGAAATCTGAGGATGGGGTTGGAGTCCAATCATGATTTTGAAGTGAAATATTAAAAAAAGTCGCCGCCATCTTGAACTTTTTTGTTACTGAACCGATTTGCTTCAAAATCAATATCTGAGGATCCGGTTGGAGTACACTCATGATTCTGAAGTCAAATATTAAAAAAGTCGCCGCCATCTTGAACTTTTTTATTACTCAACCGATTTGCTTCAAAATCGATATCTGAGGATGCGGTTGGAGTACAATCATGATTCTGAAGTCAAATATTAAAAAAAGTCACCGCCATCTTGAACTTTATTGTTACTAAACCGATTTGCTTCAAAATCGATATCTGAGGATGCGGTTGGAGTCCAATCATGATTCTGAAGTCAAATATTAAAAAAATTGGCCGCCATCTTGAAATTTGTTTGTTACTGAACCGATTTGCATCAAACTCGATATCTGAGAATGCGGTTGGATTCCAATCATGATTCTGAAGCCAAATAGTAAAAAAGTCACCGCCATCTTGAACTTTTTTGTTACCAAACCTATTTGCTTCAAAATCGATATCTGAGGATGCGGTTGGAGTACAATCATGATTGTGAAGTCAAATATTAAAAATATCGCCGCCATCTTGAACTTTTTTGTTACTCAACCGATTTGCTTTAAAATCGATATCTGAGGATGCGGTTGGAGTCCAATCATGATTCTGAAGTCAAATAGTAAAAAAAGTGGCTGCAATCTTGAACTTTTTTGTTAACGAACCGATTTGCATCAATAAATTT
>OY735259.1:475625-708308 GCA_963457715.1 Argyresthia albistria
CCCGGCAGACTTCGTACTGCCTCAATTTAATATGAACTTTATTGAATAGCAATAAAGTTCAAATTGACTCCAGAAAACGATTGACTCTAGAAAACGTTTGTATGGGAAATAGAAAAGGGCTGTTTTTAGGGTTTTCCCGGAAATTATTCGTTTTTTTCTCGCCTTTTAAACCTTCCCTAGACCTCCACGAACATTTCAAGACTAAGATAAGATAAATCCGTTCAGCCGTTCTCGAGTTTTAGTGAGACTAACGAACAGCAATTCATTTTTATATATATAGATAGATAGATAGATGAAGGCTCATTGTCTAAGGATGTATGTGTCAATCTGTCAATGTGTTAACAGGGCAACTCCCACCCCCACTCAAGCTCATTCCTGCTGTCAGGCTATAATAAAGGGGGCAATTTTTCTGCACAACTTTCACTGAATACTCGTATGCCCGTCCAAAGTCCACGGCCCGCGATTTTCAATCTACCCACATCGAGATAAAGTTCAAAACATATGAAAAAAACATTATTATGGAAAGTGGAATGGATGAACCAGCGGACCTTTGAGTGGTTAAGAAACCGATTTGATCAGAGCAACAAAATTCACTTCTCCAAATGCATAAAGTTGTCAGCTGATTTTTATGGAGAAGTGAAAAGAAAAGTTTCTATCATTCTGAATCATACTGTTTTTTTTTTAAATGTTGTCTCTAACAGCCCCCTTTTGTATTACAATATTTATTTTACACTATAATACTTATACGGAACCCGGCTTTACGATGTGCGGCTCTACAACATTTCAACAATCCGCAATGACTGAGTATTCTGATTCTAATAGAATCCATGCCCCGTCCTCTATTGAATTCCTCATCGAACCACCTGACAATTCTATTTTATTATACTGGGTTGTCAATCTCTTTTGAATATCTATAAATACAGTCGGGCATGTGCAAGTCGGACAAACACACGAAGGATTCGTACTATATCGTACAAAATAATTGGTCAAGTGCGAGGCAGACTCTCGCACGGAGGGTTTCGCGCCAGAAGCGTTTCTTGTATGTGCAACACACACACAAACACACTTTTTATTATTTCGTGTTGTTCATTAGTTTAATTATGTACTGATGTAGCGGCAACAGATATTCACAATCTGTGGAAAATTTTAATGTTCTAAAGCTGGAAACTGACCAACGTTACGTTGTTACAGTACGTAGTTACAGTCAGTACGTATTTTTACGGGGAAACCAGCGAGCAATGTACGTAAACTGTTCCTGCTCGATGCTCATCATGCTCGATGCGAATGTTACATTACACCTCGTGACGTTGTTGGTCATGTTCGACTTTTCGGTTCGTGAGATAGAGAGCCCGCTGATGACAGACAGATAGTCGGACAGCGGAGGCTAATAGGGTCCCGTTTAGCACCCTTCGGGTAAGAAACCCTAACAACAGAAAACAATAATATCTTTAATGAGGAGCTTTGTTTATTCCGTGTTATTGTATATTTGTTGTTATAGCGGCCACAGCACTCTACACATTCAGTGAAGATCGCAAACGGTTTATGAGATATAGCCCGATGACAGACATTAGACGGAGGCAAGGACAGCGAGAGGATGCTAAAATATTAGGAACCGTCTAGACCCTTCGAGTACGGAACCCTACAAGCCCCTAGGATGTTTGTGTATGACGCGTCGCTGTTTCTGGTTCCGACGTACATATGTATATGTGTGACTATGTATATATTGAGATGTACTTGGCAACGACCATCCTTCGAGATCCTCGGGCTGTGGGGCGTGGGGCCCTGCGGGTCGATTCTCGCGCCTTCGATATACGGATATCGAGACCAATATTGACAGATTCCCCTACAAAATCACTCGATATAGCTGTAGATATCGTATATCGAATGCGCGAGAATCGGGCTCCTGGGCACCGCAGATAAGTGATATGGCTGTAAGTACTTAGAAGTTTTATTAGTTTTAATGATATTTCTTTTTAAAAGTAATTATTGAAAATAAATAAAGTAACAATATGTATGGTGGATGTCATATCAAATCATGATATTTCAGAAGATATTAGAACACGTCATTTATAGGCCTCTTCTCTACTTTGGACCACTGCCACTTTGAGAAAAGAAGGACAAACAAAACTCAGATAAATCTTATACAAGGTGTAAACGAATAATAAACTACTTTGTTAGGGACATCATTCTTTCATTATAAAACCGATTTGATCAGAGCAACTTTATTTTTCACTTCTACATACAAATCAGTTAATCCACTCAGGCCAAAATGTACTGGGAAGTGACAAATAAAGTTGCTCTGATCAAATTGGTTTCATCCTAAAAGTTGCTCAGAATGATGTCCCTAACAAAGTGGTTTCTCATTTTGCGTTAATTCATTTACATACGTTTTGTATATGTGTTAATCTATTGTAGAGTTTTACGTACATTCAACATAATATAAATTAATGCTGACTTTACAAAAATAACAAGCCCTCAGGTCTGTACACTCAACTCATGTCTGTCCACATTTTTAACGAAACCACTCAAAGCAGATATCATGCAATTTAAAAACAGCTTTATTTACAAAAGATACACGGACCGAAGCGGTAAAGCACTCGCAAAATAAACAATTTCGACATTTACAACATGAATGGAAATGATATTTATTTATTTTAACTGAACTGGAGTCCTTTGACTGGGGACATAGACAACATACATAAACTCAATTCACTAATCTCTTAGCAAAAAGGTCAGCAATGGTCTATACAAAAATATACTGCCCATTGTATAATTCATTGCTACGAGATTTGTAATCCCAGTGGCAGTGTAGTAGAGGACTTGTCGCATGTCAATAGCTATAATGAATTACACCCTCTCTCACACGCACACACACAGCCTCTAACTGAGGCTTGCAGCATGTTAGTTATTATTTTATTTTACTTTATATTTCATTTAGTGTCCTTCTTTCTGAGGGAACATAATTGTTTAGCACATTGTTTGATAATTTACATTGTTTGTTTTTATTTTCAATATTTCTTGCTTGTAATCACATTTATTGCTTAAAACATGACGCCACCGATTCGTTGTTTACGATCCTCGTAAGAGGCGCGGGCCTACTTCATAAATACAGGCTACCTGCGAGCCTAGTTATGATATGGTAGTCGACAAAACTATTTCCCAGTTATGTATATTTTTACTATGAATAAAGATTACTTTACTTTACCTTTAGTTTACTTTACTGCTGTCGACACGCCAAAACCGGTTTTAGTGCCCTCGCTGTAGCTATTGGCATGCGATTCGGGTACATAATCTGTATTATATTTTTGGAGGCCGTTAGGTTCATCAATCTCACAATGAAACTGATTTGATGAGAGCCACTCTATTTTAAATATCTCCATGACATCTCCCTACATTTTCGGCTGGACGGTCAGCTGAGCAATGAATCCCGTCTTTGACGAAATTCGTCAGGTGTTATTTATGACGCGTTACAGTTTACGCTTGACGAATTCGTCACCCATCAAAATTATCAGGTCAAAGTCTGGGTTCAAAGGCATTTTTTTCACATTTGGCTGGGCCGAGTGTAATTTATCACATAAGCATATTTCACAGCTCTTGCAGCAATTTATCATGACGACGACGCAACACATTTCTGTGATTGTTTGAAAGAGTTGAAATATTTGGTATAGGCTTAGTTTTGCCATTTGCTTTTGTGACACCCTTTGGCCGTTTATTAAATCCTGCGGTGTTTTATGAGAGAGTTCCCATGACCACCTTCCGTCTCCATCATCAGATCAGCTCTAGTTATGTCAAAAATATTGCATTGTCATACATATACGTATGCAAAATTTCAGCTCAATCGGATACCGGGAAGTGGCTCAAAGAGCGTTGGAAGATTGCGTTATTCCATTCCCCCGCCTTAGCAGAACCCCCTCCAATCCCCCCTTTTATATATTTTTGCAACATCTTGTGTAGAATGAAGTCCTTGATGTGCCTCTCAAATTTGATTGAATTCCGGCGATAAATGACGCTACAGAAAACTTTTCCCCTTTTTCCCCCTTTTCCCCCTTATTTCCCCCCCAATCAAAAATTGCCATAGATTGAAATTTTTAAATAAATCAAAGAACTTGTGTGCTAATTTTCGTCAAAATCGGTAAATATACGCGTGTAGCACCGTACACGTGTTAGAAGTAAAACTTCTGTAGCTAGATCATTAAGTGGTACCTATACTATACACCTATACCTACCTAATACTAAATAGTAGATTGTTTACCAAGGGAGTAAAGAACTATTTTTAGGGCGAGAGTGTTTTTTGAATCCTGACCGACCGAGGGATTCTAGAGTTGAGTCCCGAGTGCAACGAGGGACTCAAAAGTAGAATCCTGAGGGAGCGAGGGATTCAAAGTACATCACTCGAGCCAAAAATAGTTTTTACTCCTGAGGTGGACACTCTACTTTTCATCACCCTCTATGAGAAAAGTAGTAAGTAATCATTAAAATAACATACATGTTGTTTGTAAATAACATACATACAGGCTGTAACAAAAAGGGGTATACAAGCGGAAAGAGGGACATCATTCTAAACAACTTTCACTATGGGACCGACTTGATCAGAGCAACTTTATTTTTATTAACTCAATACATTTCGGGCCTAGCGCTCAGCTGATCTGTATGGTGGTGTGAAAAATAATGTTCCTCTGATCAAGTTGGTCCCATAGTGAAGGTTGTTCAAAATGATGTCCCTAACAACCTTCTTTCGGCTGGTACACTCCTTTCTGTTACACCCTATATTTATTTACACAATTGTCGTGATGTGTTGTGTGTAATGGTTTGTTGGAACAAATCTCTTGTTATCTTAAGTTTTCTGTAGTAATTTTTGTGTTAGTACAATAAAGAAATTACCAATTACGAATATGTCCTCCACATAGTTAAAGCTTGTTTAGTATTGGCTAAATCTTGAAAATTGGTTCAAAAAGCATTTTCAGATAAACACTTTGTTCCTCTTGAATTTTTTTACAGGATTACAGTTTTTACATACCTATATTCCTCGTGATTTTATTGGTAACAGATCTTGTATTCGTCATTCGCGTTTGTTGTTATCATCTGGAGTTACACACTCACTTTCACTCATATTCTTTACTCATATCCGCAAACAAAATTGAAATAATTACAGCATTCAGATTTGGCGCGCTTTGTTTACAAATTTTCCACAACTTTTTAATTATTTGGTCCGTGTTTCGATATCAATTCCGTAAGGTTGTTTCTCTGTTGTCACCAATCGGTGTCAATCGATTCGGTCGATCGGATTATCTAATCTGTGTCGAGTACGCATTTTAGTACAATTTTTTTTTTTTATTGGCTGCGTTTAGGGTCTGTCGGCCTGAGTGGTAGTGAAACTGATTAGTGACAGCATTTTTTTCTTTTGTACTGGCAACAAAATTAAAAAGTTACTTTTAGTCCCTAGGGACTAAATGACCTACTTTAGTCCCTGTTTGCCGGGACTAAAGTAGATCTTTTTGAATAGATGTGATGAAAAGAGATTTAAATTTCCAATTTTGAGATCCAATCTCTGCTTCAAGTTACTTTTAAGTTTCAGACGTCCGATTATTTGAAATTATTTTATACTTGTACTTACTTTTAATACGTCATGTCATTTATTTCCCACCATTCCTTATCTACAATTTGTCGCGCTCGTGATGATATACTTAACTCATTCAATAGTGTCACTACTATTTGCATCTCGCTCAGATTATATACCATCTGACGTCACGTCTTTAAGCCGTCTCGCTCAAATGTATGCATTGCTTTGCTTGTTTTAGAAATCCATATCGACCCGTGTGACATTGATGAAACTCTTTTCTTACAAACTGTATGGATCGCATCGCACAGCTGTCAAACATAAGTTCCGGTTCCAACAAAGAGGTTTTTTGTTTGTCCCAGCCAGCGGCGGCGGCGGCGGCGCCATCTTGGCCATACCGGAAATCAAGAACTCGTGGAAGAATGCTTAATATAATTTTTATTTGTTTTGTCGTTTCATCAGGTTTTTCTCTCACTAATTAACATTCTTTATTGTACGAATGTATTATTATCTTATCTGATTAGTTAAAAACCGTATTGAAAATAGTTGCGGTTTTAAAAGTCTTCAGCCGACCCTGACGTCACCGATTCCAATTTCCGTTACATTTCTTAGCCACTCGTGATAGCACCCGGCTAGTATCAATTGAAAAGCAAATATATGAATAACCCACAGTTGAGAGGTTAAATAAATTTTACCCCCGTGCCCCAAGAAGTTTTACTTCAAAAAGTGTAGGCGAGAACAGACAGACAGCCAAGTGCTTTTTTGGCTAATATCGAAACTGGACGCTTCTTGCTTCGCTCGCTCGGCCAAAATTCAATAATTTATAATTATTACAAGCCTGCAATGTCTGCAGAAGTGCCCAGAAGGGAAAAGGCCTCTCTCCCCCTCTTCCAATCTATCCGATATCCTGAGCAATCTCCCTTCACTCCCATCCCATAGACCAAATCACCAAACTCATCATCACTCTATCTCTTCCTCGGTCAGCCACGCTGGGAGCCAGTCTGTGGTTATACAATAATAAAACAAAGGACGAGGAAAAATATTCTTTATGAAGAAGAATAGTTTAACTAATTATGGTCATTATTTTTTCTTATCAAAAAGATTAAATGGAGATGATAACTGGCCGAGCTACAAACGTTTGTAACATTAATAAGGCTCTAATCCTATATAATCAGTACCACTGATCAGCCCCCACGCGAGTCGCGTTGATGGCGCACTTTATCGCGTCTAACTGTCAAAATTCGCGACTCGTCGACGATTCTTTGTATAAATGACGCGTTATGGTGGCTTCAGACATAATGTACGGTCGCCTGCGTCTAAAAGTATACGGGCGGTCATATTAACGAGTGAATCCTGCATATACTGCTTGTATACTTTTAGGTGCAGGCGACTTCGAAGGCAAGCGACCGTACATGTCCGTAAAGTTACGTACCTTAGTTAAGTAAAAGCAACGATGACGTGATCCTAGAACGCTAGTTTGAACGCCCGTTCCGTACGCTCTGATCCACCCCGAGTTGGTCGTTTCGGCCGATAAGGGCTATTTTACAATACAACCAGGGCCGCCGGGAGTCGCGTACGGAATTGCGTGCCAATGGCTAATAGCGGGGCGCAAAAAAACCTGCTGTAGTTGTTTTGACTTGTCGACAGGGTGTGCCGAGACGCGCCGCGCGCGCGCTATAAACAAAACAATGTCGCGCTCTCGCTATAGACACTGCCAAGCCATACACGTACGCGACTCGCCAGCGCCACCCTGAGTTTTTGGATCGCGACGTTTTGATACGACAGGATACAGGAGGCCTAACACTAAATTTTAAAGCAGGACCTAAGCTGCACGGTGCATGCTTTAAGAGTTGGTACGGACAAAATAACATCTCTGGACCCACCTTTATAGAGCTCGTTAGGGCGTTCCGTGGTCTAGTGGGTTTCATGCTTGCTTATCACACCGTAGATGCAGGTTGTACGGAATACTCCAATAGATGTCGACGACGTCAGCCCAGCTACCTTTACAATTATCGGATCGCACCCGAGTATTCCTAAAGGAGTTACCACAACCTTTTCAGCGATTCAAATTAGGTACATAATACAGGGTGTAACAGAAAGGGGTGTACAAGCCGAAAGAGGGTTGTTAGGGACATCATTCTGAACAACTTTCACTATGGGACCGACTTGATCAGAGCAACTTTATTTTTCACTCCACCATATAGGATCAGCTGAGCGCTAGGCCCGAAATGTACTGAGTTAATAAAAATAAAGTTGCTCTGATCAAGTCGGTCCAATAGTGAAAGTTGTTCAGAATGATGTCCCTAACAACCCTCTTTCGGTTTGTACACCCCTTTCTGTTACACCCTGTATAATCCGATAAATTGCCAAGCAACCGTCGTAAAACAAGTCTTGTAATAACCTCATAAAAAAACATTGGAATGTAAATCGTTGACATGATAATGTTGATAGGTAGGCAGGTAGCTACTTTAATAGATTACAAGTCGGAATTAGCATACGTTGTGGTGAGGCCCCTGCTTTGTGTTTCGGCACTAACGACGTAACGTGCTAGGCAGCATAGTAATTACATGTTGGGATGGTTCAGACAATGCTCTCGGTTTATCAAATGGACAGGCACACTGCCTATTGGGTAGACAAGTCTCGACACGGACAGGACAAGACTCGAGGCATAGACAAAAGCCTCGGAAGTCAGAATCAGAACATGGGTACAGCGCCACCAACTTAGCCGTTCAGGTGGGAAACATTCCAACTACGGCCTTGTCATCAGCCATCATCATCACAGAGAATACAATGTTATTAATACCCAGGGATCTACTAGCTAACTGCCAGGGAGCACTTATCCGGTGGAGAGCGCATAGATACATTTTTCTTTGAAACACAAATCACCTATTTACGGGCCGGCCAAGTGCGAGTCGGACTCGCGCACGAAGGGTTTCGTACCAAAAATCGAAAAAAAAAACCTTTGTTGTATGGGAGCCCCCCTTAAATGTAAGTTTTATTTTAATTTGTTTATTTATTTTTAAGAGAATAATATAATTCAATATTTGGTGAACATTTCAAGCGTCTACCTGTTACCATTATCAATATCGAGCAAAAACGAGCAAAAAAACACGTTTGTTTTTTGTATGGGAGCCTCCTCTATTTATTATTATCTGTTTATTTAGTATTTTTTATTATAGCGGCAACAGAAATACATCATCTGTGAAAATTTCAACTGTCTAGCTATCACGGTTCATGAGATGAGATACAATCTGGTGACAGGCGGACGGACAGACGGACGGACAGCGGAGACATAGTAATAGGGTCTCGTTTGGCCCCCTTCGGGTAAAGATCCCTAGAAAAGTTAGCTCTGGCATAATTCTCTGACAGGTCATTAAATTCTCAAGGCGGATCCAGTTTCCATCGCTCTTATATGTGGCTGCACTAAACGCCCATTACATGTTTTTGCAGGTTTGCTCAAACTGTGAAACGGGCGCGAACATACCTAAATTAGTGCTGTAGAAGGTAACACACACACATAGCAAAACGGTACTTCCTATACGGGGTCACCTTTAGCCAGTTTGAAATAGTTTGAATAGGTATCATCAGTAAATAAACTGGAATATCTTCACAGCCGATGTGCCAAAATTATGTCAAAATTTCTGTGCTAAAGTTAGCAGTTTACAGTGCCACCAACTTAGCTCAGTCCATTGTCGGGACCTCCTTACAGGGTCCACTGTCGGGACCTCCTTACAGGGTTCACTGTCGGGACCTCCTTACAGGGTCCACTGTCGGGACCTCCTTACTTTAAGAACTTTACAACCACAATGTAGCAATAAACAATTTGAAATTCGAATTTGGAATTTGGATCATCTGTCGATTGCCACGATACTGCAGCGCGTCGCAGATGTTTACGGAGACGAGACTCCCGGGCTTCCACGGTCTCATGATCATGAGGCACCGGATAGCGTCTACGCAGCAGCAGGAGCGGTATGCCAGATCCGGGAACACCATGTTGCAGGCAGCTCTGGCACTCCGTGGACCTATACAGGAGACGTGGACGCGAGATTTGTTGTTATTTTATTAATTTGTAATTTCGTATATGGCTACGGCCGGAATAAAGACCAATTTATTTATTTATTTTATTTTTTAGCTGTTCAGTTGATAGCGGTCGCTAGTGTCAGTAGTCTTCATAATAGCGGACATAAAGTCTTCATAAAATAAAAGGCCCGTTTTGACAGTTCACGCCCATGAATTTTTAACCCCTAATGCGTAGGTAATAAAAACCAACTGTTGCGTACAAGTAAAGCGTACAAGTTGCACTTAGGAAAACCGCTTCCAATACCTACGCGTGAGGGGTTAAAACTGCGTGGGGGTGAACTGTCAAAACGTGCCTTTTATTTTGTGAAGACTTTAGTATAGATAGTCTCTTTGATGGCGGATGACAAGTCCGTAGTACCAATTTTCACCACCTGAACAGTCTAAGTTGGTGACTCTGTAGTGACATAGTTTGATATTCGCTGCGTGTGGCCCACAGAAATAGTGGCTCCTCCGTGGCCCAGTTGGGTGGGGATTCCTGCACCTGCTGTGACTGGCCCTTTGCCGGAAAAGGGCGGGAGCATAATGATTGTTTGTATACTTATGTATTGTATTATTCTGACGTAAATCTAAATCTCATTGTCACCTTAGTTTCAGAAAAGTAGACCGTGTGTTTTGACCGAATTGCCAATTAATGCTGATATGATATGGTTTATTCAGCAGCTTGTTTGAATAAACCCTCTTCACACAGTATTTACCTACGTAAAATTACCAGAATTAAAGGGTAACTTGTGTAAATATGATCATGATTGAAATTATTCCTGTACCCAAAATTACATGTCTTAAAATAAACCGGTCCTTTATTTTTATGTCTCCATAGAGGCGGCGATTTACTAGAAGAATGCCTTGCTTCTTTTCTTCCACCCGAGAAAAACGTGAGGGAAGCGAAACCACTAGAAATTGTCAGAGACATGACACAGACAAGACAAGAATCAGAAGTATTGGAACAGAACGAAATGAAACAAGACCAATATGTTTTCTCGTTCTATTCTATTCTATCTTGTCTGTACAGTTGGGAACGCACCTATAGTCTATTCATGATAAGAATGCAGTAAAGTCATCACTGTTCGGCAGCTTAGCCACGCCCCGTAACCAATCAAATCGATCCCAATTATCAAGCCAAGGTGTGTCCTGTCCTGTGAGTCTGTGTTAACAGATTTAAATTTCAATTTCACTGCATTCTTATCACGAATAGACTGTAAGTTGTTTTTTTTTTTCGAATTTAAAGTAAGGTCCGAGAAACCACCGTGCTCTAGTATAGGGTTTCACCACTTGTAGGGTTCGAATCTGGCGCTGACCATCATATTGTACTCTATGGACGTTCTAACGGTGATGGAAAACAACGTGAGGTAACCTTCAGGTTACATCCAATCCATGGAGGAATGCAACGGGGCAGATTTATCCAACCCACAGGTATTTCTATGCAACTCCCACAGTGCTCCCACTCCCCTAAGCTCGCCTTTGTACATGTTATTATGTTTTCTGTGCAATAATGTATAAAGTGATTATAAGTGCTGATCCGGCCTTCTCCTCCGAGGTAACCATTAATCCCCATAAATGTGGCGATGGACTGTCACGCAAAATGGAGTTTAAAATAAGTAACTCTATGGTTTAAACTGAAGTGGGCACACTGGTGCTCGAACGGGCAATTGCGTGATGCTATCAAGTAAAACTCTCCTTCAAGCAGGCA
The DNA here is from genome assembly GCA_963457715.1 of Argyresthia albistria. NCBI lineage: Eukaryota > Metazoa > Arthropoda > Insecta > Lepidoptera > Argyresthiidae > Argyresthia > Argyresthia albistria. The sequence goes on from OY735259.1 coordinate 486,950, forward strand.
TCTCAAGCGCCTTTATTAAACAATCTCTTCAGGATGGGGCGGTTTTTCTTCAACAGGGAGAGTTGTCTCTCCGCCCTTATGATCTAAAATGATCTGTTTCATGGAGTTCAGGTAGTAACTGGCATTTTTGCCCAAGCTTATTATATCATCCACGGCCTGGTTGTCCTGGAACAAGAAGGTTTTATTTCATTTGCTGGTTTACGGCCGATCCCAATAACCTATCTCTATCCGTGATTCCGGGTTACATTTGACAGTTGCGCTATGGGATTTATGTCAAATTTGACACTAGCAATCTCAAATCTGCAGATTATGGATAGATGATAGGTTATTCGGCCGTTACTCAACACCCTGCTTACTGCTACTCGTGACTCGTCTGTATGTATGTATGTCCGTCCGGCTGTCAAGCCTATTTTTTATTCATAAGTGATTTAACTCCTAGACGATACCAGGAGCTGTTGTGCTGTTAAGGTACGAAGTTCAAGTAGCAAATTCAGAAGACATTCAAGACACAAACACATTTTTCCCTCCAACCGGGATTAGAACCCCAAAGAACCATGCCCAATTTGGGCCCACCGGTGTAGCAACTAGTGACCCTTATCATTTGAAAGGTCCTTCAAAGTACATATTTTTATTTATTTTATTTATTTTTATTTTATAATTTACTTTTATTTAACTTCGTACCTATTTTATGAGAGGAAAAAGTTATGATCAAATGAAATGTGATCAAATGTCCATACAAGGCCATAAAAATAATAGCAACCGCGCACGCAGAAACACTTCTTATCGGGTGCCGGGTGGCTCTTTACCTACTGTTATCCTATAGTCTGACAGATGCAAGGGCCTGATACAAATGAGCCGTAAAAATGGTCACCCATCTACCGTCTCCAATATATGTTGCTTAACCCATACCATCGTTTTGCGATTTACATAGACTTGTATGGACATTCCACTTGATCATATTTTTTTTCTCCCATAAGTTATGAAGTTACCGCCATACAATAAAATTATGTATTTCGAAAGACCTTTCAAGTGATATGGGTCACTAGTTGCTTCACCGGTTGGCCCAAGGTTCATACAATTATTATTTTGGTCATTGTTAGGCTTCTTCTTCGTCGGGTGACATCTCCTGTCGGAGGTTGGTGACCATTAAGGCAATCCGCTCAGGATACTGCAGCCCGGAATCGGAATATTGTGCTCATCCCGAACAGGATGTACGTGGGCGACCGGGTCCTCTGAGTCCCTGGATTTTGCCTTGCTTGATCAGTTGGAGCAGGTTATATTTTTCGAGTTGGAACCTCCAAATCCCCGCATGATAGGTCACATACCTGGTCCCCAGATCTTCTCGGGTTGGCTTTCGTGGTTACGGATAACTCACTGGAGGTCTCAGACTCAGCTCGTTGGTTCATGAAGTCAGACTCTTGGTGGTCTTCTTTCCTGTGGGTATGACACATTGGAGTGGTAATGGCATAGCAGCGACAAAGGTTATACTATTGTCTGGAGAATGGAGAATACAAGTGTGCAAGGTATTATGGGGAGATATCGATCTTATAATTGAAACAAAAAAAAAAACAAAAAAAACGACTTCCACAAACCCTATTTGATTAGACACCAATGTCAAGTGCTTTTTGAGTTTAATAGAAACTGTAACCTCCTATCCCCCCCCCCCCCTCTTGGGGAATTAATTTCGTCAAATCCCATCTATTTATTTATTTGACACACCAACGATACAGTAGACGATACATTACAGTATAAATGACTTACAGCTGGGTCTCGCCTACGCGTTAATAACAGGTGTGCGACAGCATTCACAAAAAAAATATTATGAGAAGACATGCAGAAATTAACAAAATTAAAAAACATGCAGGTTTATGCTACTTACATGAAGTCAGGTACAACATAATGTACCTTATTATGTAATTAAATGGTTTTAAATAATTATGAATTTATATTAAATATTGAATTGTTTTAAATATTCTGATATGAATTTATATTAAGTATTATATTTTATTGATTTTATTTATTTGTTTATTTGTTGGATCCAGGATGCAGCATTTTACGTTTTAGGTTAGTGCTACCCTACGCTACATATGGAACCCCTGTACAAAGTTTCATGGCTCTAGGTCCACCGGTTTAGGTTAGTGCTACCCTACGCTACATATGGAACCCCTGTACAAAGTTTCATGGCTCTAGGTCCACCGGTTTAGGTTAGTGCTACCCTACGCTACATATGGAACCCCTGTACAAAGTTTCATGGCTCTAGGTCCACCGGTTTAGGTTAGTGCTACCCTACGCTACATATGGAACCCCTGTACAAAGTTTCATGGCTCTAGGTCCACTGGTTTAGGTTAGTGCTACCCTACGCTACATATGGAACCCCTGTACAAAGTTTCATGGCTCTAGGTCCACCGGTTTAGGTTAGTGCTACCCTACGCTACATATGGAACCCCTGTACAAAGTTTCCTGGTCCTAGGTCCACCGGTTTAGTCTTGCGTTGCCCGTCAGCCACGCATAGTAGATTGTATTTGACCTAATATTGAGCATTTCTGGTGGCCATGTGGGGCCTTCATCATCTTTACCGTAATTTCAGAAAAAAAACATAATTAATGCATTCCCTGCGCTTTCGCAAGACGTCTCCGATCCTTGTTATTCTAAACTTATCCTTGTTTTATGTTGTCCTTGTATTTTCGCCGGATGTCAACGGATAGACTAGAACTTCCAGGCGTCCTGTAAACTTTTCCTTTTAGACCCACTAGACAACTTTAACGATTTGATAAATTATATATCAAGAACAAAAATTCACATCCGGTGCGAAATTGTAAAAATATAGATACATTGTGTGTGTGACATACAGATTTTATGGCAACTTCAGGAGACTTTTCTATCCAGAGCACAATTAATCAAATTACGTTTGCGAAAGCGAAGTAACGCTGGCACTCGTGAAAAAACGAACAGCAATAATACTCGTAATTCCGAGCCATTTGTGTTTTGCTAAAGGCTGTTTTTGCCTAGTACGGCGAGCGGCCACAGGTATAGGTACTAATGCCTTGGACAACTTTGCCCATTACGACTCATGAGATGCCTCCCGCTGACGGACAGCGGAGTCTTAGTATAAGGGGCTGTCTGTTTAGCACCCTTCGGCTCTTCGACCCAATCAGCGCGCAGGTAGCTGGGTGGATAACAAATTACAACAAACTCTATAAATGCAGCTTTACCACAGAAGAGATAATAGTACTCCGTACAAAACGGCTACTGGCCACCCCTGGCGTCAAAGGATTGGTTAAAGGATCAATAGACAGGGCTGAACGCCTGACGAGTGACGAACGCGTATACATAATACCGCTGCATTTGCCGCGCCACCAGCCCTAGCAAAGTTTACGCACACATTTGCACGTATACAAACATAATTTGGTTATGTAGTAGTAATAGGTGTTTATTTTACGAGCGTTCTATGGAGTGTCCGAGGTGTGGCTTCACACCAAACAGGGCGGAACGGTTCGAAAGCGGACCACGTTTTGATTCTGAAAAATTCGAAAAACAACTCGTATTTCCCTTCGCTATCACTATCACTTCGGTTTTTTTACACTTTGAGTACGAAGTGAGCGTCGAAGTGACCCTTTTGCGAATGCCACTTTACGTCAACTCATTCTATATCTGTCAAAATCTCACGTTCAATTTAGTTCAACTCGGTGCCACGCTCGCAAGTGTAGCGCTACCTAGTGTAAATTTGAATTTATCAACCGAGTTTGTACAATGCCCAATCAAAAAACTCGCGGCAGATTCAGATTCGCACTCTAAAGTGAGGTTTATAGAATCATACGGCTGCACTATTGTGTCAGGCAGGTGCGGCGGCGGCCATCAGACAAACATTTGTCAATCGCCTTGCCCCCCTCCCGATCTTCCGGATTATTCCTAGGCCTCCATAGTGACTCTCACCTGATGGCTACGTCCTGGTTGAAATGCTTAGATGCTCGTCTCCAGATCTTCTTGAGCTGGTCCGTGATGGGAGAGGTGGACAGCTCCTTGGCCAAAGCCTGCACGTCTTCAAGGTTGGCCGTCAACAGAATGTAGGCGTGGGACGCATGGATCAAGAATAATAGGGCTGTGGAGAAAAGTTTATGGTATGGCGTAATTGGGCTAAGATGCTCTCCTACCATGCGAGAGGTCCCGGTTTCGTACCCCGGCTGGAGTAAATATATGGAAACAAATTATGATTTCCATTGTAAATAGTTTGCAACGCGCTGGCAATTCCGCATTCAGCAAACTTAGTTAAACTTTAGTCCGGGATATCGAATTAAACTCGCACGTGCTTCTATGAAATGTGTAGAATGTATAATTTGGAAAGCAGCCAGTCGCGTCGCTGGTACGCAAGAACCATAGGCTGCGTTTCCACCAGAGATGTGCGAGGCAGCTGAGCGGTACTAGGATGCATAGCGGACGCTGTGAAACTGTGTGCAGGCTCTGGAGTCGCGTACGGAATTGCGTGCCAGTGTCTAATAGCGAGGGTGCAAAAAAACTTGTTTTGACTTATCGACAGTGCCAAGACGCGCCCGTGCGCGCTGCAAACAAAATAATTCCACGTTCTCGCTGTAGACACTACCAAACCATACCCGTACGCGACTCGCCACCCAGATGAGCGGTGCGAGGATGTGTAGCTGGCTCTTTTCAGATGCGAGCAAGTGGGGCGAGGTGTGGTCGCGTCCATCCCTCGCACGCATTCCTCGCGCACAATTCCTCCTCCAACATTGCTCGCGCACATCATAATGTTGTACAACATACAAAAACCTCGCTCCGCTAAGCCGTTTCCATAGGAACTGCGCTGAGTAAATGAAGCGATCCTGTTGGTTCTTTAACAAACAAACACATTCCTCGCTACGCATCCTCGCACATCTCTGATGGAAACGCAGCCGAGCGACGATGACGTCACGACTCGAAGTTTCCGAAACTATGGTTATTGCAAAGTGAAGTTGAACCGTCGTCGTCCAGACTCCGCCGCCGTGCGCCGCTCGCTTTGTGTGATATGTTTCTCTATGAATCATAAGTATCTTGTATCTGACAACCCCCCGCTAGCCCCGCAATTGACACGCCGCCGCTCCGGTGATGTGCCGAATTTTTCGTAGCATACCTCCTACGTACCTACATATCTATCAAGCCGTTATTTACCCTCAAGTAATTTGAATCCCGTTGAAATTTTACTTCCACGTTTCAAAAAAATGTCCTGAAATTGCGAGACTCAGCAATTCTGATAAGAACTTACTTGCGTTGTGCAATCTGCGAGAAAGCTGAAGTTGACATTTCCATTTGATAAAATCTTGTCTATAGTCTCATCGAGGACTTTACGGGGGTGGATAGGCAATAGCCTTTAGCAAATCTCAACAACATGGCTTCACGCCCTTTCCCTTACGGGGTGGCAGAGGCATTTTTTTAGGGTTCCGTACCCGAAGGGTGCCAAACGGGCCCCTATTACTGAGACTTCGCTGTCCGACTGTCTGTCTGTCTGTCTGTTTGTCTGTCTGTCTGTCACCAGGCTGTATCTCATGAACCGTGGTAGCTAGACAGTTGAAATTTTCACAGATGATGTATTTCTGTTGTCGCTATTACAACAGATACTAAAAAAACAAATTAAATTTAATATTAAGGGGGGCTCCCATACAACTAACGTGTTTTTTTTGCGGTTTTTAATATATAAAAATTTCTCCAATAATTTTATTACCTTTTTTTTTAATATATTTTTTTTAATAAATAATTAAATGATTCCATAATTTTAATATAAATTTATTAATTTTAGGATGTGCAATTATTTTACGGAAACCTTCGTGCGCGAGTCCGACTCGCACTTGGCCGGTTATTATTTTTTTATTACTCCATTTTGCGTGATAGGGGCTAGCCCATTGCCGGAACTACGTTTAACATCACCAATAATGCACGTAATATTTATGTTGACTCGCTCACTTAGTTTTCGCCGCTACTCCCAACTATATATTGTTAGGAGTTTGGGTCTAGTGTCCGAATACGAACGTGCCGTCGAGGTACAGCCCGGTGTATAAAAGGCGGTGGGAGCGGTGGTGCGGCCATTTTGCCCGCTGCGCTCGCCGAGGAAACGTCGGGTTGTATCTCTGCGTCGTTAGTTTTGTTTGATCTCCGGTCACGTGAGCCATTTTGTTATCATTTATTCGAGGGATATTTAGTTCTAAATTAATTACTTTGTATGTGTGTTGCTAGTTCGGGTTAAGGTTGATTTTGTTCCAATATTTGATGAGATTTTAATAAGAATAAACTGTTGGGTTTTCTTTGTATTTCTTTTTTTTAATTTTTATTACACTTCTGCCCCTAAAATCAGAAGTGGGATAAAGATCAAGTCATTACTAACTCGCCCACTGAGTAAAGGAACAAAATCTACCTGACTTAAACTTTTTTTTTTTGTAAATTTTGTTTCTGTGCGTGTACAAATGACGCGAAGTAGGTCAAGTTCACGCGGCCGATCGAGGCATCGTTCACAGAATGGCTCGCGTGTCCGACGGGCTAGATCCCGTTCTCGTAGTCGTTTGCGCCGTCAAACGAGAACCATATCTCGTTCTCGTTCCCGAGATACACCGCGCGGTCGTGCGCGCTCCCGTGATTTATTCCGGCGCAGATCGCGACGTCATCGTTCGAGAAGTAATCGAAATCATCGTCGATCCCGTGTAGATTCGCCTTCTCCTGCCAGGCGCCGTGAGCGATCGCGTTCTCACCGTTCTTATGAACAGTCCCACTCCCCATCGCGTGATCGCACAAGGAGACAGTACCAGTCCCGTAGTAGATCTCCAAGGCGTAATTACAAAGCAAAAGTATCATTCAAGCCGCCTAGGCCCATCCATTTGATCAATTCCACAAGTACCCGCCAAAACAAGTCGAGTTTACAAACCACGCAAACGCCACCGCGGCAAACCATAACCACTACCGTTAACCAGAATACGGATGCTCGCGGTCCATCTATCGATTCAGCCGCTCGCTGCTCTGAGACATCTACCCTCGCACACGCTATTGTTGAAGCTATCAAATCCGCACAACCTGTCAGATCAAACAAATATTTTGTTTCAAATTTTGACCCTACGATCACTAGTATTGACGCGTGGTGTGATGAGGTGGAACGAGCCAGAGCCGCGAACGGTTGGAGTGACCATGAGTGTCTATCTCGTGTTGCCTTGTGTCTCAAGGGTGACGCCAAGGTATGGCTAACAGAATGGATCACCAATGATCGTACATGGTCTAATTTTAAGCGAGAATTTAAACCACTCTGTCCCGGTAAGCTGGATTACGCTAATATTCTTTTCGATGCCATGAAAGCTACGTCCGATCAGTACACCACGTACGCTGAGTATGCCCGTCGCACTTTGTTACGCTTGAGGATAGTTCAGGGCCTTAGCGACGAGCTGAGAACTCTTATCGTTATTCGTGGGATTGATAGCCCACAAGTTCGCGCCGCGGCTGCCAATGCAGCATTGACATCAGAGACCTTGGTTTCTTTCTTATCTATTTACGTCAAAAGTAAACTAAATAGGGCTAAACAAGACTATCGTCCTCAGCCCGTACCTAAGAGTAGCTTCCAATGCAAACAGTCAACGCAACCAGACATCAAGTGTTATTCTTGCGGGGAGAAGGGTCATTTCGGTCGGGATTGTAAAAACAAAACAGCATCAAACTTTTCGCAGTCAAAATCGATAACCAATGCAGCTAATTGTTCATTTTGCAAAAAGCCCGGTCACACTGAGGCCGTCTGCTTCTCCAAAGCACGATCAGAAACCCGCAACCAATAAAACGTAAATCTGTCTACCTACCGCCCGTTGTAATCGAGTTCAGTAAATATTTCAATTGATGCTGATTTTATCGTTGGGCCTACATCATGCACCACACGCATAGACACGTAGCTGATAGCCTTGAATTGCTGTGAAAGTTATTGTCCACAATTACCACAGCTGGATTTTCGATAAATTTCCGTAATTAATGTTGATTCCTCGCGACAGAGATCAAATATTTAGGCTGGGTTATAATCAGGGGTCAGGTAAAGCCGAGCCCTGGGAGGGTAGAAGCCCTCGCTAACACTTCACCACCAACTACTGTGTTTACTTTGGGCACTATAGGCACAGGGTTATGTCACCAAGGCCGCCTGTATCGCTCACATAACTAGAAAGGGGACAGACTTCAACTGGGAACCTGAACAGGAGCAGGCGCGTCAAGGCATAATCCAACAGCGTGCCGGTTCTTTGTATTTTCGACCCACAGTTCCCTACAGATGTGCCTGTGGACGCTTTGGGACCCGTATTACGGTCAGAAAGTTTCGTGCTAATAATAGTCGACGGGTACTCCAAGTTCAGCCTGTTATACTCCAAATGCCGTCAGGATGTCTCCGAGCTCAAGCGATCGCACTGTTTGGTGTGCCCAAGGTGATGGTAACGGATAAGGGTCGCACATTCTAGTTGAATGAATTCTTCACCTGGACCAACGACCTCGGCTTGGTGAGCTACACTTCATAACCCTAGAGATGCATCATGCTAATGAGCAAGTTGAACGGTATGTGTTAACTGTACCTAACATGATCCGCATAGAGGCCAGCCACAAGAAAGCATTGTGGTCGGAGTTTCTCAACTATTTTGTAATATTACAAGACGCACTTAATCTTCTAATTGGCACAGATGCGACTTCACCATTGATTCGTGCTATAGTGTGTGACGTGGCTGTTGATGATGCGAGACCAAATCGTGACGCTATCCGCGAGATGTCTTGATACCGGGCCCGACAGTTGCTCAGGAAAAATTAAACGATTCACGACGAATCTGCAAACCGTTTCGCGTTGGTTTTTGTTATAAAGATATCTCAGTCAACAGGCAACCTGGACTCGGGCATGCGCGGCCCGTACGAGGTGATCAACGTGTTGCCGGGCGGACGGTACACGCTGAAGCTGTTGGCTGGAGGCTACGGCAAAACATCACAAACGGCTGCCCAGTTCCGTGCAGTGGTGCCGTGGAAAGGCGAATGGTGCCCGGAGACTGTGAGTTTTGCCATACACATCCTTATTCGATAAAAGCGTTGCTGTATTGGTTGTTGCCATTCTAAAATCATAGCTATAGCTTCACACAGATTGCTCTCAATTCTAATTACCGACTGTATTGCTCTTTCGCTTCAAAACTACTTTATTTACATGACTAGATTATCGCTTCGCTTTCCCTTAGCTGGCTCATTTTCCCTAAAACTTTATGAAATACTCGGGTAACGTTAGGTAAAGAAGGGCGACAAACGGTGCAGTGCGTGTTGAGTAAGATGTGTGTGAATGTGTAAAAGCCCCGTTTCTGCATACTCGCATAGTCGGGCCGGCGTGAGTAATATCGCTGTAAAAGCCCCGTTTCTGCATAATTGCATAGTCGGGCCGGCGTGAGTAATATCGCTGTATAAGCCCCGTTTCTGCATAATTGCATAGTCGGGCCGGCGTGAGTAATATCGCCGTGGCGTGAGTAATATCGCCCTGGCGTGAGTAATATCGCCGTGGCGTGAGTAATATCGCCATACAGGCGAATGCGTGAAGCGTATTCGTCCTGTGGTCTGTTTGTGCGTGAGTCATATCGCACAGACAGGCGGCCCGTTGCGTTGGTTCGCGAAAAGGGCAGGTGCGTGTGTCGCACCATGTTGCAGGTGGAGTGTTCCTGTGCTGCAATACGCTGCGGCTGTGCTGCTGTCGCGCAAGAAAACTGAAAACTTGAAGAAAAGGCCTAAGGTTTACGTAGCTAACACTGAGACGTCTCATTAGGTGTTGATGGATGAGTTAAGGAGATGAAAATTGATGAATGCTATGGAGGAATGAATTAAGTGAATGACAGTATGAAAGTAATGTAAGACGAAGGATGCATTAAGTTTGCAGGATCGTTTTCTTATACTGATATTTGTTCCAGACGATGACTCTGATGATGACTCCTCAGCAGGACCGTCGGCTCCGCCACCAAAAGCCAGCGCGGGAGCATCGCTAGAAGTTGATCCTGCGGAAGGATCGGCATCAGTCGAGGGCGACTGAATATCAGGAGAGGCCGTGTTAGGAGTTTGGGTCTAGTGTCCGAATACGAACGTGCCGTCGAGGTACAGCCCGGTGTATAAAAGGCGGTGGGAGCGGTGGTGCGGCCATTTTGCCCGCTGCGCTCGCCGAGGAAACGTCGGGTTGTATCTCTGCGTCGTTAGTTTTGTTTGATCTCCGGTCACGTGAGCCATTTTGTTATCATTTATTCGAGGGATATTTAGTTCTAAATTAATTACTTTGTATGTGTGTTGCTAGTTCGGGTTAAGGTTGATTTTGTTCCAATATTTGATGAGATTTTAATAAGAATAAACTGTTGGGTTTTCTTTGTATTTCTTTTTTTTAATTTTTATTACACTTCTGCCCCTAAAAATATATTATACTTAGTGGTTTAAACAATGTAAACTATGTACTTAGTTACCTAATTAATTAATGCACTCTCTGTCTCTAATGGAGTTTTGCAGAACTACACGGATTCGTCTGCCAATTTCTTAAGACCTTATTGATTTTATGGTGTGCAATAAACAAATATGAATAAGAAAATCTATGTTGTAGCCATATCGTCGAATTGGCCATATCATGAAATGATGAAATACTTTAGAGCAAACACTGCGGTAGCTTAGGTGAAGAAGGGGGCGGGCGCAGCGAATAGTCTTCGTGTTAGTTTGACATGTGTAACACAAAAAACATCACGTGGTGCTGAATAAAAATGCTGTTGTGTTTTCATTAAAATCAGCCATATCATGAAATGTAGAAGAAATGGCTTGGCCATATTATATAACCGGCCAAGTGCGAGTCGGACTCGCACACGAAGGGTTCCGTACCATTATCTATAAAAAAACCGCAAAAAAAATCGCATTAGTTGTATGGGAGCCTCCCTTAATTAATATTAAATTTATTTTGTTTTTTAGTATTTGTTGTTATAGCGGCAACAGAAATACATCATCTGTGAAAATTTCAACTGTCTATAGCTACCACGGTTCATGAGATAAGTACAGCCCGGTGTCAGACAGACAGACGGAAGCGAAGTCTCAGTACTAGGGTCCCGTTTGGCACCCTTCGGATACGGAACCCTAAAAATGGCCAGCTATTTCTGCCCACCCGTATGGGAATCTCAACTTAGAATTAAGACTCACCGAACAAATATTTCATGATAGTTTTCTAGCACAGAATAGACCAAAAATATAAACCAATTGAGAAAGAACGTTGTCACAGTAAAATTATCAAGCCAGACAAAACACTTTCCGTGTTCTATCATTGGATAGGTAACTGGTGTAAAAATAAATAAATGATTTACTTCGGACAACGCATTTCTCTGTGCTCTAACGTGAAAAATCACCCAGTTTTATGAGGGTGACTATAAATTTGATTTCATTGCGTATACTAGCCATAAAGTTTTATGGGAAATCGATTTGGAACTTACCTTAGGTCCAAAAGTAATGTTACGTTATAGTTGTAAAGCAAATTGTATGAGGAAGTTCGGTCAAACTCACCTATATCTGTAAACTGGAATTAGGTACGAATCTCTTAGCAAATAGGAGATCATTCCCAGAACAAACAATTAATATCTGAGTACCGAGCTTTGCTCGGCGGTTGGTGGCATAAACACAAAATATTACATTCACTTATTCATCAGAATGCATTAACATCAATCAATATGCTGCTCTGTATTGAAACAGCTGCAAACGAGAAGCAAACAGAAGCCCCTTAAATATTTATTTTATTCGGTTTTTAATATTTCTTGATAAAGCGGCATCAGAAATACGTCATCTGTGAAAATTTCAACTGTCAAACTATCAAGGTTCATGAGATACAGCCTGGTGACAGACGGACAGACAGACAGCCGTCGGACAGCGGAGTCTACCCTTTGGGAGCGGAACCCTAAAATGGGTGTTAAAAATTTAATCTTGGGGGGCAATTCTAGCGCTATCGGGATCGATGTCCATGGTCGAAATATCGATTTTCAGATACCGAAATCTCTATCAAAAACAAGAAATAGCTATTCTTACGACTAGCCTTTCGACCAACCGAGATATCTCGACCCGTTTTCGATCGATAAAATATAAATCAAGATCGTTTTTGACGGATTTAAGCCTTATCACAACCGATATCTCGACTGGAGAGATCTCGATAGTGCGAGAATCGGGGCCCTGGGCCATTATGCTGCGTCGTAGCAGCTACGAGATTAGTGATTCGAGTTTAGGAAGGTGTAGGAGCGGAGTGTTGAATAACAAACAGGCTAAAGGCGACCCGTTGTGCCTCTGCCACCCCGTATGGGAAAAAGCGTGACGCTTTGTTATGTTATTAGTTAGATATTGTACGAGGTTTGAGGCAGGACGGAGGGACGCCATTTTGAAAGTGTACAAAAACGAGTCTATCTACAGGGTGTAACAGAAGGGTGTAGTCATATTTTAGGGGGTTGTTAGGGAGACCATTCTGATCAACTTTTACTAAGAAACCGATTTGATCAGAGCAACTTTATTTTTCATTGCCCCATACGTTTTGGTCCAGTCGGTCAGCTGATTTTTATAGATAAGTGAAAATTAAAGTTGCTTTGATCAACTCCCCTCCCTAGGGGGTTCCCTTAAATATGACTACACCTTTCTGTTACACCCTGTATAACGAGCTGAAGGGTTCCATATCCGAAGGGTGCTAAACGAGACCCTAATATCTACTGCCCGTACGTTCTGTCCGTCCATCAACGTATCAACGTACAGTGTAAAAGAATATTTAGATGACAAAACTGCATGGTCTTTACCATCTCAGCGCACAGAAATCCAAAGAGGGGCGATGGACTGAGTCAGTACGTCTCTCCTCGGTGTATTTCCTTAGACTTAAGTAGAAATACATAACATTGTATTTTTAAGGCTCTGATATTTTAAAAGAGGTACGGGGGAGTTTCTTGTCCTTCTTTGCTCCATCCCTAAGCCCACAACTTCCGAACGGGCGGTAGTATACAAAAATATTAATATTATATTGACGTTGACTAAGTAATATGTATGATTTTATGGTCAATAAAAATTTTGAACTGAACTGAACTAAGGTCATGAACCATTGAGTTCAAATTGTACCTTAGTTACCTACCTAATTCTTTTACCGCTGCAGCAACAAATATTAAACTACAGGTAACTACACCGAATAAAGGGTGTTCCCATAGGTACAGCGGTTTTTTGCGTATCTATTTTCAGTAACGATGTTCCCTTCACGTGGGAGTCCGACCCGCACTTTTTTTTTTTGTCAGCTAATACACCCTGTGTGTTGAAATCTTGGAATATCGCCCAGCATCCTTTTTTCTTTCATCTCATCAGAGTTTTCCTGTTGTTTGTTGTGAGTTTGTCTATGTTGTGAGTAAGTGCGCGGGGAACGGGGGAAGAGTTTCAATCTGAGGTAGAAGGGAGGAGGGGTGGAGGGAGAGAGGCAGGGAGGGAAGGGAATATTTAGGGTCTGCCCCCGAATTAGACAAAATGCAAAACGCTATTATCGTTCGCACGAAACGCTAAGTATATGTATGCGATTTGACGTTTGGTCACGCTGAGCTAGCGTCACCAAATGTCAAATCGCATACATTTTAAGTAATCGTTTCGTTTCGTTTTCGTAGCGTTAGTAACATTGTCTACGGGCTTTGGTCCGTTTGCTTCTGGGGGGCAATTCTGGCGCTAGCGAGATCATATCCATGGTCGAAATATTGATTTTGAGATACCAAAATCCCAATCAAAAACAAGAAAAAGCTATTCTTACATTCTTACGACTAGCCTGGTGACCAACGGAGATATCTCGACCCGTTTCCGATCGAAATAAATATAAATTGAGATCGTTTTCGATGGATTTAGGCGGTATCAGAACCGATATCTCGACTGGGGAGATGATCTCGATATCTTGAGAATCGGGGGCCTGCTCTTCGTCTCGAACGACTCCTGTTCCACTATCGTTTCTGATGCAGGGCAAGATTTAACAAGGAATCCAATCGCTTAACTGACTTACACCATTTCTTTATTACATGTCTGATGTCTGTGACACTGGAGATTCTCAAATGGACAAAAAGAGACCTTTAACTGCAAAGTAAATGCGAATTCTATAGAAGTTCCTTCCGAAAAAGCCATAACGACTTCTTTTTAGAGAGTCTGGCTAGTCGAACTTAGACTTTTCTATAGCGGCCACACTGCTGTTTATACAGGGTGTTCGTTAAGTGTGATTTGATTATTCAGTATTCATTACAGATATCAAAGAACTTTAAACTGATTTAAAAGTACGTTACCTGATGAGTAAAATGAGATCAATAACTTGTAAGAAATAAAAAACGAGAAACATCCAAAATGTTGACATTAACATTCCCATACATTTAGTACGAGATTAGTAGAAAGGTATTAGTTTACTTATTTTAAAAGGTTATTTTATAAACTTAGTACCATTGATCTACTATTAGTACTGATATTTAAGGAAACTGTGTCCTAACAAAGTAATAACACTGTCTTTTAATTAGATAATTTATTTATTTCGCTTATTCCGCAAATGTTAAGAAAAGTTCATTTAGAAACTAGACATGGGTAACTCCGGAGTGAGTGATATAAAATAACTATATATCTTTCCGTTTCAACCAATCACTCTTCATATACCTCTTAGTCTGAATAATAGCTTTAAATCCGTAACTCTTTTTCTTCTCACTCATGATGCCTGGCGATATTTGTATCGATGTCACGCCAAAATCGACTACAGTGGCATGATTCTCGCGCCTTCGATATACGGATATCGAGACCAATATTGACAGATTTCCATACGAAATCACTCGATATAGGTGTAGATATCGTATATCGAATGCGCGAGAATCATGCTCCAGCGTCTACGAAGAAGCCGTTCCGAGTCAGTTTTGTTTGGCGATCGATATGGGTGGTTGGGCGGGCGGGCGACACAAAACGATGGCAATCGTAGACGCTCTGTAATCGATTATGGCGCTGACGGCGATGTCACGGAACGCGACGTGCGTGCGTGCGTGACAGTGACAGATGGTGACATCTGCGTCAGCTGTTCTGTGTTTTGCTTTGCTTTGTTAGTTGGTTCTCTTTTGGAAAATCATCGCGAGAAGAATAAATCCATAAGAAATCATCATGGACACCAACTTACAACACGAAGATTTACTCATAAAGTTAAGATCTAAGTTGAATCAGGAGAAGATTAAACTCTGGGAAGCTCCCTACTACCAAACGGATAAAACCGCTGTGTCAAAGAATTTACAGGTTGTCTTTTTGTTTATATTGCTTGTGAGGTTTGTGATTCTTTGCTTCCTTTCCCGATCTTGATAATGATACCTGACGCATTTTGAAACGTTATAAACAGCGGGCCTATGAAAAGATACTATTAATAGGACTGGGCCTGCAAAGAAAGTTAGACAATAGGAACTTGGGTACACATCTTTTGCTATGAAGCATATTGAATAGGCAACAGGATACATTTCGAATTAGATTCTAGTCAGCTAGGTACACCTTTACCTATACCCTATTCGCTAATTGATCAAAGTGATTTGGCTGGTTGAAATATCACTTAGTGAAATAATGTTGCTCGCTTCTGAATCATAGTGACATGTATTTTTTAATAGATTAAATGAATGAAAAGTCAGATGAATGAATAGTTGAAACTTATTTGCTAATGGGGCAGCTTAAAAACACTAATTAATGTGCAAACTGGTTATAGGCTATTTACACAGGCCGACCTTCGACAAAGAAACATCGAAACTTTCTGGGATACCTATAGTTGAAATTCCCTTAAATGTCGCATTTTCGTGTACACCTACAAAAAGTAGACATTAGTAAGGTAGCTACATAATAATATTGTAGCATCTATTAGGGCTTTAGATTTTTTAATTTTTGAAGTAAAACTTCTTGGGGCACGGGGGTAAAATTTATTTAACCTCTCAACTGTGGGTTATTCATATATTTGCTTTTCAATTGCTACTAGCCAGGTGCTATCACGAGTGGCTAAGAAATGTAACGGAAATTGGAATCGGTGACGTCAGGGTCGGCTGAAGACTTTTAAAACCGCAACTATTTTCAATACGGTTTTTAACTAATCAGATAAGATAATCATACATTCGTACAATAAAGAATGTTAATTAGTGAGAGAAAAACCTGATGAAACGTTAACAAATAAAAATTATTTTAAGCATTCTTCCACGAGTTCTTGATTTCCGGTATGGCCAAGATGGCGCTCACTCTCTTTCGCTAGATGGCGTTAGTAGCCTAATATCTAGCATAACTCAAACTACTTCGTTCAACCTCTTTGTTGGAACCGGAACTTATGTTTGACAGCTGTGCGATGCGATCCATACAGTTTGTAAGAAAAGAGTTTCATCAATGTCACACGGGTCGATATGGATTTCTAAAACAAGCAAAGCAATGCATACATTTGAGCGAGAATGGTATATAATCTGAGCGAGATGCAAATAGTAGTGACACTATTGAATGAGTTAAGTATATCACCACGAGCGCGACAAATTGTAGATAAGGAATGGTGGGAAATAAATGACATGACATTAAAAGTAAGTACAAGTATAAAATAATTTCAAATAATCGGACGTCTGAAACTTAAAAGTAACTTGAAACAGAGATTGGATCTCAAAATTGGAAATTTAAATCTCTTTTAGTATAGGTAGGTATAGGTGTATAGTATAGGTACCACTTAATGATCTAGCTACAGAAGTTTTACTTCTAACACGTGTACGATGCTACACGCGTATCTTTTTTTTTCCAATGTTTATGTCCAACATGCGATTGGTGGCAACACCATAAGCAGTTTCTTTAAGTGATTATATGGCGTGTTAGGCAGTCCCTTCCATTGATGGGTAGCCTAATATGGTTTTAGTTTGATCATATGTTATCCCAAACATGTTTCCGCTTCAACCTTCTTTTGGAAGGGAGAGTGCCCAGTGCTGATGCCAATTGGTTTTTGTGTCTGTCGATCCTGCCCTTATAGGTTCTTGTCATATTATTCACTTCCTCTTTGACGGTTGGCATCTCTAGGTACCTATGCACTTCCTCATTTTTGGTAAACCATGGAGTGTTGACAATGGTCTTTAGGACACTGTTTTGATGCCGTTGTAATATTTCGACGTTTGAATTACTGGCTTTTCCCCACAGCTGTATGCCATATGTCCAGACTGGCTTCAGTACCATCTTGTATATGAGTAGTTTGTTGTTGACTGAGAGATTCATGAGCCACTGTAGGGACCGGAATCTGAGGTTCAGTTCATTGCGCTTTTTTCGTATATGCTCTCTCCAAGTCTGTGTCCTGTCAAGGTGGAATCCAAGATATTTCACGACCGTTTTATGTGGCAAGACTTCTTGTCCAAGTTTTACAGCTGGGCAATCTCCCTTTCTATGTGTGAATGTAATATGGTTCGATTTGCTGGCGCTGGCTTTAATTTTTGGCTTAAGAAATAACTTCGACAATAAAGTGACACTTTGATCCACTATACCGAATAGATTATAGCAGGATAGTGTCGGTGCATGCACAGCTTAGAAGAAGTTAGTAACTTAACAACTGTATAGAAATGTGTGTAGAGTTTTTAAAGGAGAGTTTAGCATTAAAACACATTCTAGCTAGTGCAACTAGTAGGTAGATACACAAATATCACAATGCCCGGTGTGTGAGGCCCGCGGGCGACCAGGTCCAGAGGATTCAGTTTGTACAGGCAATACATAGTTATAGTTATAGTTATCGCGGGCTTGGTTTCCGCAACTCGATGACTGTTATTTGCGCCTATTTTGCGTGATGCGGGTTGGGGGCACTACTCCTGACAACCCAGCTCCTGTAGGAAGTCTAGCAGACCCTTTACGTTGCCGACGACTTCCTGGAGCGACCCCGGTGATCCGAGGTGTGTTGCCCGGTAGGTGGCCACACCAGAACATTCCAGTGGAACGTGGGTGGCTGTCTCATCCATCTCCATGCAGGCTCTGCACAGGGGACTGTCTGTAATACCTAGGGTAAATAAGTGTTTGTTTAATAGAGCATGTCCAGTAATCGCTCCGGTTACCAAGCGGAGCTGTGACCTCTTTAGCTTAAGAAGCTTACGCGACAATCCGGGTCTGATCGTCGGGAGGGCTTGTCAGGACTGCCTGCAGGTATCCAGGTTTATTTTTTTTGTACAGGCAAGCTGACTAAGTATTCTTACTAATGGCATTACAGGACCTCGCTGACAAATACTCAGCTGAGTTCTCAACGGATTCCGGAATCATCCTCGAAGCTCTCCTGGAACTTCAGCAACATTCCATTGACCGGTCGAAGGATAATGCGGAGTTTCAAGAGACCGGTGTTGCGACTATGCGAGTTAAGGCGACTGTACCGGGGGAGAAACCAAACATTTTCAAGGTTCATAAGAAACTGGATGTTGCAGGCAGTGAGCTGATAGAATCTGTCGCAACTATGCTGAGCACTGCTGAGTCAAGGTAAGACATGGTTCCATGAGGGGAGGAAAATGAAATGAAGTTTTATTGTGGTATTACTTAAAAAGCTAGACTATTGGCTTACCTATTTGGCTTTGAGTTAGTAGGGAAGTTATATTTCTTTACACACTGTAACTAAGTACCCCGATTTGATCGGAACAAATGGAAATCTGTACTGAGTGCCCTGTACCCCTGATGAGGGGTGACAGGATGAGGTGATGATACCGTAATCTAATCATACATAATTAACTAACCATATAATTTCTTTCAATTTCAGAGTAAAGCTTATCTTCAATGGCAAAGTCATAAAACCAAACCCAACCATTGGGGAGCAGGGAGTGAAAAACGGAACACAGATCATGGCATTAATTATGAAAGGTAAATAATATGTGGCTATGCAAAATGACAGTAACTACACCTACTTAAATAAATTAAAACAACCGCCAAGTGCGAGTCGGGCTCGCGCACAAAGGGTTCCGTACCATTATCTATAAAAACGCCAAAAAAGAACATGTTGTATGGGAGCCCCCTTTAATATTTGTTATAATCTGTTTTTTAGTATTCTCTATAGCGGTAAGAGAAATACATCATCTGTGAAAATTTCAACTGTCTAGCTATCGCTGTTCATGAGATACAGCCTGGTGACAGACAGACAGACGGACAGCAGAGGCTTAGTAAATAGGGTCCCGTTTGGCACCCTTCGGGTACGGAACCATAACAAGCAAGGAACAATTTGGCTGACGTATTTCCTTGCTGATAACTTTCGAAACACTGAGCTGATTTTATAAAACATGGTCTTAAGAGTCATATCGCAAGAAAGCCTACTACCTATAGCAAGAACGCGTTAGCTTAGCAATAGAGAGCGTTAATCTTTACTACTTACTATAGGTGCTGCCATCCACAATGACGCGTGACACAGCTATTTGCATCTTTGTCTTTCAGCAGAGTGCCGCGATGAAATAGAAAGATGTAAATAGCTACGTCACGCGTCATCGTGGATGGCGGTACCTATACTCAGACCTTGGAGTGAAATTGACTTGTACTCCGATACTATAGCAATAATAATGTCGCATACGTTTACTAAGAAAAGCGATACATCGTTATCCAAAATATCAGTACACAGTTCTCCCAAAGTAATAATGCGCACGAAAGTATTACTCTGAACGTTCGGGAGACGAAAGTATTACTCTGAACGTTCGGGAGACGAAAGTATTACTCTGAACGTTCGGGAGACGAAAGTATTACTTACTTACTTACTTTATACTTTATTGCACAGAAAACATAATACAGACACTTAATATTAGAAAAAACATGTACAAAGGCGAGCTTATCTCTAATAAGAGATCTCTTCCAGCAAACCTAGGATGGAGAGGATAATTTAATAAAAGGTAGACCTACATAAGTGCACAACGATAAATATTAAAATAATAGACTACTTACTAATAAATACATAAATACAGATAAAAACAAAAAACAAAATATTATATATAAATAGATACTAAGGTATATTAAGGTAGAGAAAGATAGTGTTCCTTCAAGCGTTTTTTAAAAATGTTGAGTGAAGGACTGTCCCTGATAGCACTGGGAAGTTCGTTCCAAAGTCCAATAGCACGGAGACGGAACCCATGCTCATATGCGGATGTGTTGTGTTGCGGAGTTATAAGCAGTGACCGAGCGTGTGGTCTCCTGGGCCTATCCGAAGACAAAAATTCAAATCGATCTCGCAAGAAGCCAGGATAGCGTGGATTAAATAATATGTTGAAGAGACAGATGAGGGTGTGGAAATCTCGACGAAGACGGATAGGTAGCCACTTCAGCTCCCTGCGAAACTCCGAGACATGGTCATGTTCATGGCTCTGAACGTTCGGAAGAAGAAAGTATTACTCTGAACGTTCGGGAGACGAAAGTATTACTCTGACCGTTCGGGAGACGAAAGTATTACTCTGAACGTTCGGGAGACAAAAGGACCTTTGAATAAAATTCTTATGCGCATTATTACTTTGGTAGTACTGTACAGTGGTACTGTGACGTGGTAGTAAGTCGTAGTAAAAATCAACACTCTCTATTGCCAAGCTGACGCGTTCCTACTATACCATTTACACAAAACCGCACCATAATCTGTCCCTCCTCTTGACCTCTAGAGTGCCACGGGCCGACATAAAAACAGACAAAGCGACAGACAGACGCGTCAAACATATATCACCCCTCATGAGATCATCGTCGGGGTTTAAAAATATGTACACAGACGAGCTTGTCTCTACAGAAACACCGGAAGCGGTTCAGCAGGAAGAGTCCCGCTACAGAGAGATGAAGACGACACGTGACGACGCGACGCTGCTGTCGGAAGTCGTCGACGACATTTACGACGGCGACGAAGAGTACATGAAGGTATTACGTGGCGTCACGACTTTTTCCATAAGGGGGGGGGGGGGGGGGGTTGAGGCGTCGTTGTGACCGCTTTTAGCCATTTCATAATTCATTTCGCATGACTGAGGGCTAGCCTATTGCCGCACCTGAGGGTTTCATCGCGAATTTTTAGGGTACCGTACCTTAAAAGGAACTTCAGGTCGTTGTCCTTCTGACCGTGACCTGTGTCAATCGGAAGGGACATTATTGACATTAAGGAACTTATGAAATGTCGCCCATTAATTTCCCGACTGAGGGGCACAGGCACAGATTGAGTCGTATTCCACCACGCTGGCTCAGTGTGGGTTCTCACTCGTGTTTGGGTAAAGACATGTGCCCCCTCGGTGGGGACATTCATGGCTATCACACAGAATAACTAATAGTACTATGTACAGAAGGTTTCACTCAAAAGTCAAGTTTAGGTGCAAAAAAATATTTGTCTATGCTACTGCATATGCCCGCATGCGAAATTGAAACTTATCGTATGACAAGAGCGTTCATATTCCATTAGACACCGCTGACACGATGCCGATCACGCAAGGTTCCGAATAGCACTCAGTTGTTTTCGGCGTCATTGTTATCACGCGGCCAGCGCGCGCGCCGAGAGCCGAGCAACAACCATGCGACAAAGACCGACTGGTAGCCGGCCGTAGCGAAGCGTGCGAATACCTACTCAGCGAAGTGAAACCCCCTGGCTATAATTCAAAATTTCACTAATGCACACAAAAAAACTACACAGCAAAAAATACCTTGTAAGTTCAGTTCAGTTCAGTTCAAAATTTTTATTGACCATAAAATCATACATATTACTTAGCTAACGTCAATATAATATTAATATTTTTGTATACTACCGCCCGTTCGGAAGTTGTGGGCTTAGGGATGGATGGAGCAAAGAAGGGCAAGAAACTCCCCCGTAACTCTTTTAAAATATCAGAGCCTTAAAAATACAATGTTATGTATTTCTACTTAAGTCTAAGGAAATACACCGAGGAGAGACGTACTGACTCAGTCCATCGCCCCTCTTTGGATTTCTGTGCGCTGAGATGGTAAAGACCATGCAGTTTTGTCATCTAAATATTCTTTTACACTGTAATAAGACTTCTTCAATAGGCCGTTTTTGACATAGTTTTTGAACCTCCTTTCTGGTAGGTCCGTTGCTTCATTAGGTATTTTATTATAAAAACTAACGCATACTCCCATAAAAGAGTGAGCAACCTTACTGAGTATGAACGCGGGCATAGCAATCTTATTTCTATTTCTAGTGCTAATACTATGATTATTCTGCGAGAAGTATGCTGCCAGACACAACATGGTGTATAATGCTGAGAAGACTGAGTACCTAGTGTTTAAATCAGCCAACACACCATCTACTTCACCCCCCCTCTGGCTTAACGGACAGACAATTCGCCGCGTCGAGCAAGTTAAATATCTGGGCCACATCATCGCTTCAGATCTGAGCGACGATCTCGATATAGAACGGCAGAGACGAGCGATTACCGTACGGGCGAACATGCTGGCTCGGCGCTTCAGTCGGTGCAGCGGTGAGGTCAAGAGGCAGCTGTTCATGTCCTTCTGTACCAGCGTGTATACGGTGGAGCTGTGGAGTACACACAGGGTGGAGACGATGCGGCGCATGCGCGTCGCATACAACAACGCGTGGCGCGCCCTGTACCGCCTGCCGCCGTGGTGCAGCGCGAGCGAGATGTTCGCCGCGGGCCGCGCACCGGGCTGGGCGGCGCTGCTGCGCCTGCGCTCGGCCGGGGCGCGCGCGCGCATATGCGCCTCTTCGAACCCCATCCTCGTGGCCGTTAGACAGTGGCCAGCCAGCCCAATACATAAAACATGGGAAGAGTACCACGCCCCGTGTTATACCTAGTATTTTTAAGTATATTGAGGAAATTTATTATTGAATTTAAATTAATTTTATTGAAAATTGTACATAATTTTATCTAATCTTATTTAATTTAATTGTATTTTTATTTTTATATTGTAATTAATATTGGACATCACGTCTGGAAATTTAATAAATAATAATAATAATAATAATAATTATGACCTAAAGTCTTGAATAAACCTATGTTTTTTCTGGTATACATGATATTTTCATAAATGTATTGGCAGGTAACAGTAAGTTATATTGATATTTTTGAATTTGTCCCTTAGTGATTGCCTAGCATCTAGTTGATAGATAGCTGTAGAAGTGTACAAAGGCGACCTTGTCTAGTAAGAGATGTCCAGCAAACCAGGGGGAAATTCTCGCGCTAGGGAGATCATGTCCATGGTCGAAATATCCATTTTGAGATACATACCGAAATCTCCATCAAAAACAAGAAAAAACTATTCTCACGACAAGCCTTACGACCAACCGAGATATCTCGACCCGTTTTCGACCGAAATAATAAATGATAAATGCAAACAGAAAAATTACGCAGGACAAAAATACATTGTAAATGTGTAAAGGCGACCTCGTCTCTAGTAAGAGATCTCTTCCAGAAAACCAGGTAAAAATGAGACTGGCGGATTGATTACATCCATATGATTTTGGTTTCCCCAGCTCGAAGACCAGTCGGGCAAGACAGTGGAACTCCCAGCGGCCGAGCGCAAGTCCCTAATGGTCGGTCTCGCGATGCACGAGCGAGGCCGAGGAGCACTCAAGCAGCAAGACTACCCGCTCGCGCTCCTACTCCTGCTGGAGGCTGATAGGCTGCTCAGGTAACAAGCAGCAAGGCTACTACTGCTGTTGGAGGATGATAGGCTGCTCAGGTAACAAGCAGCAAGGCTACTACTGCTGTTGGAGGATGATAGGCTGCTCAGGTAACGAGCAGCAAGGCTACTACTGCTGTTGGAGGCTGATAGGCTGCTCAGGTAACAAGCAGCAAGGCTACTACTGCTGTTGGAGGATGATAGGCTGCTCGGGTAACGAGCAGCAAGACTACTACTGCTGTTGGAGGATGATAGGCTGCTCAGGTAACAAGCAGCAAGGCTACTACTGCTGTTGGAGGATGATAGGCTGCTCAGGTAACAAGCAGCAAGGCTACTACTGCTGTTGGAGGATGATAGGCTGCTCAGGTAACGAGCACCAAGGCTACTACTGCTGTTTGAGGCTGATAGGCTGCTCAGGTAACAAGCAGCAAGACTACTACTGCTGATGGAGGCTGATAGGCTGCTCAGGTAACAAGCAGCAAGACTACTACTGCTGTTGGAGGCTGATAGGCTGCTCAGGTAACGAGCAGCAAGACTACTACTGCTGTCGGAGGCTGATAGGCTGCTCAGGTAATAAGCAGCACGACTGCTACTGCTCTTGGAGGCTGCTGGATCGTTCAAGAAACTATTGCCTGCCAGTTTTTATACTAGAATATCTACAATCTTCATCTCGTAATTTTGCTATCCAAAAACTGTTAGGCGCTATTATATTGAAATTGACTTAGGTACTATTTGACTAGGGTTTACCCTATTTCGATATTTATTGCTGTGGCACCAACAGATATTCACATTCTGTGAAAATTTTAGCTTTCTTGTTACAGTTCGTGCGATGGAGCCACAAGCGAAGGCTTATTAATAGCACAGGGTGCTCATCCCATACAAATTAGAATTAGTAACTCTTCGTAAAAAAGAGATGGCGTGAGGAGTAAGATTTGTACTTACTTTAAACGCCATGGTTTCAGTAAAAATACTTCTAGGTGGCGCTAATCTTAGAATAAATCCTTTATATCTTAGCGCCATCTCGCGGTATTTGCAATTTTTCGATGGTGCTGCACCAAGCGATAATCGCCTCGAACTAAAGAAGTTTCCGTAGCTTCTCAGTTTACGCCGGTGTCATATTTTGTACTATGATTACTCGTAGTATAATATTATAGTATCTATGGTAATAGGGTTCCGCTTGGCACCCTATTACCATAGATACTATAATATTGACAAAAACCTAGACTCCCCCTCCTCCCTTGTGACCACGAGTGGTATTTAAAAGTCCCCCGTCCGCCCTAAACTGGTCACGTAGTGTGAGCACATTCGCTTACATGCTCTATATGGAGTTGTAAAAACGGTTCGACTTGCTTATTCAGCAGCAGAGTTCGGCGTCAACTCCCGTTCTTTTCTTACAAATTGGCTTTGTCCGTAGCGATTGCCGCTCGTCCATCCTGAAGACTGTTGACAACTGGGCCGTGCTGCAGCTGGACATATCCTGGTGCTACGTGTGCCTCCGCTCGCTGCAACACGCGGCAGACGCAGGTAACTTCTGTGACCTGTAGGTAGCGTTGACCTTTAGGTAGCAGGAAGAGCGTGGACAACTGGGCCGTGCTGCAGCTGGACATATCCTGGTGCTAAGTGTGCCTTCGCTCGCTGCAACACGCGGCAGACGCAGGTAACTTCTGTGACCTGTAGGTAGCGTTGACCTTTAGGTAGCAGGAAGAGCGTGGACAACTGGGCCGTGCTGCAGCTGGACATATCCTAGTGATACGTGTGCCTTCGCTCGCTGCAACACGCGGCAGACGCAGGTAACTTCTGTGACCTGTAGGTAGCGTTGACCTTTAGGTAGCAGGAACAGGTAACTTCTGTGACCTGTAGGTACTATTTACCTGCAGGTAAAAAGCAGAGCAGTTTTTTTAATATCCCCAAATTTTTATGTCAAATATTTTTCCTTTGCGGCATGGATAGCAATCGTTTGGTTAAGGACATTGGACGCTTCTGTACGTTGGAATTTATGTTCAGGGGTAATATTTATTAATATGCTGTGCGATTGCAGCCACGCGTCTTGCGGCCGCGGAGAAAGCGTTTCGGGACACGTACGGAGCGTCACAGCATCGACTGTTGGCAGTCAAGGGCACCGCTGGTAAGTGCAAGGACCATAGGACCATAGATTAAGATAGACAACTCAAACTAGGAGTGAGCGTTTCGAAGACACACCGTTTAAAAATACCGTTTACCGTTCCAGGAACGACAAACTCGTTTTTCGTTCTCAGGAAAAGCAGTACTTCTAAACCAGTCGGCGGCACCAACCGGTTAAGCGCCGACCGCTTTGAGCTCATTTGTCTCGTCCGCACACCGACTATTTTCGCGCCGACCTGTTTGGCACCGACCGCTTTAGCGCCGACCGTTTTCTTTTCGTCCGCGCACCGGCTGTTTTCGCTCCGACCGGTTTAGGCTGACCGCTTCGAGTTCGTTCTTCAAATCAAAACCAGTCGCCAACGAAACCGTTTTGAAAACCCGTTTTTGAATCGGGAAAACCAGTTTCGTTTCGTCTTTAAAAAATAGAACCACTCCTAACTCAAACACTGTGAAATGTATGAGCGTTTCAATTTTTTACTATCAAAAGTGACGTCACGAGCACATTTTTTTTAAAAGTTTGAAGCTATATAATTTGGTTCATGAGATGAAACTTCCAGCTCTTCTAACTGAGTCTGGACTGCGTAAAATGGTATGCTAAGTTTTATCCGTTACACTATTCTGCATTAGAAAAACAAGGTTTGGTTGATGGCCGCGCGAATTTATTTTTTGTATTGGCTTTTATCGAATTTCAATAGCCTATAAAAACCAAACCATGGAGCGAAAAGGTTAAGTGTCATAGTAAAAAAACTAGGATTTGTGTGTTCTACCCGATTAGTTCACTGGTTAGTTTTTTTTCCTGCCGGCACTTTCACTTTTGGCCCAAAAATGTATGGGCAGTGATCTCGTTGCCTGGAATTTCCAGATTGCTCCCCTAGACTCTCCAGATTGATAAAGTGCAGTTGCCGGGCATTTATCGGTCGGGTCCCGGAGATAACATCTGAATATCAGGACCTTAAGTTTTGTCAGGATCGGGATCAGCTGTAGTTTCAGTTTTCGAATTACTGAATTGTAAAAATTTTAGTTACAATATATTTTTGCAGCGCGTTGGACTAAATTTTCTATTATCTAAGTTTTAGATTCCTCTTTTTTTAACCGACTTCCCAAAGGAGAAGGTTTACAATTCGTCCGGATGTTTGTTTGTTTGTTTGTTTGTTTGTTTGTTTGTTTGTTTTTTTATTATTTTTTTATGTATGTGCCTCGATAGCGCCTAGACGGATGGACCATTGGTCCCATTGACACCAGGTCAGGATCTGATATCCTGGAGAAATCGAGGGAACTCTTCAAATATTATAGGCAGACCTATAGTGATTTTTGTGTTTTTCATAATAACTCGTGCAAATGCACATGGTAAGCATAATATTGTGATACGGAACTGCTGATGAAGACCACATATGGCCACCAGATCTGCTCAATACTATGTACAAATACAATGCGTGGCTGATGGGTAGGCAACGCATAGCCTAAACCGGTGGACCTAGAGCCATGAAACTTTGTACAGGGGTTCCTTAGTAGCGTGGGGTAGCACGAGATGGGATTTGACAAAATTAAGTCCCCAGGGGGGGGGGGGGGGGCGATAAGGGGTTACAGTTTGTATTAAACTCAATCTAATCAAATAGGGTTTGTGGAAGTCGGTTTTTTCTAAAGTTTACTTTTTGTTTCAATTATTTTCCTTTTGTAAACACATATTTTTACAAGCTTGAGATACATATATATATATATCTATATAAAATGTAAAAACACTTAGGTAAGTACATCATAATTATTTTGTTAACAGCAGCCCCAACTAAAATGTACACATTAAAACACTTTTTATTTTTGTAATAGTTACATCTATGTATTGTGTAGTTGTTTTTCGTCCCAAATAAATAAAATAAAAATTGAGAAAAGTTATATGGATGGAATGCACTGTAGTTAGATAACTAGACTGATTGCGTCACATCCGTCTCATGATTATGAATCATGAGTGAATATTACAGAGAACTTGATCCACTGATAACATAAACAATACCGACTCATTGACATACTCGTGTACATCGAAATATGATATCACCATAATGTTTGTTGACCCGCCACTGGTGACGCCAGTTTGACTTAGGTACCTACTCCAACGCTGACCCTGGTCCTGACATTAATGGGCTACATTTACTTTACATATTTCTGAATGTGCTGTGTGTGTGGTGCATGCTATCAATACGCCAAGACCTGCTTATCTGGAATACCAGTTGGGTCAGACTTAGATGTCGGGCCATTGGTCAACATTCAGGTCAACAACATGGTCGAATACAAACTAATTTATTTACTTATGTATACTTACATAATTCATAATTTCTTTATTGCACACAATTAATCGTTATAAGTCCGTCCGTCCGTCCGTCTGTCTGTCACCAGGCTGTATCTCATGAACCGTGGTAGCTAGACAGTTGAAATTTTCACAGATGATGTATTTCTGTTGCCGCTATAACAACAAATACTAAAAATCAAAAGAAATTTAATATTAAGGGGGGCCCCCATACAACAAATGTGATTTTTTTGCTCATTTTTGCTCGATATTGATAATGGTAGCAGGTAGACGCTTAAAATGTTCACAATATATTGAGTATATTATTTACTTAAAAATAAATAATTAAATTAAAATTAAATTAATATTTAGGGGGGGCTCCCTCCCATACATGTTTTTTTTTGCGATTTTTATAATGGTACGGAACCCTTCGTGCGTGAGTCCGACTCGCACTTGGCCGGTTAATAAAAGTCAACAGTTGATCTGCATGTTAGATTTAAGCACATTTAAGTTAGTTAGGTAGTTTATTTAAATTTCAAATTATTAACTATTGTTTTCAAAGAGATGTATTTCAGGTATAAGATAACATAAAACCAAGACCGTAGGCGAAAGAGGCAAGTTCCCACGATACAGGGAATCCTAGTGTGGGGTCTAGGGATACTTTAAAAAAAAATACGCGTGTAGCACCGTACACGTGTTAGAAGTAAAACTTCTGTAGCTAGATCATTAAGTGGTACCTATACTATTTATTTATTTAACAAAAATCCACAGCCGTACATAAAAGTTAAACAAGAATATAGATTAAATAACTAGGCCAATTAAGGATTTCACTATGTAAATAGTCAGATAAGGACAGGTGAGAGTACATTCGAAGAGACAGTAAATTCTAAAAACAGTAATAATCTATGTGTCTAAAGGTGAGGTACAGTGTACGTACATGTACAGTAATATGTGCAGTGTAGGCGTGTGTTTGAGAGGTTGTGAAAGGGTGTGTGTGTATGTGTGTTTATGTCAGTTGGTATATGTATGTTGGTATACTATACACCTATACCTACCTATACTAAAAGAGATTTTAAATTTCCAATTTTGAGATCCAATCTCTGCTTCAAGTTACTTTTAAGTTTCAGACGTCCGATTATTTGAAATTATTTTATACTTGTACTTACTTTTAATACGTCATGTCATTTATTTCCCACCATTCCTTATCTACAATTTGTCGCGCTCGTGGTGATATACTTAACTCATTCAATAGTGTCACTACTATTTGCATCTCGCTCAGATTATATACCATCTGACGTCACGTCTTTAAGCCGTCTGTCTTAAGAAATCCTTCAATCCGATGAGATAATTAATTTGTCGCAAGCTCAATCAATCATACCTCAATCTTCAAGTAATACTGCCTCTGCCGCCCCGTGTGGGAAAGGCGTTACTCTATATAATACAACTACACAGCTCGCATGTGTGTGTGCAAATTCTACCTGTACGGAATGCTCATTGCGCAATCATGCTCACACTTGCCTAGTTTTATCGAAGGCAATAATGTAATACACCTGAAACGATACGAGCCCAGTTGGATAATAATAACTGTAACGTTTGATTATCCATTTGTGTACTTCAACGACATCATCCGGTCATCGCGTGCTCAACGGATCGTATAAGTTTTTTATACGATTTGAACTAGAGATATCGGCAGCTTTATAATAGTTCAAACAGCAACTCGAAGAGTCAATGGACTATAAAGAGACCTCTGGGGATTAAACTAGGATACGACGATGATAAACTTAATCGAACTGTGGTTGACGTTGTACTAAACTAAATGTTATCGACACAGTAAATCTTTAGTCAAGCCATTAATCAGAATAGTGTAGTGACGGACGACAGACTAGTCATTCTGTATCGATCATTTTCATATCAACACTGACCTTTTAGTTGCATGAAAGATTCTGCTCATAATAAATTTAAGACTTTTTCGATCTACCATAGCGAGTCCAGCTTTGGATATTGAATCTTATAGGTTTACAGTTTGAAAGTCAAGTAACATGGATATGATTCTACCAACTGTTGCCAAGTAAACTAGACACAACTGACATGCCGGCACGTGTACCATTATAATTATAATTGTTTCAGAATTCATTCATTATTATCAGTGGGAGGTCCGTTTGCAACCAGATATCACAAAGATCAGATCATGTTCAACGTTCTACCGAGACTTGTAACAGGACAAGAGGACATTAAAACGTCGGATAAAGTTCATTGTTTACGCGTGTAGAACTTGCATTTTGCTGGCAGCAATCATCTGCCATCAGATACTGCAAAAGTCTTGTTCCGAACCATCCTTGTCCTGTTTTCATTGGAAATAGTTGACATGCAACGAATCAAGCGAGACTGGCTAATAAAAGTACAATTAATAAATGTTCCCCGCGCAAGACATGATTTTATAATGATGACACTTTCGTAAAATTATATACCATACCCACGATATAGACAGCAATGACGATGCGAATCTTGTTTAAATTTCAGGGCGACCAAACCTAGACCTTGAAGATCGTGGTGTTTTTTTAAAAGCATATTCAGTAGTAGTACAAGCGTTCATGGTTTCTTTACAGCTTATTATTGCGTCAATAGTAGTTCATTTATTTATTTATTTATTTATTAAGGTCTATACAACAGGTATACAACATTACATATAACTTAGATATTTTCAGATTAATTCTAGTTGTAAACCCACTACGTATACACACAGGATATATTAAAGTTGGAGTAAACATGAAGTTCAAAAATGAAAGATAATGTAAACAATAATTATGACTTATTATAAGATTCGTCTCAAATGGTATTTTAGTAAGCCTGGTCTCGAGTTGAATATGTCAATCTCGTCGTCGACCAAGCTTAAGTCGTTTACCGTACGACACATTCTAAGGATGGGCCCGTTGTACTCTGTGTTTGTTTTACAGACTGGGATGTAAAATATTTTCTTTTTCGTGCGCGTATTTAGGCAATGCGTGTTTATATTTATTGATGACAGTAGGGGAGTGTCGATTTTGCAGTGAAGAATTTTATGCAGATATGTCACCTCACAAATCTTACGCCTTTTAGCCAGGGCGTCTATGCAAGAATATCTGAAATGTCTGAACTATACGATATGTTAACATATTTCGCAGTGCTTAATGTCGCAAACCAAAACTCACAAATCAAACTATTGTCAGGTTTGCTTGACAAAACTCCATGACTCCATCGACCGTGAACCTGACCACGCTCGCTGTGAGCATGGCAAATTACAACGCAAATTGTTTTAAAACGTGACTGTGCCAAATAAATATTTCTGCAATAAGGATACACGTTTTTTCCGGTTTCCGACACTAAAGAACTCTGGGGATTGCGAAAGGTGATAATAAATATACTTATAGCCTACAAAGCTATTTGATTGCTCCTTCCTTGGTGGAAATTAAACTTCGAAGATAAAAGTACTTGCCAAGGACTTTAGCTTACATTGAACGAGGTATTATGGCTGGGTCGTCTTTTCATCGTTGGAGTCTTATAGAATGAATCTGGTTATTACTGGCTGTATATTTAGCTTCGTAGGGGTCACTCGTTTATCTAATCACAAATATAGACGTATGATTGACGAGTCAATCACCTTTTCAAAGCAAATGATTTTGCTGCGAGTCTAGACAAAATAATAAAATATAGAGAAACGAGGCGACCGAAACGCAACGAACCGTTTTTGGGGTACCGTACCCGAAGGGTGCCAAACGGGACCCTATTACTGAGACTTCGCTGTCCGTCCGTCCGTCCGTCCGTCCGTCCGTCCGTCCGTCCGTCCTGTCTGTCACCGGGTCCGTCTGCACGAACCGTAATAGCTAGAAAGCTGAAATTTTCACGGAATGTGTATATCTGTTGCCGCACCAACCACAAATACTGAAATACGAGTGATATTGCAAATTAAAGGGGGCCCCGATACAAGAGACGTGTTTAGATACACTTACGCATTTCAAAATGGAGATCTTGACTGAAACTGTTTATTTATTGTCATAGCAACCATGTCATAGACACATATACTACACATTTAAATATGATAGCATATTTCGCGTCAACCCACATGGTTGTGGTAGCTCAGCCGGTATGATGTAGACTCTCAATCCGGAGGTCGTCGGTTCAAATCTCGTGAAGGCATAAACTTTTTAAATTTTCTTTTTGTTTATTTTTTTATTGTTTTGAGTGCTTTTGATTTGTTGTACGATGGTACGGTACCCTTCGTGTGCGATATCGACCCGCACTTAACCGATTTTTATTCATAGAGCCGAGGAAATTGTTAGCATGTCAATTCAATCATGCAAATGAAACATGAAAGGGCTTCCCTGAATCAAATTAAAGGCTTCTACAACATCACGAACTCCAAATAAGTGATTTCGCTGCAAAAACCAGTGGGACAAATCACGTTTTTGCGTGTGGCTGAATTAGCCGCAAGACTGGGTTTTACCAAGGATAAATCGACCGTGCCGTCACATTTTCAGATATTGACTGTATGTACTGACTGTACCATGTAAAATAAAATTCATGCTAAAGATCTAGTTGGAAAATATTGATTGAACTCTTTCTTTATTTCAACATCACTTTTGTTTTCAACAGTTTTGCTAGTTGGCAATTATGTTGTGTTTGTCCCAGCCAGCGGCGGCGGCGGCGGTGGCGCCATCTTGGCCATACCGGAAATCAAGAACTCGTGGAAGAATGCTTAAAATAATTTTTATTTGTTAACGTTTCATCAGGTTTTTCTCTCACTAATTAACATTCTTTATTGTACGAATGTATTATTATCTTATCTGATTAGTTAAAAACCGTATTGAAAATAGTTGCGGTTTTAAAAGTCTTCAGCCGACCCTGACGTCACCGATTCCAATTTCCGTTTCGAATTTCCGTTACCATTACTTAGCCACTCGTGAAGCACCCGGCTAGTAGCAATTGAAAAGCAAATATATGAAATGAAATGAAATGAAATGAAACTTCAAAAGTTGTAAATCTATTTAACAATAAACGATTTTGTATTATCGTATTGTAAAAGAGACCATGTTTGTATTGTGTACATATCATTGCAAATATCGTGTCCTATGTACCTAATAGAGAAATGTGCTGATCGTTCAGAATGTAATTTAGCCCAACAAATATATGAAAACATAGTGACCTTTATAATGTGAAACATAGAACCTTTATAGAGATAAGCTCGCCTTTGTCATGTGTTGTCCACTTTCCATTGTAAAATGTATTATTTTGTGCAATAAAGTATATGAAAGTAAAGAAAAAGAATTCTGTACTAGCCAGGTCAGAAATGTTTAACGTAATGGGCACAATTCTTTATTTCTATCCGCTGTCGGACGGACGGACAGGCCGACAGCGGCGGGGGCTTAGAATATGGTCCAGTTTGGTACCCTTCGGTTACGGAACCCTAAAATGGTTGATTACCCTACCACATACAAATACAAATACAAAATACAAAAGTCTTTATTTGCCAGTAGGAGATTGTACAAAGTTCACTTACAATATACAGGTACAGTATATACTAGATTGAGGTACTTAGATTACTTGTGGTCTCCACACTAGGTCTAACCTGTATCGTGGAGACCGTACAGAGATTGCTGTCAGTTATTTATTAGCTATCGGGTAGCGTTGTGAGTAGATGTGAGACTGTCAAATATGACTAACTGAAATAAAACTGAAAAAAAAAAAACAAGGTAGTAAACTAAAATTGAAATGCGTCTGAATTAGAGATTTTAAGAGGTGAAGTATGCGGTATACATAAATAAATAAATAAATAAATAAATTGTGGTTGTGTGGATATATAAATATTTATACATAATTAAGTTAAGTTAAGTTTCCTGTGCTAGGTACATGTATTTGTGTTACAATTAAATTACTTATACTAAATTACTTGAATGTATGCTAATAGAAGACGAACTATTTCTGACTGAATTGCTATGAGCAGATTACTAACAAATCTTCCGTGGCATCGTAGTTGAGCGTTAATAGCCATTTGGTTATAATGGACTTAGATTCGTGGACGGAGCAATTTTTTATTTCTGTGTACTTGCAGGCAATATTATATATGAATGGGAAGGAGAACGGACTGAATCTTTGGGCGAATGTCGTGCGCAATGTAGGTGTTGGTAGCCTGTACACTCTTTGGGACAGCAGATAATCATACTTGAGGGAATTTAGGACTGTTTTGTGCTGTCTCAATGAGACTCTCTGCATGTACAGTTGGCGAACAGACAACACTCTGCATTCCTGCAGGAGAGCATGTGTCGGGTATTGGAAAGGCTTCCTCAACATCACCTTGAGGATGGACCGCTGAGCCCGTTCAAGAGTGATCAGAAATGATTTTGCCGCCCCGCCCCAGGCCGTTATGCAGTAAAGAAGTAGGGATTGACACAGGGATGTGTAAACTAACATAAGAGTATCTTTATCTGCACCTTGGCGTAAAAGTTTTATCACCGGAATTACCCTTCTGACTCGGGCTGCCAAGGAATTTATGTGGTACTTAAATGCAAGTTTGTCATCCAGTATCAACCCAAGGTATTTTATTCTGTCAGATCTGGCAATGGTAGGACATTCGCACTGGGGATCACTATGGTCGCAAGAGTGGATGTGCAGTTGTTGTAGGTCTGGCGGAGGTTGAGACGCAGCTGTTTTGTGGAAACAAACGAATTTTGTCTTGTCGACGTTCAGGGTAAGAAGGTTGTCGTTTAGCCACTTAATTACATGCGTCATACAGGACTCAGCCCTAGTCATTGCAAGATCCCACGAGTCGTCGTTTATTATCAGTGCAGTGTCATCCGCATAACAGAACACCTCAACACCACCATGATTCGAGAGAGCCTTCCACAGATCATTTAAATATATTATGAAAAGCGTAGGACCGAGTATGCTGCCCTGCGGCACTCCAAAATTTATTGCGTCTAGTGAGCTACATTTCTGTCCTATTTTTATGCACTGAGATCTGTGTTGGAGGTAGCTAGAAAACCAGTCCAGGGCAGCCCCCCGAATACCTACGGCTTCCAATTTTTTTAGAAGAATTAACGGCGAGACCGTGTCGAATGCCTTTGCAAGGTCCAGGAAGACGCCGACACATGCTTTGCCTCTGTCCAATCCAGTACTTACTACTTTAAGCAGTTCAGTGACGGCGTCTTCCGTGGACCTCCCGTGGCGAAAACCGAATTGGCGATCTTCCAGAATGCCGTGACTCTCGAGGTACTCTACAATACGTCTATTCATAATTTTTTCCAGGATTTTGGACACAGTACTCAACAAGGAGATTGGGCGATAGTTGCAAGGTTCCTTTTTGTCCCCACCCTTGTGTATTGGTTTAACAGCGGCAGTCTTCCAGCATTGTGGGAAGTGTCCTGATGAGATGCTGAGATTGAAAATGTGAGTAAGTGGCTCTATAATTGAATTCGAAATAACCTTCAGCAGTCTATTATTGATACCGTCCAGGCCTGGCGCACCATCGCTGTTGAGAGATTTGATGATGTTTTCAACTTCGTTGCCATCTGTAGGATTGAGGAAGATAGAGTGGGAAAAGGGCGTACTAGTGGTTTTTATTCTCATTGCTAAGATACTCTCGTTTGTGTTATTCTTATCCATTGTTTTGCAAGCTAATTTTTGTCCTATATTAGTGAAATATTCGTTGCAATAATTTAGGGACTCATTGACAGAATTTTTTGATTTTAATAGCTCCTCAGATGAGTCTTTCTTTTTGTTTAATTCGCATATGTCTTTGATAACTTTCCACATTTTTTTTGGATTGTCTTTATTTTCGGCTAGGGTAGCGGCATTGTGGCTGCATTTAAGCCTCTTTAGCATATCATTGCAATAATTCCTATACCTATTGTAGGAAACTTGGATAATTGCGTTATTAGGCTCTTCGCGGGATTTAAGGTGCAGCATGTCTCTATGTTTGATGCAGCGGAGCAGACCTGGAGTAATCCATGGCTTAAGTGTGAACTTACTACGGCTGACGGTACTTGTCCTAGAGTTTCTGCTTATTATTCCTATCAGTGTATCTGAGAATATTTGCGCGGCTGTCGAAGCATTATCGGAACTCAGAACTTGCGACCAGTCTGTTTTTTCAGTCTCGGCTGTAACACCATGGTTGTCTATTTTAGTAACAGATCTGGACTTGTTTTTTTTCAATGTGGGGAGACAGAAGCCGCCGAGAGTCGCACTATGGTCGGTTAGTGCAGTTTTGCAGACAATACCTGTTGCGTCTAGTTTAGCACCCGCAAATATATGGTCCAGGCACGAGACTTCTCGGGTGGGTTTCGTGATGACTGGCCTGAAACCAGATTCAGCCATCAGTAATGAGTATTCCGGACTGGAGGCTTGATCTAAAATATTAATATTTATGTCACCGGCTATAATTAGATTTTTGCTGCGGTTCGGTGTTACCATCCGCTCCAGTGAATTAATAAAGTTATTTTTATCTTTGAATGATGGCGACCTGTAAATAGCCAGGACTGAGTGGGAACCTGCAAACTCCAAAAGAAGTCCGTTAGCATCTACGAGTGCCGGTTCTTGTACTTCCACCCTCCAAGTGTCTAGGACAAAAACAACCACACCGCCTGCTTTATTAATGTATTTTTGTGTGTGGAACTCAGAATATCCCTTAATAGACCTAATTAGGGAGACTTCCGTTAGGTGACACTCCGTTAGGATGATAACGTCGAATACTATGTCGAATCTCTGCAACAGTACCATAAAGGCGTCAAAATTATGTTGCATGCTTCTTATATTGAATGAAAGCAGCTTAAAGTTATGATTTGAATTAATATTACTTTTACACTTCTCTGGTAGGTCAAGTACTTGACACGAGGTATCTAGTGATATGTCTATGTCATTTTCTAGAGTTAGGGGGGCGGAAAAAATACTTCACTTTTCCTAACTGAAATCATTAATTCGTGCCAAGTACTTACACATTTCGTGAAGCACCTGGAGTGTAGTTTGTTTGTTTGAATTGAGTCTGTTCGGGATTTTGTATAGACATAGTTGGTATTTAAGTTATAGTTATAGCCGCCAGCCGTTTTCTGATTTATCCTAGCTTTGTGAAAGAAATATGATGGATTATGTACCTTATAATAGTAGTGAATAATAAATGTGTGTGTGTATATATATATATGTATAAGTCTTTGAGTATAATTAGTTCTGTTTGTTACTTTAAATGGTGAGGAAGTCACTCTCTTCGTTGTACTACTTTTCTGTCTGTTCGTCGAATGGTCCAACAAGCGCCTCCAGGTCATCCATCGAACGGATAGGGATAGCTGGGGAACCTTCGCGTTTCCGAACGAGAATGACGCCGTTGCTGAGCCAGCGATACCTATATGTGCTCGAAGTTCGAAGCCTTGTTTGACGAAATAACAGTCTGTTTATCTTCGTGAGTCGCTCGTTAAAGAACAGGTCCTGAGATGGCCCGCTGATTTCGAGGTCGGCCGAGGTCAGGCCTCTTCTTGATCTAGAAGCCACCAAAAGTTCATCTCTTTTACAGCGCCTGATCAGCCTAATGACGAGCGGCCGCGGAAGATTTTTTTTGGGTTCTACCGGCGTTGACTTAGCCCTCTTGGGACCCGCCCGGGCTGACCAGTCTATGTCCGTGTCCGCCAGCGGAACGCCAAGCTTTGCAGCAATCACCAGCGCTATATGATGAGGATTTTCATTTTCCAGTTCCGGCACGCCGCACACCTCAATTTCATTCCGCAGTGACAGCTGCTCCCGGGAGTTCATTTGTGCCTTGAGTTCGCAAATTTCTTGTTTGAGGCATAGTGTTTCACCACTTGCTTTTTCAAGTACTGCTAGTCTTGTTTCAGCCGAGTCCATACGATCGAGGCAGGCCGTAATAGTGGCGGGGACTGTATTGAGACGCTCCCCTAGAGAAAGCACATCAGCCTCTGCTTTAACCAATCTGCTGTTGGTCAAAACCAGGTCACTCTTGCATGTGGCTACGTCCGTACGTAGTGAGAGGATCTCATCTCGGAAGAAAGACATTTCCTTCCGCATTGCTTCCATGTCAGACCGGAAGAGGCGAAGTTCGGATAACAGCTCAGAAAAAACAACATCACAGCTGTATCTTGGACAAAGTCGTGCAGTGGTTCCTAATACATCATAGCTTCACGTATCTTGGACAAAGTCGTGCAGTGGTTCCTAATACATCATAGCTTCACGTATCTTGGACAAAGTCGTGAAGTGGTTCCTAATACATCATAGCTTCAGGTATATTGGACAAAGTCGTGCAGTGTTTCCTAATACATCATAGCTTCACGTATCTTGGACAAAGTCGTGCAGTGGTTCCTAATACATCATAGCTTCACGTATCTTGGACAAAGTCGTGCAGTGGTTCCTAATACATCATAGCTTCACGTATCTTGGACAAAGTCGTGCAGTGGAACATGTTCTAGCTCACAGCGCTGGTTTTCAGACCGTACCTGGAAAAATAAAAGTAACAAAACAATGAAATTATTAATAACCGGCCAAGTGCGAATCGGACTCGCGCACGAAAGGTTCCGTACCATTTCTATAAAAAAACCGCAAAAAATAATAATTTTGTATGGGAGCCCCCCTAAATATTAATTTAATTTTAATTTAATTATTTATTTTCTAAGTAAATAATATACTCAATATATTGTGAACATTTTAAGCGTCTACCTGCTACCATTATCAATATCGAGCAAAAATAAGCAAAAAAAATCACGTTTGTTGTATGGGAGCCCTCCCTAATATTAAATTTCTTTTGATTTTTAGTATTTGTTGCTATAGCGGCAACAGAAATACATCATCTTTGAAAATTTCAACTGTCTAGCTACCACGGTTCATGAGATACAGCCTGGTGACAGACAGACGGACGGACGGACGGACAGCGAAGTCTCAGTAATAGGGTCCCGTTTGGCACCCTTCTGGTACGGAACCCTAAAAATTACATAGTAAGTATTATATAGGGTTTCGCCGTCCAATTTTCACGCAGGAGATGCAGGTTCGAATTCCAGTGACGAGCATACACAAATAAGACAATAAACTCATTGATTAATTATTAATCCATCTATCAGACGTTCCTTGTATTGGATGACATAATAATTATAGGACACCAAACAAACAGATGTATAACAACAAAAAAAAAACAGTTTATGAGATCACTAAACACTACCTATTGTCACGCTAAATGGAGTATTGAATCAGTGGCTTTTCCCCTCTATACCTAATACTTAGTGAGATGAATTTTGGTTGCTGTGTTTCGCAAATAAGTAGTTAGCAACAAAGTGTTACACCTTTTCCCTATCGGTGTGTTAGGAGTTGGGCCTAGGTATACGTTTAGCCAGTTTTGAAGAGCCTATTTTGCGTGAAAGGAGGCTCCCATCACCGCAGCTATGAAGATTTCCTAAGGATAGTGATTGGATATCAAACACCGTATTTTGATTGAATACAATATTTATTGAGTACAAAATAAAATGGTAAAATATAAAACATATTAAAATAAAAATAAAACTAATATTAATGGCTACAATATAGTGAACCTTACAAATGATTCCCCAATATTCTTATAATGAACCCGACTATACTTGCTACCTTTTTTGGCCTCTCGTATATTTCGTATATATTCGCACATAAAAGACAAAACTCAAAAAGATACAGAGAAATAATATACATATGCAAGCTTATGGCCCTTATTCTATAATATGTAGTACGCTGGTGTCAAACTGGCGCCAATGTGATCGTACGATTTGGACAGTAGAATACTAAGTGCGCTGGCTTCACGCTAGCGCTTGTGAATTGGATTCCGGTTTTAGTAGAATACCAAATATCTCGTATTGAAGTTTGTGCCAGGCTTGTCGTATGCTTGTGAACAGTAGAATGGCCCGACCCTGTTCGTTGCGTTAACAGCTCGATGCGAATGTTACTCACACCTTGTAACGTCAGTCAGGTCAGTTCCCACCTTTAGGTATTGTTCTGCCTCTGCAGATGTCACAAAAACGTGCCATAACGATAAGTCAAAGTACGAAGGGAAAACAATCAGCTGACAGCCGGAGTAGATGCTTTGGGATTATTAGCATCCGATGACAAAGTCTTCGTCGCAAAATTGACAATAGCGGCGAGACTGGGACGTGTAGACGCGGCACTTGAAGCGCCGTCTGCATGTCTTGCATCTGTGAACAAGTGAGGACTCTTAACTGCTCAAGTCCAACGACCCCAAAGGACCCACATTTTTGTTTTGTTTATTCACAGGTTTTGAACTTTATCTCGATGTGTATAGGTTGAAAACCGTTCGTGGACTTCAGACGGACGAATGCGTAGCTTCTAAAGGCACGGGGGTGGGGGGGGGGGGGGCACTTCAAAAAATACCTCAGCAAGCCGAAGTGGGGAACATATTGTGCTATTTTTGTAACGATTAAATATAAATATCAAGTACAAAAATTCAGATCCGGTACGAAATTGTCAAAAATATAGAGCGACACTAACGATCAGATCCAGATTAGAGCGACACTAACGATCAGATCCAGATTAGAGCGACACTAACGATCAGATCC
The DNA here is from genome assembly GCA_963457715.1 of Argyresthia albistria. Lineage (NCBI taxonomy): Eukaryota > Metazoa > Arthropoda > Insecta > Lepidoptera > Argyresthiidae > Argyresthia > Argyresthia albistria. Next base: position 527,486 of record OY735259.1, read on the forward strand.
AGATTAGAATGTACCTATACTTGAACCACCGTAACACCATCATCGCCGACGCTGATACGTACGGAACAGACAAAATAACATATTATTTGGACTCAGCTTTTAGTGTGTTATGTAGGTTATTTCTGTTTTTAGGGTTCCGTTCCTTAAAAGGAAAAAAAGAACCCATATAGGATCGGAGTGGATGGCGTGGTAAAGAGGAGGCCTATACCCAGCAGGGGCTCAATGTGGGCTGATATGATGATGATGATGATGATGATAAGATCACTTTGCTGTCCGTCCGTCTGTCCGTCCGTCCGTCCGTCAGTCCGTCTGTGTGTTAGGACCTTCTACATCAAGAACGCGTGGACGTATCAAGCTGAAATGTATATCAATTGTTAAGGTCTGTTGTCGCATATATCTGTGAAAAAATAAGCCTTCTAGGTCAATGCAATCGAACGCTAGGGCCGTTTATATTGAATTTGGTTTACATGGATGCCATTATTCTTTAGTTTTTTTATGTGGAAACTGGAAACCTAATAACGTGTAACGCTTTCCAAGTGTGATCGGAACCCTAGGTGCGTGAGTCCTACTCGCACTTGACCGTTTATTTGTTTATGTTATTTGTATTACCTGAATATTTCGATGTTATATTCGTAATAGTCAAACACTTCGGAGGCTGCTTTCTTGCCGGCGTAGTCTCCTGCGGCGGCGCACAATAGCGAACCGGCTACCGCCCCCACAGCTGTGCCCACACCTGGGCACACCGACGAGCCTATAGCAGCGCCCTGTGCCGCACCTGAAGGAATGGAAAGACTAGACCTCGTTGAAGAAACTATTCTCCTTGGAATCACTATAGACTCGAAACTTCAATAGGGTCCTCGTGTAACTAGTCTCGCATGAGGACTTAGCTCAGCTGCTGATTCGGTCAGGCAATTCAGACATTACAGATGTAGAAACTGCCAGATTGGTTTACTTTAGCTATTTCCTTATTATGTGTTACTGAATACTGCTTTGGGGGAGAGCGACAGATATAAACACGATGCAAAAAAAGGCCATTTTTAAAAGGCTGCGTATTGTTGCCGAACCGGACACACGCAAATTAGTCTACATAGCTCTATGTGAGTCGATCCTCAGGTATGGTTTAACTATGTGTGAATAAGGTGCTATTAAGGTTGAGCGTGCACAACGAGCCTTGCTGAAGGTAGCATATAGAAAGCCCTTCCTCTACGCAAATGATACACTATACCAGGACTGTATGGTCCTGAGGGTACGGCAACTCTTCATTTCCATGATAGTACTTAGATGTCATAAACTCTTCATGGCTAAAATACAGAAATATGACGCTCATGAGGTAATGTGAAGTTTGCTGGAAGAAATCTTTTAGAAGGGATAAGCTCGTCTTTGTAACCTAATTTGTACAATCCCGCAACTGAGTTGAGCTATGGGTATTACCCACTGCTCAACTAAATATAATTGAGCACTGGGTAAAAATACCAGTTGAGCTACGGGTAACACCCACTCAGGTCAAATTGACGACGGTTAAGGTGTAAGAAGCAGAGAGAAGACACATCATAGCATTTATCTGTCTAGTAAAATCACCCAAATAGTACCTGCGATGCCTCCACCAACAGCGCAAAATGACCCGACGACGGCTTCCGTAGTGTTTCTCGTTCCGCCATGTTGACAGTCGCGATTGATACCACGGGTTAATGACGCCGCCACCACTCCACCAATGGGGCCGTATGTTGCCGTCGCCAATGCGCCTGCCTGCAAGAGCAATTTAGCATCTCCATTTGCCTACGCCTATTCCCGGAAGTCTAAAGACCTATGCTTGCTACGATCCTGGCATACATTACTCTCTTCCTTAACGTGAATCTTCATTCATACATGCCCATACATGAAGACATAAATATTGATTACGAGCATTCCGTCTTCAGCAATCAAATCAGTCACCAATTTGGTCTTTGTAGGACCTTTTACTACGGTGTCCTCTTTCAAATCATTTGAACTTGGGTATTATCCATTAAAATTTAGGATATTAATTGTAATATGTGGGGAATTGTTGTTACTAGCGATTTGAAGATTGAACCGATTCCTAATTTGAATTTACATACAAAACCCATCAGTCGCGTCTAATCCACCATCGCATACGGTCGCGGATTGAGTTGTCTAAACGTCTAGTGTCGGACCGCCGCGCCGCCGACCGGTCCGGAGCGAGGACAATGACCTCGAAGATTGTGAAATGCACGTCGTGCAATATTGTGATTGATGAGTTGCTCTCATTTATTCAAAATAAAGTAGATGTGATGGACGAAGTTTCCTTATGTACCTCATCATTTTCTACTGAGGATATTGAGACCGCAAAGAATTTGCTATATCAATCTATTGATACATCGAGGCGAAACATAACGCGTAAGCGTGCAGGCAAGGAAGGAAGAGACCTAGATGACATCATCAGTCTCCTTAAGGGAACAGATCCAGAGCAAGTTGCCAGGAACCTTCAAAAATTGCCGCCGATAACGTTTGATCATGTTGATGTGACCAGGCTATTAAAAGATATAGTGATATTACAAAAAGATTTACAAATCATCAAAGAAAGCTACGCTAAAACGGACGATCTAGCAGCTTTGAGAGAGGATATTGTTTTTATGAGGACCGCATCATTAATTAACGACCAGGAGCGAATGAACATAAATGTTGTAGTATGTCTATGGCTGGTTGCCATGGCAACAAATAAATCAGTCTCAATCAAGAAATTGATGTTTTTCTACATGGTGACAGCGGTGAAAAACTAAAAAATTGGTGTGAGCCAAACCGGGGGGAGCATGCACGGCCACCGGCCGAACTAGCAGCTGCAGGATGGCCCGTTTCCTGATCAGATTGTTTGCGGCATCGTCAACGGCAAGCAGATCGAGAGGTGTGACTTGTGTGAGGCGTCGATGGGCGCGTCAGTGAAAGCCGCCGTTTGGAGCTCTCGCGGGGCATCGCCCGGGCGCGGCGGCGGGCACAGTGGCGAGTCCGGCCGGCGCGGCCTAGGACGCAATGGCAGCGGCGGCGGCAGCGACGACGGCGGGGAAGCCGTGACGTCGTGGGCCGACCGGGGCCGCGGGGGCCATGACGCGTTGGCAGTGGTGGCGGCAGCGACGACGGCAGGGAAGCCGTGGACGTCGTGGGCCGACCGGGCCGCGGGGCCAGGACGCGTTGGCAGCGGAGGCGGCAGCGACGGCGGGGAAGCCGTGACGTCGTGGGCCGACCGGCTTGCGGGGCCAGGAACCAATGGCAGCGGCGGGGCGGCAGCGACGGCGGGGTAGCCGTGGACGTCGTGGGCCGACCGGGCCGCGGGGCCAGGACGCGTTAGCAGCGGCGGCGGCAGCGACGACGGGGAAGCCGTGACGTCGTTGGCCGACCGGGCCGCGGGGCCAGAACGCAATGGCAGCGGCGGCGGCTGCGACGGCGGGGAAGCCGTGAAATCGTTGGCCGACCGGGCCACAGGGCCAGGACGCAATGGCAGCGGCGGCGGCAGCGACGACGGCGGGGAAGCCGTGACGTCGTGGGCCGACCGGGCCGCGGGGCCAGGACGCGTTGGCAGCGGCGGTGGCAGCGACGGCGGGGAAGCCGTGACATCGTGGGCCGACCGGGCCGCGGGGCCACGACGCGATGGCAGCGGCGGCGGCAGCGGGGCCAGGGCGTGCAAGCGGCGGTTTCGCCAGCGGGGCGGCGGCGATCCCGTGACGTCGTGTGCCGGCCGGGCCGCGGGGACAGAACGTCTAGCGGTGACGCCGGCGCGCCGACGAGGATGTCAGCCGGCAAGTCGCAGGCATGCGCGTCATGCGGCGACGTCTACTGCGATAGTGGAGTCAGATGTGCGGCCAGAAGGGCCACTTGTTTTTTGTTCTATATCACACTATATGTCAAAGTGGCATGTGTAAACCGGGGAATCCGGTAACGTAAGCGTTGTTCGCGCTATTAAAGTTAAAGCAAGGCATTGTACGATGAGCGTGCGCGTGCACTACCAGAGCGGCAACCTGACGACGACGCGGTGATAGCGAGGGACGCAGCCGAGGGCGCTGATACGGGTACGCGTGGTATGGCGCATGCAGACCAACCGCGCTCATATTTTGTAAAGGTCTGTGCAAAGTAGCAGTGTGCTTGTATTTTTCTTAAGTTGTTAATTGTTTACAGTGTACGTACTTAATTTTTTTAAGGGAAGGATAGGCAGTGTGCTTGTATTTTTGTTATGTTGTGTTTGTATTATGTATTGTGTAATTGTGTTTATTTGATAGGGAGATGTAGTATGTATATGGCTGGTTGCCATGGCAACAAATAAATCAGTCTCAATCAAGAAATTGATCTTTTACTACAAATGTCAGAAGGGGTGGCTTCACTAAGAACAGCATACCTAAGCCTAAACTGTGACAGCGGACCTATTGATAAAACGGATGAGGCATTGCATAACAACGAGTAGTTGAACTCAATCCGAGAGGTGAATGACCCCGGCGCCCGAGACTGCTACAGCGAGTGAACTGGCGCGCGGAGGCCCTCCCCCCCCCGCCGCACCGCGGTTTCGACATGCGAAACAACAAATCCGCGCGTTGAGGCCTCACTGCTGGGATATGAATGACACGAATAAGCGCGTTGATGTGTCATCGTCGCAGGGCGCTCAAACTACGATGGAGATGGAATGCGAAGGCTTGCAACCAAAGAATAATGAATGGGTACTTGTGCAAATTAAACGCAAAAAGACTAAAGCTAAGTTCATAGGTCAGAAGGGTAAGGCAGCAGTACTGCCCGAATCAAAATTCCGGGCTGCTGATGCCCAAATACCTATTTTTATTTATACTTAATGTAAACAAAGAGACTTCGGAAAAAGACATTGCCGATTATGTTAGCACTCAGACGCAAATTGTAGTGCGTCCTGTAAAGGTGACGACGAAATCTGAAAAGGAGTACAACTCTTTCAGAATGTATATAGGTACCGAAAAGCAAGTTGTCACTATTTAACGATGACACGCTGTGGCCAGAAGATATATTTTTCAGGAGGTACTTTATATTTAAAAGGTGGGGACATTAATGGGCTACATTTACTTTACTTTACTTTATATTTAGACCACGGGTGAATAGTGCTTCTAAGCAAGCTTTGATAGACACGGCAAAAACATTTCAGTAATGGATAACAAAAGAATGGACACATGCAAGCTGATTAGCTTCAACTGTAAATCTATCAAGAGATCAATAGACGGTGTTAGATCACTATGTGATTCTGCCGATGTAGTTGCACTACAGGGGCCTAATGCTGCTCTGAGAATTTCATTACTATTTCATTACTATTCCATTGCAAACACCCAAAATGGCGTCATTTGGTATTCTCCTAAATTATTATCCTCCTTGATTGGGTGTTTGCAATGGAATAGTAATGAAATAGTAATGAATTGATAACAATTCAAAAAAAATAGCAGCTGGTTTTATTATCTCATACGAAAATAGATGGGAAACGATGGGACCCGTATTTTTTATTTTAGTGTTTATTCTTATTTTTAAGTTATAATTCAAGATTTTTAGAGTTACTCATTCTATAAGGGCGTAAGTACAATGTCGGGATTATAAAACGTTGAACTTTTGCCCGTCATGGCATCAATAAAAATTAAAAAGTCATTATTCTGTCATAATATCACCCCCTGTTCCGAGTCACGCCAAAATCGATTACAGTCCGAGTCAGTTTTGAGCTGTTGGCGATACAAAACGATGGCATCTTAGACGCTGTATTCGATTATGGCGCTGACGGCGATGTCGCGGAACGCACTGTCAATATGTGTAAATACTCTTTTGTTGTTGTGCAACTTCGTGACAAGTTGACAACCAGCAATGACAAAATATAGATGACAGATGATGACTGACAGTTGCTTTTTTATTTATATCTAGCCTGTGGAACACATGCCATAAATCCTGAAATTGATAATTTGGACAAAATTTCAGTTTTTATTATTTAACTCTTAAATTACTGATCTAAAAATTCTGAAAAAAATATCTAAGAGCTCAGAACACTTAAATCTCGAAATGGTTTTCTAATTTTAGTACCTTATCAAAATGAAAGGTTATCAATTGTATCTATCACTCACACATTGACGACACACACACATTGACTTCATACACACACATTGACATCATACACACACAAACACACCCCTACACAGATTCCCACCCCATCCCCATATTAACTTTGAACCCGGTAGTTATAAATTACCCCCTTTTTATTAGGGTTCCGTACCCGAAGGGTGCCAAACGGGACCCTATTACTGAGACTTCGCTGTCCGTCCGTCCGTCCGTCCGTCCGTCCGTCTGTCACCGGGTCCGCCTGCACGAACCGTAATAGCTAGAAAGCTGAAATTTTCACAGAATGTGTATATCTGTTGCCGCACCAACCACAAATACTGAAATACGAGAGATATTACAAATTGAAAGTGGTCTCGGTACAAGATACGTCTTCACAACACGCTTGAAAAGTTTATACCAAGGCCATTTTGTTTTGGTAGGTAAGCCTTCTTTTAATGAAACTAAATTTAAATGATATGGCAATGTCGTCCCCGGACTTCTACAAAGACTTTAAATATTAATTGAGGAATTACCACGTCTCTATTTATTATGTAGAACTTTTAGAAAATAATTATAAAATTAATAGTTTTTAATTACTTTTGTTTTCATACAAATCTCAGAGCTCAGAAATATTTTTTTTCCTTTTGGCCACTTCAAGTTTGGCTGCCAGTGATGTTTTAATTAAATACTCTTTGGTGCGTTGAAATGATGTTTTGCAGTCTGCATGACATTGACATAATGAGTGAGTGAACCTCATTTTACGGAAATTGTAGATGGGTGTCTCACGTTTTCCAGTAGGAGTAGGTTGTAGACAGTGCTGCTTACGGCGGCGTTTAGTAGGTACTAAAGGCCCTAAAAGCGCGGCAAGCTTTGAATCAATTCAAATGTTATTTTTCAACTAGCTACAAAGTTATTCTGATATAAGATGATATTTTGAACAAAACTTTTTGGGTATTTCATGAAAAATACAGTTACAGATCACACATATACAGGGTGGAACAAACGAATGGGCCCTGGAGGGAAAGTACCTTAAAATCTCAAGATATCCGTCCGTCCGTCCGTCTGTCTGTCACCAGGCCGTATCTCATGAACCGTGGTAGCTAGACAGTTGATATTTTCACAGATGACGTATTTCTGTTCCCGCTATAACAACAAATACTAAAAACAAAATAAATTTAATATAAAGGGGGCTCCCATACAATTAACGTGTTTTATTGCGGTTTTTTTAACCGACTTCCCAAAGGAGGAGGTTTACAATTCGTCCGGATGTTTGTTTTTTTTTATTTTTTTTTATGTATGTGCCTCGATAGCGCCTAAACGGATGGACCGATTTGGAAAATTAGACCGATTAGACCTATAGTGATTGTTGTGTTTTTCATAATAACTCGTGCAAATGCACATAATATTGTGATGCGGAACTGCTGATGAAGACCACATATGGCCACCAGATCTGCTCAATACTAGGTACAAATACAATGCGTGGCTGACGGGCAGGCAACGCATAGCCTAAACCGGTGGACCTAGAGCCATGAAACTTTGTACAGGGGTTCCTTAGTAGCGTGGGGTAGCACTGATATGGGATTTGACAAAATTAATTCCCCTGGGGGGGGGGGGGATAAGGGGTTACAGTTTGTATTAAACTCAATCTAATCAAATAGGGTTTGTGGAAGTCGGTTTTTTCTAAAGTTTACTTTTTGTTCCAATTATATAGATAATGGTACGGAACCCTTCGTGCGCGAGTCTGACTCGCACTTGGCCGGTTTTTTTTTAATTTAGATTGTGTAAGTTCACTACCATATGTTTGGCCTACAAAATAGAAGCCTTTAATTGGCCTATGTCTAGTATAAGTTCTCTGCTTATATTATTTTGATTTGTGCTGTAGGCTTTGATAAATAAATAAATAAATAAATAAATGAAATATAAGTGAAATTCTCAGAGCAGCATTAGGGCCCAGGAGACTTGGCTTATGCCATGTGACATCCCCTTTCTTGGAACCATACACAGTGACTTCGAGTATACTGGCGTGTCGGCGATAGACAATACCACTGTGCTGCGTGGGAGACCTCACGGCGGCGGAGTGGCTCTTCTGTGGAGAAAGCGAGCTTTTCAATCAGTGGCTGTAATACAGTGTGCCAGTGTGCGTATCGCGGCTATTAAGGCAATGACGTCATCCTCATCGGTGTTGATAGTGTCGGTATATATGCCTACGGATGCACATGATAACTTAGTTGAATTTATTGAGTGTCTAAGTGAAATAAACTCGCTAATTGAGCAAAATAATGTCGAAGCTGTTTATATACTAGGTGACTTTAATGCACACCCCGGTGAGCTGTTTTATTCTGAACTATCACTGTTTTCCGAAGAGCAGTCGTGGGAATGTGCGGACGTGAGAATGCTAGGCATAAACTCGGACTCGTATACATACAGGAGTGATGCGCATGTAGGCAGCTAGAGCTGGCTGGATCATTGCATTGTGACCCAGGCAGCGTGGAGTACTGTAATTAGTGCCACAATTAAGTATGACGTGTTTTGGTCTGATCACATCCCATTAGAAATCATCTGTAAACTAGATCTAATTCCCGCCAAGGAAAAAATTACAAGTAAGCCACCAAACAAAGTCATATGGGGTATTAGGCCAGCCGAACTTATAGACAGATATAATAACTACTGCAACGATAGACTGAGAGAGGTGGACTTTCCTAGTGAATTTAGTGAGTGTTGTGAAGGTAACTACTGTGATAATTTAGATCATAAACTCCTGTTAGATAACATGTATTGTAATATTATTAAGATACTCAGTGAGGCCGCCATTAGATCTAGTCCTTTGGCTGATAGAAATTCTAGTTATAACTGTAGAAAAAAGAAACCCTCTATCACGGGTTGGAACAAGCATGTGAGTCAATCCCATGCAGAAGCCAGTCTTTGGTTTGGTGAATGGATGCAAAATGGCAAGCCCAAAGTGGGACTTATTTTTGAAAAAATGACAGAGACGAGGAAAACATTTAAAAATAAACTTCGATGGTGCCAAAATAACGCGGAACAAATCAAGATGGACATAATAGCATCCACTCACCATTCCAAAGATTTTGGTAAATTCTGGAAGGAGACAAAGAAACTGTTTCCGAAGTCAAGTCTCCCTGTAGGTGTTAATGGTGTGACTGATTACTGCGAGATTGCCAATTTGTTTAGAAAACAGTTTGTAGTAGCTCCTCCTACCCAGCCCATGACGCAGGCACCTGGTGCAGCTGGCGAGAGCCGTCATGTTCAGGAGGACAGAAAAACCCCTATCCGTTTTACATCACAAGAGATTCGCTGGATTATCAAACACATGCGAAGGGGAAAGTCTCCAGGACATGACGGTATCAGTATTGAGCACTTGCAGTACGCTGGATTTCACTTGGCTAGAGTACTGAGTATGCTTTTTAACCTGTGTATTGCCCATTCATATCTCCCTGACAGCCTTATGAGGACAGTTGTTGTTCCGATAATAAAGAACAAGACGGGTGATATCTCGGATGTCAATAACTATAGGCCATATCTCTTGCCACCACTATCGCAAAAGTTCTTGACAGTTTGTTTGAGAGACGCTTGTGTAAACATCTCTCGCTACATGATGCACAATTTGGGTTCAGAGCGGGCTTGTCGACAGAAAGTGCCATTCTGTCCCTCAAGCAAACTGTCAAGTACTATACTGATAGAAAAACAAATGTCTTAGCGTGTTTTTTAGATTTATCTAAGGCGTTTGATACGGTGTGTTATGATATCTTGTGGCATAAATTGTCTAATGAGTCAAATTTTCCGCCCCAATTAATATCACTATTAAAGTATTGGTATAGGCACCAAACAAATACTGTGAAATGGGCGGACTCGTACTCTGAAGTGTATAGGCTGGATTGTGGGGTAAGACAAGGAGGATTAAGCTCACCTGTGCTCTTTAACCTGTATGTCAATGGCCTGATCGAGGCGCTCGTCAGTACCAACGTCGGTTGTTCAATTGATGGGAAAATTATCAACAACATAAGTTACGCCGATGATATGGTGCTGCTGAGCCCCTCGGTCAGTGGCATGAGAAAAATGCTGGCAGTGTGTGAATCATACGCGATAGACCACGGACTCAGGTATAACACAAAGAAGAGCGAATACATGGTTTTCGCGTCGGGCGCTAAAGTGCCTGTCGATGTGCCAGCCCTCAAACTATGTGGCTCGCCTCTCGCTAGAGTGTCACAGTTCAAGTACCTGGGTCACGTGGTCAATGAGCGTCTGCAGGATGACGCAGATATTGATAGGGAAAGAAGGGCGGTGGCGGTCCGCTGCAACATGCTGTCCCGTAGGTTTGCACGATGTACTAGAGAGGTAAAGATTACCATATTCAAGGCATTCTGCCAATCTCTGTACACGTGTGGCCTATGGGTTAGTTATACGCAGCGGGCCCTCAGCGCCCTCCGAGTACAATATAATAATGTCTTCAGGATGTTGTTGGGGCTGCTGCAGCGATACTGCAGTGCGTCGGGAATGTTTGCCGAAGCCAGGGTTGACGGTTTCGCTGCAACCATTCGAAATCGCGTGGCTTCTTTGATGCGCAGAACCCGCGACAGTCCCAACAGCATCTTGAGGGTGTTAAGTGCCAGGATGGACAGCTCGTTTTTGAGGCACCATTGTATGGTACACATTAATTAATAATAAAATAAATGTAAATAGTTAGCAAGTAAGTAAAATGTATGGATTTTTTATCTGAAATAAAGTATTAATAAAATAATAATAATAATTAGGTACCTACTATAAATGAACCCCCTTATTAATAATCAGACAGCTGTCCCGCTCTATCCCGTAATTACTCCCGAATTAAGTATTTACTCCCGAAGTGACTTTTTATTAATTCTACGAAAGTGCAGCAAACTTTTTGCCTCTTTGTAGAGCAAAGATCAGACATACCACATACACTACATGCCGATACTGGCCCTCATGAGGATGATGATGTGGTCCGACAAGCTTCGGTCACAGTGAGTCTGTACTCGGCGCTTGCGGCCCCTGCGGGCTCGCTGGTATTTCTATTCCGAATCCCCTTCACACTTTTCAGATTTTAATTTCAATACTTTCCCACCGTTTAATGACTTGTTGTTGTGCTGTACCGTTTTTAAAACCGACTTCAAAATCAATTATCAATTCGGTTGTTTTTTTTTTTTTTTTATCTTTTTTTTTTAATGTTTGTTACATCGAAACTGACCGAACCGACCTTATGAACCGATTTCAAAAATTCTTTCATTGTTCGAAAGGGAAGGCCAATTGTTTGGTCCCATTTTTGAAAATCAGGAATCGGTCCAGAGTAGTTAGGTTTCTGCATAAAAAACTGTGAAGTTTAATTTGTTTTTACCTGGATACATCCAGTCTTTTTGGTGTTTATACATAGATAGTCATTATCGCGAGATAAATTCTGTTAGGATCGTATATTCGTTCATATTATGTATCACGTATGGACTTCTCTGTCAGTAGACAGATTTCGTAGGCTCGTTTTCGGGTCTATAGACGACATTTGTGTACCGAGCGGGGAGGACTAAGTGATAGGTCATGAAGTCGGTTTTTTGAAGCGTTTAACTTGGTGAATTATAGTGTGTGAATTCGATAGACTTACCGACAAACCGCCTGTAGCTACGGCCATTCCGACTCCTGGCAGCGATAGAGCCATCTTGGACGAAATTTATGGACGATAATAGTTAAATGCGATAGTTCTGAAAAAAAAGATAGTTTCATAAAAGATTACGTTTTTTTTCGGACTAGGTACGGACATTCAGACTTTATACTTTATACTTTATTGCACAGAAAACATAATACAGACACTTAATATTAGAAAAAACATGTACGAAGTAGCTTATCTAAGGCGAGCTTATCTCGAATAAGAGATCTCTTCCAGCAAACCTAGGATGGAGAGGATAATTCAATAAAAGGTAGACCTACATAAGTGCACAGCGATAAATATTAAAATAATAGAGTACTTACTTATAAATACATAAATACAGATAAAAACAAAAAACAAAATGTAATATATAAATAGATACTAAGGTACATTAAGAGAATCGTGTACTCGCGAGCTTCCATACAAAAAGCGGTAACCTTTTCCACCCCCTAAACCTTGTCCGATTTTCACAATTTTTTTACATGTTTGAGATACTATGGAAAACTATGCTCGTACGTTTTGATTTTTTTGAAATATTAGATATTTTAGGAAATTTTGGAACTTATATTTTTATATGGACTGGGTTATGTTCTTATATTTCCTAAAATATACATTATTTAAAAAATAAAAAATTCGCGTGTAGCACCGTACACGTGTTAGAAGTAAAACTTCTGTAGCTAGATCATTAAGTGGTACCTATACTATACACCTATACCTACCTATACTAAAAGAGATTTAAATTTCCAATTTTGAGATCCAATCTCTGCTTCAAGTTACTTTTATGTTTCAGACGTCCGATTATTTGAAATTATTTTATACTTGTACTTACTTTTAATACGTCATGTCATTTATTTCCCACCATTCCTTATCTACAATTTGTCGCGCTCGTGGTGATATACTTAACTCATTCAATAGTGTCACTACTATTTGCATCTCGCTCAGATTATATACCATCTGACGACGTCACGTCTTAAAACCGTCTCGCTCGAATGTATGCATTGCTTTGCTTGTCTCTGTGCCCAGTCCCTTTATTTAATTGATCGAGTACGTATTTTCAACTATTCCAAGTTAATGTGTACCTGCGGGGCTACCATAAGGCTTGCCACTCACCTCAGTCGCGCAGATAAATGACAAAGAAGATGGCTAAATCAATATATGGACGACTGCCCCAGACATGTACAAAGACTTCTCAACAGCCAATAGCATTTAAATATTCATTCATAAATTTAATTTACTGCGTCTGTACTTAGTTTGTAGAACTTGAAGAAAAAAATTATTAAATATAGGTAAATAAGAGTTGTTACTCAATACTCCGTGATTCCAATATGATTCCGTGACCTTTGCCGTCGCTAGAAATAAGCACCATTTTGCAATAACATGCAACATAACGCCATCTAGCCACTCCTCTGGAAACCTCCTGTTTTCAACAGTTTTGCTAGTTGGCAATTGGCAATTATGTTGCATGTTATTTTTAACGATGGCAAAAGTCACTAATCAATGGCGGAATCATAGAGTATGAAGTGACAACTCTTAATTATTTAATCATTTCCTTCAAGTTCTACAAACTAACTAAAGACGCAGTAATTTATGAGAGAATATTTAAATGCTATTAATTGGCTGTTGAGAAGTCTTTGTACATGTCTGGGGCAGTCATTTTGCCAAATTGCCAACTCCTTTCGCGTCTCAATGATGTTTCTCCATAAAATAGCGCGCATTCATGACATGATATGACATTAAATTGTGACAAAATGCGTGGCTGGGGTGACTGGCGTGCCTTATGCTACCCCCGCTAACCTATACATACCTACTTTGCTAGGATTTTTTAGGGTTACTTCATCGCGAAGCGATGACGTAACTCTTATTTAATTTTATTCTTGACATTTCCTTAGTCCGCCATACGACATACCTCGATTTTGATATTTTACTTCAACATTATTGACTGGCATGAAGCATTAACTTTAAAATTACAAAAGCTTATTAAAATCAAAATCGTATAATTTCAACAGTTATAACAACAATTCAACTTTAAAATATGTATTACAAAAATTACATACAAACAAATAAGCGAAACAATAAGCCATTAAACTTATGGCTCTGTAAACTGTAGACCTCGCTTTGGCCGTTTACTACAGATAAACATTAAATAGGTAGGTACAACACGTACTTAGTAGCTAAACTGCTAATTTGTGACTTGAACTGCACTATATAATAAAAAGTGGCTTTAGAACAGTTCTAGGTACCTACTTATTGTTTTCAAGAAGTCTTAATGCAGCCATCCATCACATCGGAATTTGTTTGAAAACTAAATATCACATTTGGATGATTCTAAGTGACTTTATGCGATTACTAGCTGCCTGTTGCGCGACTACGCAGCGCGTTTTAGGTACCTATTCCATAGTTACCGGCCACAAAACGATTCGTTCATCATTTTAGAAATCCATATCGACCCGTGTGACATTGATGAAACTCTTTTCTTACAAACTGTATGGATCGCATCGCACAACTGTCAAACATAAGTTCCGGTTCCAACAAAGAGGTTGAACGAAGTAGTTTTTGGTCACGTCACTGGTTTTGGCCTTTACCGGAAATCAAGAACTCGTGGAAGAATGCTTAAAATATTTTTTATTTGTTAACGTTTCATCAGGTTTTTCTCTCACTAATTAACATTCTTTATTGTACGAATGTATTATTATCTTATCTGATTAGTTAAAAACCGTATTGAAAATAGTTGCGGTTTTAAGAGTCTTCAGCCGACCCTGACGTCACCGATTCCAATTTCCGTTACATTTCTTAGCCACTCGTGAGAGCACCCGGCTAGTAGTAATTGAAAAGCAAATATATGAATAACCCACAGTTGAGAGGTTAAATAAATTTTACCCCCGTGCCCCAAGAAGTTTTACTTCAAAAAACAAAACGTACGAGCATAGTTTTCCATAGTATCTCAAATATGTAAATAAAACCGGCCAAGTGCGAGTCAGACTCGCGCACGAAGGGTTCCGTACCATTATCTATATAATTGAAACAAAAAGTAAACTTTAGAAAAAACCGACTTCCACAAACCCTATTTGATTAGATTGAGTTTAATACAAACTGTAACCCCTTATCCCCCCCCCCCCAGGGGAATTAATTTTGTCAAATCCCATATCAGTGCTACCCCACGCTACTAAGGAACCCCTGTACAAAGTTTCATGGCTCTAGGTCCATCGGTTTAGGCTATGCGTTGCCTGCCCGTCAGCCACGCATTGTATTTGTACCTAGTATTGAGCAGATCTGGTGGCTATATGTGGTCTTCATCAGCAGTTCCGCATCACAATATTATGCTTACCATGTGCATTTGCACGAGTTATTATGAAAAACACAAAAATCACTATAGGTCTAATCGGTCTAATTTTCCAAATCGGTCCATCCATTTAGGCACTATCGAGGCACATACATAAAAAAAAAATAAAAAAAAAACAAACATCCGGACGAATTGTAAACCTCCTCCTTTGGGAAGTCGGTTAAAAAATCCGCAAAAAAACACGTTAATTGTATGGAGCCCCCTTTATATTAAATTTATTTTGTTATATCATTCTGAGTAACTTTCACTATGAAACCGATTTGATTAGAGCAACTTTATTTTTACTTCTCAGTACATTTTGGCCTGAGTGGGTCAGCTAATTTGTATGGAGAAGTGAAAAAATTGCTTTGCCTTGTATACTAGAAATTTCAGAGTTTACACTAACAATAAATAATCTTTAGATCGAATGATAAATTCTGTGACACGCTGAAGTTTCCATTATATAATTTTGTAAATCCTATAACACTAGCGGTCATCACATACAATGATGTAGCGTATATAATATACTACATATGCTCGATTCTCAACATTCAAAGCGAACGTGGTGAATTCGCACTGCTCCCGATTTTAACTAACGTTTCACGATTGTTATTTGTTATTAATTTCACGAACGATACGCCGGCTTTTAATGTTTTATAAATACGAGGCATTGTTCTGTGAGCGACACAATGCAATACCTGGTGGTGTCCGCAGCCGCTCAGACTCGGTAACGAATGCTTCGCTTCGCGGCGTCTGTCTGACGCATACGCATGTAACACGCTGACAACTAAAATATCGAGCATTTTATAGATGCCTCTTTATAGTTGCATGGGCTGCCAGCCATATACTAATTGACCGAGCGAGCGAAGCGAGCGAAGCGTCTCCGTTTCAGGTTTGGGCAAAAATGCTTTCGTATGTCCGGTTGTTCTCCTCTACAGGTCGCATTTATGAACCGATTCTCGTGAAATTTTGTGAGCAGGTTGGAAAAATAAATAGAATTTTTTACTCGAGCCAGTTTTTAGATTTTTTCAAAATGGCGGAGATAGGGGGTTTTAAAATGTAAAAAACTCGCTACAACCCAAATGGCTCGATGGATATTAACAAATGAGGTGTCGTTGGATTCGTAAAGACCATGAGAGTGAAACAAACTATATAATTTTAGTAAAAAGTCAATAGGTTGTATTAAAGATCGCGAAATGTAGTTTACAAAGTTATTGGTGCGGCTACTTTCATACTGCATGTACGTAACCAGGTACATTTATAAGTTTGTATGTGTTATTGAAAGAAAATTATTTGGGTTATTTTTGAAGTAAAACTTCTTAGGGCACGGGGGTAAAATTTATTTAACCTCTCAACTGTGGGTTATTCATATATTTGCTTTTCAATTGCTACTAGCCGGGTGCTATCACGAGTGGCTAAGAAATGTAACGGAAATTGGAATCGGTGACGTCAGGGTCGGCTGAAGACTTTTAAAACCGCAACTATTTTCAATACAGCTTCCTTCATCTTCATCACAGCTTGACATTCGCAAGGGAATCAAAACTTAGAGGGTACTACCCGTTTTGACCTAGAATCATGCCACGAAGCAAGGTCTTATAGCACAAGTAAAGGAAAAAATCTGAAAACTGCAAATTTCTGTCTTTCTAAAAAAAATATTCAATTTGGTTGACCGAGCGAGCGAAGCGTCTCCGTTTCAGGTTTGGGCAAAAATGCTTTCGTATGTCTGTCCGGTTGTTCTCCTCTACAGGTCGCATTTATGAACCGATTCTTGTGAAATTTTGTGAGCAGGTTGGAAAAATAAATAGAATTTTTTTGTCGAGCCAGTTTTTGGATTTTTTTTAAAATGGCGGAGATATGGTGTTTTAAAATGTAAAAAAAAACGCTACAACCCAAACGGCTCAATGGATATTAACAAATGAGGTGTCTTTGGATTCGTTAAGACCATGAAAGTGAAACAGACTATATAATTTTAGTAAAAAGTCAATAGGTTGTATTGTAGATCGCAAAATGTAGTTTACAAAGTTATTGGTGCGGCTACTTTCATACTGCATGTACGTAACCAGGTACATTCATAAGTTTGTATGCGTTATTTGGAAGAAAATTATTTGGGTTATTTTTTTTGACCGAGCGAGCGAAGCGTCGCCGTTTCAGGATTTGGCAGAAATGCTTTCGTATGTTTTTTTTTCTGTTCTCCTCTACAGGGCGCATTTCTCAACCGATTCTCGTGAAATTTTGTGTTAGCAGTTCAGCTTTCCCACCGACGACATACTCGCGAGGTCTACAGCTCACAGAGCCACTAGTTTACATGGATGACATCACATTTTAGTTTTTTATGTGGAACCTAATTACACGTGTTACGCTCTCCAAGTGTGATCGGAACCCTTGGTGCGCGAGTCCTACTCGCACTTGGCCGGTTATTTCAGATGTTTTGTGCAAACGCCTCAGCACAAAAATAAATCTTTTTATCTTATTACATACTTTATTAACGTGTTCTTTCCAATTCAGATGTCGATCAATTACTATGCCTAAAAATATTACATTATTAGCCTCCTCTAGAATTTGTCCGTTATGATTTATATTGGATGTCATGTTCCTATTATATTTGTGTCAATGTTGTCAGAGATAAATGTTAAAAGTTCATTTTTCACTTCTCATGCTCGTAAAGTTCGTCTTTATGTCGGGTATAGCCAGCATAAAATCAAATTTTATGTTCTAGAGCATAAAGTAAAATTTTCGTCTATAGCACAGAAGAGATAATAGTTCTATAGTGTGTTTCATATATCTGTAGATAAAAATACATTGAACCCTGTCTATCTGTGTTCCTAGGGCAGGCGAAAACACGGACATTGACTTTTGTGCCTACCACAGTGATCACCAACCATTTTTGGTTAGGTTCAATTATCAGTCGTATGAATGTAGGGAATAAATAAAATTATAATTAAAAAAAATATTTATTATATTTATGTATGTTATTTATAATAAAATTGTTTGCTGATATCTGAAAGATGTTTAATTACATATATACATGGTTTTGGACCTGAGCAACTAAAAGCTCGCACTCGAAAACTAGAACCAATTTTGAACATGTTTATTATCTCTGACTGTTAGCGTCGCTCACCCCACCCCGTACCACGAAACGCAGCATAACGCGGAAACGATACAGAAGTGCATAGAGGGCGATACGTATCGTTTTCTTTCGACGCTAACATAATACTTTAGGTCATTGTACGTTTTTTCGCCTGCCCTAGAAACACAGTATACTAATGTACATTATTTTTGTGAGCGATACGATAAAAAACTATGAGAATTATCGCAAATACGCCGTAATGTGCCTATCGTGGTAGAAGGCGGGGTGAGCCCGTGACCTTGGCAGGTTTGGCAAACATTTTTACCAAAATTTATTTTTGAAAAACATAAAAGGGGGATGATCTCAGACCAACTGATTTTAGGGTTGGTAGGCAGTTGTTTTTAACTCCCGATGACGACCAAAGGTAAGGAGGGGTGTTATAAGTTTGAGGTGTCTATAGTTCCTTCCTTCGTTCTGTGTATCTGTGGCACTCTAGAGGCCAAACGGGTGAACGGATTTTGATGCAGTTTTTGGTATATGGTAGTAGACTTCCCTAGGATGGTTTTTAAATATAATTTGTTTAAATCGGTTCAGCCGTTCGAATTTAATTTAAAGAATAACGGTCAAACGGGTGGACGTATTTTGATGCGGTTTCTTGTAAATGGTAGTACCTATGCAATGATTCTTAAAATCGGTTCAGCCGTTCCAAAGCTTACACCACTGACTACCTCAATCACACCTGTTTTTATTGACTACATAACAGCATGTTAAATAGGTAACATATAGTATTAGTCAATAAATAATAATATTTGTATGCCATTGCGCGAAACATAGAAATACCTACGATTTAAACTTATTCCTAAGACCTTTGTTATATACACCTATGTTTTACAAATAAAGATCTATTCTATTCTATTCTAAAGTTATCTGCTTAACAATGGATCCGGTGAAACGGGTTGGCGGATTTTGATGCGATTTTCTGTAAATGGTAGTTAATAATGAGCATTTTAATTATGATTCAGGGGTTTTTAGGGTACCGTACCCGAAGGGTGCCAAACGGGACCCTATTACTGAGACTTCGCTGTCCGTCTGTCCGTCCGTCCGTCCGTCCTGTCTGTCACCGGGTCCGTCTGCACGAACCGTAATAGCTAGAAAGCTGAAATTTTCACAGAATGTGTATATCTGTTGCCGCACCAACCACAAATACTGAAATACGAGAGATATTGCAAATTAAAGGGGGCCCCGATACAAGAGACGTGTTTAGATACACTTACGCATTTCAAAATGGTGATCTTGACTGAAACTGTTTATTTATTGTCATAGCAACCATGTCATAGACACATATACTACACATTTAAATATGATAGCATATTTCGCGTCAACCCACATGGTTGTGGTAGCTCAGCCGGTATGATGTAGACTCTCAATCCGGAGGTCGTCGGTTCAAATCTCGTGAAGGCATAAACTTTTTAAATTTTCTTTTTGTTTATTTTTTTATTGTTTTGAGTGCTTTTGATTTGTTGTACGATGGTACGGTACCCTTCGTGTGCGATACCGACCCGCACTTAACCGATTATTTTAATTATTATCATGATTTATAGGTATTGTATGTATAAGGTATGACGTGTGCAAGATTAAGGAAATGAATGTAGGAGGTGACACAGACACACGATGCTTCAACTTATTTATATTCTAACGAAATAATATGCAATATTGTGAATAAAGTTTTATTTATTTATAAGGTTTTAAACAAGCCTTTGCTTCCTTATAATGTTAGTGTTTCATCATTATCATCGGAAGAAGAAGAAGAATCACTCTCACAACTGTCGTCTTCCGAAATAGATATAATAAATGAATCTACTGTTCTATCTACTATGTGACCCATTCCCACCATCTTGACTTCTTCTTTTTTCACATGCTCCACGCAGTTTTTCCACTTTTCAGCCGTGATTCTGGCCAAACCCTTGTTCAGAAGGTCCTTCACGTCAGCCAATTTAAAACTTGTATTATTTCTGGCGACGTGCCCCTTCACTTCCGCCCATACGAGCTCAATAGGATTGGGCTCGCAGTGGTACGGCGGCAACCTCAAAACTTCCATGCCTTTGGCTTTGGCCATCTCATCTACCTTATAACTTTGAAATTGGCCCTTGATTTCTTTGGCTTTTTCCATAAGCTGCGCTTTTGTGTCGCCGACATCTACACAGTGATCTGTTTGGATACCAACCAATCGACAATGTGTTGTTTTCTCCATGACATGGTAGGTGTTCTTTCTAGACGCCTTCAATAATAAAAAACGTATTAGACATGATGAGATGCGCGTAAAGACATTTGATTAAAGTGACGCACAGGTATAGTCTAGAAAACAAAATGGCGGACCGGTTCTGCACACCTGGCCACAAAGCGTTTGCAAGCGAATTGGCATAACAATTTTTTTTAGATTTATGGGGTCTGAATAATACTAGTTTGTCTATTACATATAAAAAGGAATTTACAGGATTAATGAATAACTATAATAAATTAAATGATGAAATATATATTTGTTATTAATTAACGTGATCAAATGTAAGTAAAATCTTGATCAGTTTTGGAAGTTTAAAAAACTTGAAATCAAAACGAAATTAACAACGATTTGAACCTCGGTCTCTGAAACCATAGCAAATAGGAAAGCGTATTAAAAATCACTTAAAATGTTATTTTACAAAAAAGTAATATGCAGAAAGAGAACTTTCTTAGTTACATTTTTACATTGTCCTGCAATGTGCTTACGGTTAGGCAACTTTTTATTTACTCTACTGTGCTAAAACAACATTCACTTATGACGTTTAACCCCAACTTAATGTCTAGTCGCCGCCGAAATGATATGGTCTGTTCTCACTCCCGAGTTTTCCGGACCTCTTTTGCCCATCGATTCTTTCTTTTTCTTGGACCGTTATTGTACAATAGACTTAGTACGAAAACAGTTATATACCCCCTTACCACCCATCACATAAAAATACCTATATGTGATGCTCTCCAAACATTAAATTATGAGCAAACATGAGGACCTACTCGGGATTGTCAGCTAGTCTCAGCTTTTTCTCGTAATACAATGGTTATACATAAGTTATAGCCTGTCCTTTATATTCAATTTCACTTGCATTAATATATGTACTATAATAAATCTCGAATAGTAATTTTGGTTTACTTCACTACCTTCTTTTGTCAATCATATCTAAAATCAATTCATATATTATTATGTAATTTTATATTTAAAAAGAGTATAACAGTGCAAATCTACACACCCTCTCACACACACTCACTCATACTCACGATATTCAAAGAGAGGTTCTTCCTTACACTCACCAATTTCCGTTTTTCTTTGTAATGTATCAATTTGAATTTTCGCTTTTTTTCATATATATATATATTTTTATTTTATTTTTAAGATGTAACGCGTTCTAAATTTATTAAATTAAATTTGGCTTTCTAATTGAGATTAAATTAATGCATTACTGGTTCTCAATCTATGTTATCATCACCAACACGTATCATGTAACTAGGAAGAGCGCTGAATCTGAAATACAGGTTAATCCTAGCTCAGGTTCAGATGATTTCTGTTTTGTCTGACACAAATGCTCTGTAATAATTAAGTCTGGTATATAATTGTGAACCTTTAATTATGCAAATAAATAAAAATTATAAATAAAAATTATTTGAACGGATTATTATGAAACGCCTGTCGCGTCGCATTTAGCGACAGTTTGTATGAAGAGCGATAAATTACGTAGATGTTTGCGTGAAACGTGGTAGATGTCGGGTCAATGTATTTTTATCTACAGATATATGAAACACACTATAAATGCTGTTTACCTGACGTCAGGTAAACAGCCACATACACCTATGCTAAGTGCCACTGCCGGCGGCCAGAGCCGGCTGCGGAGGCACGTCCAAAAAAAAGTTTAATGGCGGAAAGTCCTTATTTTTTCTCGGTAATTTCAATTTGCAATTATTTCATAATATTTACTTTTTTTGCAATATTTCTGTTTAATTTCCTCACAATCGAAGTGAAAAGCTGAGTGTATAACTCGTACATAAAACCCATTTTACCCTCGCCTGCGGCTCGGGTGGATATATATATATACGTCTCGGGTAAAATGGTGCGTTTTATGCCCTTGTTGTACAATCGACTATATTATTGCGCACTGAGCACAGTTCGAACACGTTTGTTCGTCGCTATTTTTAGAATCTTTAGAACGCGGCGCGGGCGCGCGCGGCTGACCGCCCCGGGGACTCATTATGTATGTATGTGTGTGCAATGTTTGTATAGTTCCGGAAATATTAGCTGACCGTCTGTAATACCGGACCGTCCGGAATTTGTCACCCTTGTCAAAAATTGTTCTAATAATTTTAGGAAAGAATGTCATAAAGTCAAATGCTTTTATTTAAACAATCAAATTACAGTTTCGGGTGACAAAATTAAAACTATATGGAACATTATTAAAAAAGAGACAGGCAAGGTCAGGTGTAGTGAATCTAGTTTTAATTTAAAAGTTAATGGTAAATTACTCTCATCTAACGAGGACGTTGCTAACGCATTTGAAAAGTTCTTCAGTACTATACCCATAATAACAACAGAAGCACCATCCTCTTCTGAAAAGTCTTTAGATTACTTGGTTGAAAATGTTCTCCAACACAAGAGTGGCTTCTACTTCAAACCAATAGACTCTCTAACTATATTTAAAACATTCAAAATTCTAAACGTTAAAAAGACTGAAGATCTATGGGGCATGTCGGTTAAAGTAGTTAAATCGGTAATTGATGTGATTGCTCCGTACATGGCAATCATGTTCAATAGTTGTATAGCAGAAGGTGTTTTTCCTGACCTCATGAAACTGAGCAGATTAATACCACTTTTCAAATCCGGTAGCAAGGAAGACCCTGCGAACTTCAGACCTGTATCTGTTTCGCCAGTGTTGAGCAAAGTGTTTGAAAAGGTGATACTGAATCAACTATAATCTCACTTTAACGCATCAGGGCTACTCCACAAAAAACAATTTGGTTTCACTAAAGGCAGATCAACAACTGACGCCGGGGTAGCACTACTACAACACATCTATAGTGCGTGGGAGGGATCACAGGATGCTGTTGGTGTATTCTGTGATCTTTCCAAGGCCTTTGACTGTGTGGATCATCAAACCCTTCTGCTCAAACTGCAACACTATGGTATTAAAGACAATGCTTTAAAATTAATGGAATCATATCTTGGAGACAGAGTACTAAAAGTAGATATAAATAGAAATAAGTCTACCGGAACGCATATGAATATTGGTGTCCCCCAAGGCTCTATTCTGGGTCCGTTCCTTTTCTTGGTTTACGTGAATGACCTGCCGTATATGGTGGAGAAAATGACTCAGATTGTACTATTTGCTGATGACACATCCATTATCTTTAAGGTGAAAAGACAACAAGAAATTCTAGACGATGCAAATAGTACGCTCTCTCATGTGTTAAGTTGGTTTAATGTAAACAACCTTTTATTAAACTCGAAGAAGACAAAATGTATCAAATTCTGTTTACCGAATGTGCGGCAGGTGGACACGAGTGTAAGCATAGGAACGGAAAGACTAGACCTCGTTGAAGAAACAATTTTCCTTGGAATCACTATAGACTCGAAACTTCAATGGGGTCCTCATGTAACTAGTCTCTCACGAAGACTTAGCTCAGCTGCTTATGCGGTCAGGCAAATCAGACACATCACAGATGTAGGAACTGCCAGATTGGTTTACTTTAGTTATTTCCATAGTATTATGTCTTACGGAATACTGCTTTGGGGGAGAGCGGCAGATATAAACACAATATTTGTCTTACAAAAAAGGGCCATTCGGGCTATCTATCAACTAGATGCTAGGCAATCACTAAGGGACAAATTCAAAAATATCAATATACTTACTGTTACCTGTCAATACATTTATGAAAATACTAGCTGACCCGGCAGACTTCGTACTGCCTCAATTTAATATGAACTTTATTTAATAGCAATAAAGTTCAAATTGACTCTAGAAAACGATTGACTCTAGAAAACGTTTGTATGGGAAATAGAAAAGCGCTGTTTTTAGGGTTTTCCCGGAAATTATTCGATTTTTTCTCGCCTTTTAAACCTTCCCTAGACCTCCACGAACATTTCAAGACTAAGATAAAATAAATCCGTTCAGCCGTTCTCGAGTTTTAGTGAGACTAACGAACAGCAATTCATTTTTATATATATATAGATCATGTATACCAGAAAAAACATAGGTTTATTTAAGACTTTAGGTCATAATCCCCTATAATTAGCACTAGAAATAGAAATAAGATTGCTATGCCCGCGTTCAGACTCAGTAAGGTTGCTCACTCTTTCATACTGTGTTAGTTTTTATAATAAAATACCTAATGAAGCAACGGACCTACCAGAAAGGAGGTTCAAAAACTATGTCAAAAACGGCCTATTGAAGAAGTCTTATAATTATTACAGTGTAAAAGAATATTTAGATGACAAAACTGCATGGTCTTTACCATCTCAGCGCACAGAAATCCAAAGAGTGGCGATGGACTGAGTCAGTACGTCTCTCCTCGGTGTATTTCCTTAAACTTAAGTAGAAATACATAACATTGTATTTTTAAGGCTCTGATATTTTAAAAGAGGTACGGGGGAGTTTCTTGCCCTTCTTTGCTCCATCCCTAAGCCCACAACTTCCGAACGGGCGGTAGTATACAAAAATATTAATATTATATTGACGTTGACTAAGTAATATGTATGATTTTATGGTCAATAAAAATTTTGAACTGAACTGAACTAATCTTGACTAAGATCTTTTTGACTATATCGAACAAAAGCGAGTCGTAAAATCATCATTGTCGCCGGAGTCACTCCGTCTTTCAGGTAAAGATTACGTTTGTTTGTAATAATGGAAGCGTGCTGGACCACCCTTTTACACACTTTGTCCGCTAATAATTGTTTACAGACGGTCAGCTAATATTTCCCAAACTATATTTCTTTGTTGTTTAAAATAAAAATTCTTTATGACTTTTTTCGAGACATTAGGTACTCACCACCAGACGCCTGTACTGCAGCTGTGATACACAAACAATGATGAAATAATTTGAATGAACTGGACTGAAGGAACGACAGAACGAAAGGATACTGCGTCGGCGCCGATAAACCGACCGACTTACGTTGTACAAAGCCGATGAACTTGACTTGAGTTGATTAACCAGGCAAATGTCGAATACTGGCGCGAGTTTAGTGTTATTTATAAATAACCGGCCAAGTGCGAGTCGGACTCGCGCACGAAGGGTTCCGTACCATTATCTATAAAAAACCGCAAAGAAAAAAATTGTATGGGAGCCCCCCCTAAATATTAATTTTATTTTAATTTAATTATTTATTTTTCAAGTAAATAATATACTCAATATATTGTGAACATTTTAAGCGTCTACCTGCTACCATTATCAATATCGAGCAAAAATGAGCAAAAAAATCACGTTTGTTGTATAGGAGCCCCCCTTAATATTAAATTTCTTTTGATTTTTTGACCGAGCGAGCGAAGCGAGCGAAGCGTCTCCGTTTCAGGTTTGGGCAAAAATGCTTTCGTATGTCCGGTTGTTCTCCTCTACAGGTCGCATTTATGAACCGATTCTCGTGAAATTTTGTGAGCAGGTTGGAAAAATAAATAGAATTTTTTACTCGAGCCAGTTTTTTGATTTTTTTCAAAATGGCGGAGATATGGGGTTTTATAATGTAAAAAAATCGCTACAACCCAAACGGCTCGATGGATATTAACAAATGAGGTGTCGTTGGATTCGTAAAGACCATGAGAGTGAAACAGATGAGCGAGCGAAGCCAGCGAAGCGTCTCCGTTTCAGGTTTGGGCAAAAATGCTTTCGTATGTCCGGTTGTTCTCCTCTACAGGTCGCATTTATGAACCGATTCTCGTGAAATTTTGTGAGCAGGTTGGAAAAATAAATAGAATTTTTTACTCGAGCCAGTTTTTTGATTTTTTTCAAAATGGCGGAGATATGGTAAAAAAAAACCGATATAGCCCAATTGGCTTGACGGATATTAACAAATGAGGTGTCGTTGGATTCGTAAAGACCATGAGAGTGAAACATACTATATAATTTTAGTAAAAAGTCAATAGGTTGTATTAAAAATCGCGAAATGTAGTTTACAAAGTTATTGGTGCGGCTACTTTCATACTGCATGTACGTAACCAGGTACATTCATAAGTTTGTATGTGTTATTGAAAGAAAATTATTTGGGTTTTTTTTATGTGTGTTAGCAGTTCAGCTTTCCCACCGACATACTCGCGAGGTCTACAGCTCACAGAGCTACTAGTAGTATTTGTTGTTATAGCGGCAACAGGAATACATTATCTGTGAAAATTTCAACTGTCTAGCTGCCACGGTTCATGAGATACAGCCTGGTGACAGACAGACGGACGGACGGACGGACGGACAGACAGCGAAGTCTCAGTAATAGGGTCCCGTTTGGCACCCTTCGGGTACGGAACCCTAAAAACCGCAAAAAATTCGCGTTAGTTGTATGGGAGCCCCCCTTAATATTACGATGTACGAGCTATGTCAGCACTTGTACAGTATTTGTTGTTATAGCGGCAACAGAAATACATCATCTGTGAAAATTACAACTGTCTTGCTACCACGGTTCAGGAGATACGGCCTGGTAACAGACAGACAGACAGACAACAGACAGACGGACAGCGAAGTCTCAGTAATAGGCTCCCGTTTGGCACCCTTCGGGTACGGAACCCTAATAAAAGATTACCTATGTAATTCGATGGCTAAGGTTGCGTTTTTGCCTATTGAAGTTTTGCAGGCGCTCATATTTAATTCAATTATTTATTGATAGTCATTAATAAGCTTAGAATGTACTAATAATTACAAGGTTGATTATGAATGGTTTTGATTATAGTTTTTTTTATTTTTTTTATTTATTTATTTCAAAAAAGAAAAACAGAAAAAGTTTACACAATTTGAGGAACTTAGCTAAAAAAGTGACACCTAAATATTGGAACAACTGAGCCCGAGCTAGGTGTAAACCTGTATTTCAGGCTGCAGTGCTCTTCCCAAAAAATATATAATTTGCTAATTCGTACACGGTCACATAGCATTATAAAAAAAATTAAGCAAATAAAGAATGACACTGAATAAAAACAATGAAATAAAAAGAAATAAAAAGATGCAACATGGTGAGTAGGTGAGCCTCTCTATGTGTAGTATGAGTGTGAGTGAGTGTGTGTGAGACGGTGTGTAAGATAATAAATCAACGTTATAATATAAATTAGATTTAATTTCACTGGTCTTTATTATTAACATTATTGTAATTGTTATTTATTTGAATTCAACATTTTTATGTGTAGTCCAATTCATTTTATAAAAGTCATCTATCGAATAGAACGCATTCTCAATTAGTAGTTTCCTAACATCTCGGAGGAAGGTTGTGTTGTTAGGCGTATCCTTTATTTTATCGGGCAGGGAGTTATATAATTTGGGGCCGATATAAGACATACATTGGCGGGCTTTGACTTTGACTTTGACTTTGACTTTAACTTTGACTTTGACTTTGACTTTGATCTTGTCCCACGCAAAATTGAATACTTACCCGTGTTCCGGGGTGTCCGGAGCTATGAGACTGATATGACTGATTAAACTGATAATAAAACTGTATTGAAATACTGGTAAAAACTCTATAGATGATGTAATGATAATGAGAACGCGACGCTCGCTTGATGGCTGCACACGAACTGACTCGAAAAGTAGGTAATTGCCAAAAGTGCAATAAATGAACGATTTTATACAATGCTGATTTGACTATTGCACGTGTTAGCTCGTTCAACCCGTATGCTTAGCGCAACTTCTACCGATACTTCAACTGATAATGACGAACCTGTCATCAATACACTTTCATTCCTCATTGGCCATCAAGCGTAAGTTCCTGACACCGAGTGCCAAAAGATCATGGTCCTCCTCTAAGTATGCAGGTGTAAGATCATGGTCCTCCTCTAAGTATGCAGGTGTAAGATCATGGTCCTCCTCTAAGTATGCAGGTGTAAGATCATGGTCCTCCTCTAAGTATGCAGGTGTAAGATCATGGTCCTCCTCTAAGTATGCAGGTGTAAGATCATGGTCCTCCTCTAAGTATGCAGGTGTAAGATCATGGTCCTCCTCTAATTATGCAGGTGTAAGATCATGGTCCTCCTCTAAGTATGCAGGTGTAAGATCATGGTCCTCCTCTAAGTATGCAGGTGTAAGATCATGGTCCTCCTCTAAGTATGCAGGTGTAAGATCATGGTCCTCCTCTAAGTATGCAGGTGTAAGATCATGGTCCTCCTCTAAGTATGCAGGTGTAAGATCATGGTCCTCCTCTAAGTATGCAGGTGTAAGATCATGGTCCTCCTCTAAGTATGCAGGTGTAAGATCATGGTCCTCCTCTAAGTATGCAGGTAAGCCTCCACCGCGTATGAGAAAAGACGTGACGCTAATTGTGGTTGCAGCGAACGAGCGCGTGCTCTTCATGCGTCTGTACCTGCTGCAGGGCATCGTGGCGTATCATCAGAACCGACGCGCCGAGGCCAGGACCTTGCTGGAGCGGGCCGAAGTCGAGATGAACGCTCTCAGGGTAAATCATTGTCATCATCATCATCATCATATCAGCACAATACCATCCCACTGTTGGGACTAGGCCTCTCCTAGGCCTCTCTCAAGTGCGTATACACGTAGAACGCTGGCTACCAGCGCCGACTGCCATCGCTTATCGGCGCCGATCCGCGCAGGTAGTCGGCGCAGTCTCTATACTTTGTGCCGAACCAACGCCGATCAGCGGTGACCAGCGCCGATACGCGCTGATCCCGGCCGACCTGCACTGGTATGCTATTTTGTATTTTGCGTGCTCCGCAGAGAGACTGCGCCAGTCACCTTCTGCCTGCTTTCTTTATGTAGCGCCAAAGCACGCCACTCGCATCTGTGCCCCGCCATTCTGGTCCACTGTCTACCAGCCACCTTGACAATGTCATCTGACCATCTGGCCGGTGGTCAATAATCAAAAATCTTAATAATTGTCATGAATAAGTCAAAAGTAAATATAACCAATTAATGTCCCCACCGAGGGGCACATGCCTTTACCCGGATACGTAAGATCGAGCCATACTCCACCACGCTGGCTCAGTGCGGGTTGGTGGAGGGGCTTTACGATTGCTACATACTACCGATAGTGGTGATAGTTGCCGGTAGCTACAGCCGTGTCATCCGACACACGACGCGTCCGATAAAATCTACAGACAAATTAATTGCCCGATTATTTACGAGTTATTTACTCAGAACCTCAAGGCGATCCAAACATACGCCCAAACAATGGATGCATTAAAATATTACTAATAAAACATGGCATTACACCTATTATCCAAAACACACGACGCCACGAACACAAAGAGGTGCTTTCGGCCCACACGATCGAAAAGTCTGTAACTCGAACGTATAATCGTCTGAAACCGCTGAATCGGCACGCGCGATCTTCCGAGCTGGATTTGGAATTCGTCGATAAAGACCAGATGAAATAAAATACAATCATGTGAGTCACGGTGGCAATCATTTGTTGACGCTTGACTTGAATCTCAAATTCTTGCCACTATACATTCTAAGTTTTCTACTCTCTTTTCGAATGGAAAAGAGCCATGAGTTGAGTATAGTGAAGTTTTGACGGTTTGGCACTCTACGGAAACCTAAAAGTATGTTTGACCGTACTGAACACAATGGATGCATTTAAATATTATTACCGTAATGTAGTCATAATATGCAAGTGCTCAGTACTACCGCTAAATACACGCATATTGGCAGGGAGTGTCAGGGAGTCACCGATTGGTACTCACAGAGTACAGTGAGCAGTGCGGTCACAGTGCGGTGAGATGTGGTGTGTAGTCGGTTTCGAACCTGCATCTCCTGCGTGAGAAGCAAGCCAGAGGGCGCTTTCAATTGATGCGTTTCTTGACGGCCTGCTGCCTCATACAAAGCTCGCGGTGAGGCAACCGCGCGCCGCCGGTACCGCGATTCCCCGACAACAAGACCGTTGCCGCACCGCGTGCTTTGTATGAAAAAATGCGAACGTCCGTGTGCAGTGCGACTAACACACCGCTGCGGACCGGCAGCAGGTCGTCAAGAAACGCATCAATTGAAAGCGCCGTCAAACCCACTAGACCACGGAGCTCATGCGTGCTTGCTTGTTGACGGCAATTCCCCGGCAGGTGAACTCTGCGGACGTGCTGACGCTGGTCGAGCTGGGCTGGTCGGAGGCGGCGGCGCGGGGCGGGCTGCGGGCCGCGGGGGGGGACGTGGCGCGCGCACACAACACCCTGCAGGCGGCGAGGGACGCGCGGCGGGAGGCGAGGGCTAAGCACCAGCAAGACAGGTTTGAAGATTTCTACATTATTTTGGAGTCTTCTAGAAGGATCTCGAAGGTTCTGGAGACAGTCGGAGGTTATACGTCTTCTGCAGGCGACCAGAGACATGCAGGGAATTATCAACGTCAGCTCGACATGTCTGGAAGGTTCTACATATTTCTGGAGTCTTCTAGAAATATTTCGAAGGTTCTAGAGATAGTGTAAGGTTACCAAGTGCAGGCGGCCAGGGACGCGCGGCGAGAGGCGAGGGCGAAGTACCAGCAAGACAGGTGTGGACGCTTCTACATTGTTGTTACGTGTTCTGGAGTCTTATAGATGGATTTCGAAGGTTCTGGAGACAAACTGTTGAAGGTTGCGCGTCGCCTGTATGCACAATAACCTAAAAGAAGATCTAGAAAACTTCTAAATTGTTCTGCCATGTTTTGGAACTTTCTATAGGTAAATTATTCAAGCTGGCCTGATGATGGAGCTCGAAGAGGGCAGAGGGAACCCTTGGATGCTTACAGGTGTCGTCATCTAAATAGGACGCTAAAAGCGATGAGCGGTGGTAGGAAATTTACGCCAGTGTGCCCATGCATGTAAGGACGTTATTGCCATGCGCCGCTCCTCCGCCTACATCGTTCTTTTTGGATGACGACACCTATTCTTGTTTACCCATTCGTCATAAGCGGGCATCATTAATTACGTTAAGTTTTTAGACGATTTGCTGTCCCCCCCTCCCCTCCTGGTGAGATACAGAGAGATTTATCTCGACCCCCCTGAGCACCTCAGGACCTGTCGAATTCGAAAGATCTTGAACAACGTGAAATAAATTAATCAAATTGACAGATTAACCCGAGCACTGGGTGTCTGCGTCGACGGAACCCCAGTGTCGCAGCAATTGGTAGACGGCCTCATCGGCATGGGTTTCAGTAGGCGACGCGCGATCGCCGCACTACGGAACTCTAATAACCATGTCGCTGACGCTGTGAGGCTGATTCAGGAGCAGCCTGATCTGGTAATTACAAATATTTCTGATAACTCAAATCTTTCGTAATTTCTTTATTATACTACACCAAACAGACATATGTTTAAAGGCGAGCTTATTCCTTACTGTCGTTACCCCGGCATCGAGCAAATCTTTTTGTTTGTTTTTTCATAGGTTTTGAACTTTATTATCACGTCGTAAGTTCAAAAATTGCAGCCAATGATTTGAGGCTAGCCGCTTGAGTGTTTATGTTTGTGTTTATCGTGTCGACAGCTGGACGACAGCGACATGTCGTCCGACACAGACTCCATGAGCGACGACTCCCTCCCAGAGGCTGATGAGAAACTCACTGAAGAGGTAAATATCTATGAACATCACCTAGGGTCACGCCCCTTCCCATACGAGGTGGCAGAGGCACAACTGTGCCCACTTGTAGCGTTGCAATACTCCATTTTGCGTGACAGGGACAGGCAGACAGGAACAGGGAGAGTAATACAATACAATAAATCTTTATTTCAGGACATAAAAATCCCATATCCATATATACCTTAAAACTAGACAAATATAAAATATAACAGTACAGGCAGGCTAGGTAATAGCCTAGCTAGGGATTTTGTTGTTCGGTCTCGCTTCCCTATAGCGTCGGTAGACGATGCCCTCCGGCCAGTAATCTTTGGCCAGGAACATTGTCTTGAGGTCCGCTGGCAGCCGAAGTTTGAAGGACAGAAAGTCCTTGGGTCGTTCGTAATGAAGGTTTCCTGATGACATAAAATATCTATAAACAAGCAGAAAGTAAGGCGCGTGAAAGGTCACGTCCCTCGACCTTGATCTATTCCTGTTTGACCATTGTTTCCTCTTGGCATATTTTTTACCTATTCAGTTGCTCTCGAATAATAAACTAATTACCGGCCAAGTGCGAGTCGGACTCGCGCACGAAGGGTTCCGTACCATTATCTAAAAAAAACCGCAAAAAAATAAAATTATTGTATGGGAGTAAATATTAATTTAATTATTTATTTTTTAAGTAAATAATATACTCAATATATTGTGAACATTTTAAGCGTCTACCTGCTACCATTATGAATATCGAGCAAAAATGAGCAAAAAAATCACGTTTGTTGTATGGGAGCCCCCCTTAATATTAAATTTCTTTTAATTTTTAGTATTTGTTGTTATAGCGGCAACAGAAATACATCATCTGTGAAAATTTCAACTGTCTAGCTACCACGATTCATGAGATACAGCCTGGTGACAGACAGACGGACGGACGGACGGACGGACGGACAGACAGCGAAGTCTCAGTAATAGGGTCCTGTTTGGCACCCTTCGGGTACGGAACCCTAAAAATTGTTAATTAGGCACAGTGACAATTTCCTTTCAATGTGACCAAACCTTCTCTTTCCGAGTCCCTATATCTTCTATCAAACTGCTCCTTCCCATATAACTTCATTCTTCAGTCAATCTTTCAAAGTTACTCTCCATCTCCATTTGTCGACCTCTGTGGCGCAGCGGTTGCGCATCTCCCTACCATGCGAGAGGTCCAATTCAATTTTCAATTCAAAATTTTTATTGACCATAAAATCATACATATTACTTAGTCAACGTCAACATAATATTAATATTTTTGTATACTACCTAGGCTCAAATCCCGGCTGGGGACAAAAAACCCCCAGGTCTCTGCATGTTTACATGTTTGTGATGTCGCTGTTTCTGGGTCCCACGACACAGGGTATCCTAGTGTGGCGCCAGAAGCAATGTATGTGCCTGTATTTAAATGTTTATTTATCTTTATCACACATACTCCTCAATGACCTCATTCCTACTGTGTTTATTCTGATTTTATCCTTCATGATGTGCCCAAACATGAAAACTCATGAAACGATAAAATCTCTAAAGGCAAACACTGCTAGCTTAGGTGAAGACTAAAGGGGCGAGCGCAGCGAAGAACATCACGTAGTGCTGAATAAAAATGCTGTTAAAAAGACATGTTTTCATTAAAACCCGCCACATCATGACGTGCCCAGTAATTGCTTGGGCATATCATGAAATGGCGGGGCACGTGACGGCACATCACGATGTGCCCGATTCTACGACCGGCCGTCTACATACATATGTTTGTATGTATTTCAGCTAGTCGCCATGGGATACGAGTTGGACCAAGCGAAGTACGCACTGCGATTGGCCAAGAATCAGCTCAACGAAGCCGTTGATCTACTGGCAGAGGGAGGAAAGCTGTTACAAGGTACCTATAGTCTATTCGTGATAAGAATGCAGGGAAATTTAAATTTAAATCTGTTAACACACTCACAGGACAGTACACAACCGTCGCGATCGAAAGATTGCCTTCAACTGGTTACTGTGAACTTGGCTTGATAATTGGAAACGATTTGATTGGTTACGGGGCGTGGCTAGCCCGCCGGACAGTGATGCCTCCACTGCATTCTTATCACGAATAGACTATACCTACATTGCTCTGCCTATAGGGCGGTTCCCACTGGACAGACAAGTCTGAGACAGAAGACAGAATGAGAAAGAAACAAGACATCATGCATGCTTTCTCATTCTGTTTTGTGGTTTTCGAAGTTACTGAAGCCTTTGATGTTTAAGTCCGACCCGCCTTGACCGATTCCACCTCGCTATACGAAGGACAGGGTGCATGACAGGTGACACCAAGACGTCTGAAAATATCTATTACATCATCCTAGCTCAGGAAAGAGGTTTTGCTGCTGTCAAAAGAGTCCGTGAAGTTCGCATTTCCGAAGCCGGGCAATGAAAACTGGAAACCATTCCATTTTCAATTTCATTACACATTCTGATGTTTAAATGGTTCATGTCATGACGAATAACCTACCACAGACTGTTCTTTTCGTACAGATGACATCGATGCGTCTACGAGCGGCGCAGGCGGCTCAAAGAAGCGGAGATCCGAGAGAAGGGAACGCGCCAAAAGGTACTTTACTGTCTGACTACCACAGGGTGCTCATCCCATACAAATTAGAATTGTAACCAAAGTCAAAGTCTTTTTTTTTATTGACCATTAAATCATACAGATTGCTTAGTCAACCTTTCGTAAAAAAAAGATGGCGTGAGGAGTAAGATTTGTACTTAAAACGCCATGGTTTCAGTTAACATAATGCGCTTGCGAAATAAGTGCATAAGGCGCTAATCTTAGAATAAATCCTAAATATCTTAGCGCCATCTCGTGTTGTTTGCAATTTTTCTATGGTGCTGCACCAAGCGATAATGGCCTCGAACTAAAGAAGCTTCCGTAACATCTCAGTTTACGCCGGTGTCATATTTTGTTCTAGATGGTCTATCTGTATTAGTATAATATTATAGTATCTGTGCTGACTACACTGTGCCAAATTAGTCTTTAGAACAATTGCAATATACATATAATGAATTATCAAAAAAAAAAATATATACGCGTGTAGCACCGTACACGTGTTAGAAGTAAAACTTCTGTAGCTAGATCATTAAGTGGTACCTATACTATACACCTATACCTACCTATACTAAAAGAGATTTAAATTTCCAATTTTGAGATCCAATCTCTGCTTCAAGTTACTTTTAAGTTTCAGACGTCCGATTATTTGAAATTATTTTATACTTGTACTTACTTTTAATACGTCATGTCATTTATTTCCCACCATTCCTTATCTACAATTTGTCGCGCTCGTGGTGATATACTTAACTCATTCAATAGTGTCACTACTATTTGCATCTCGCTCAGATTATATACCATCTGACGTCACGTCTTTAAGCCGTCTCGCTCAAATGTATGCATTGCTTTGCTTGTCTCTGTGCCCAGTCCCTTTATTTAATTGATCGAGTACGTATTTTCAACTATTCCAAGTTAATGTGTACCTGCGGGGCTACCATAAGGCTTGCCACTCACCTCAGTCGCGCAGATAAATGACAAAGAAGATGGCTAAATCAATATATGGACGACTGCCCCAGACATGTACAAAGACTTCTCAACAGCCAATAGCATTTAAATATTCATTCATAAATTTAATTTACTGTGTCTGTATTTAGTTTGTAGAACTTGAAGAAAAAAATAATTAAATATAGGTAAATAAGAGTTGTTACTCAATACTCCGTGATTCCAATATGATTCCGTGACCTTTGCCGTCGCTAGAAATAAGCACCATTTTGCAATAACATGCAACATAACGCCATCTAGCCACTCCTCTGGAAACCTCCTGTTTTCAACAGTTTTGCTAGTTGGCAATTATGTTGCATGTTATTTTTAACGATGGCAAAAGTTACTAATCAATGGCGGAATCATAGAGTATGAAGTGACAACTCTTAATTATTTAATCATTTCCTTCAAGTTCTACAAACTAACTAAAGACGCAGTAATTTATGAGAGAATATTTAAATGCTATTAATTGGCTGTTGAGAAGTCTTTGTACATGTCTGGGGCAGTCATTTTGCCAAATTGCCAACTCCTTTCGCGTCTCAATGTTGTTTCTCCATAAAATAGCGCGCATTCATTATGATATGACATTAAATTGTGACAAAATGCGTGGCTGGGGTGACTGGCGTGCCTTATGCTACCCCCGCTAACCTATACATACCTACTTTGCTAGGATTTTTTAGGGTTACTTCATCGCGAAGCGATGACGTAACTCTTATTTAATTTTATTCTTGACATTTCCTTAGTCCGCCATACGACATACCTCGATTTTGATATTTTACTTCAACATTATTGACTGGCATGAAGCATTAACTTTAAAATTACAAAAGCTTATTAAAATCAAAATCGTATAATTTCAACAGTTATAACAACAATTCAACTTTAAAATGTGTATTACAAAAATTACATACAAACAAATAAGCGAAACAATAAGCCATTAAACTTATGGCTCTGTAAACTGTAGACCTCGCTTTGGTCGTTTACTACAGATAAACATTAAATAGGTAGGTATAACACGTACTTAGTAGCTAAACTGCTAATTTGTGACTTGAACTGCACTATATAATATAAAGGCTTTAGAACAGTTCTAGGTACCTACTTATTGTTTTCAAGAAGTCTTAATGCAGCCATCCATCACATCGGAATTTGCTTGAAAACTAATATCACATTTGGATGATTCTAAGTGACTTTATGCGATTACTAGCTGCCCGTTGCGCGACTACGCAGCGCGTTTTAGGTACCTATTCCATAGTTACCGGCCACAAAACGATTCGTTCATCATTTTAGAAATCCATATCGACCCGTATGTGACATTGATGAAACTCTTTTCTTACAAACTGTATGGATCGCATCGCACAGCTGTCAAAAATAAGTTCCGGTTCCAACAAAGAGGTTGAACGAAGTAGTTTTTGGTCACGTCACTGGTTTTGTTTGCCCCAGCCAGCGGCGGCGGCGCCATCTTGGCCATACCGGAAATCAAGAACTCGTGGAAGAATGCTTAAAATAATTTTTATTTGTTAAAGTTTCATCAGGTTTTTCTCTCACTAATTAACATTCTTTATTGTACGAATGTATTATTATCTTATCTGATTAGTTAAAAACCGTATTGAAAATAGTTGCGGTTTTAAAAGTCTTCAGCCGACCCTGACGTCACCGATTCCAATTTCCGTTACATTTCTTAGCCACTCGTGATAGCACCCGGCTAGTAGCAAGTGAAAAGCAAATATATGAATAACCCACAGTTGAGAGGTTAAATAAATTTTACCCCCGTGCCCCAAGAAGTTTTACTTCAAAAACATTTTTTGCTGTTGGTTTTTACTAGCTTGTGTATCATGAATTCATGAATGTCGCCGTGGCTTCACTTTGGCAAAACATAATTTGATTAATTTTGCTCGATAGAAAAGTCTACCAAGGTGGTCATGAAATCTGTCTGTCACAAAATAGTCACGATGTATTTTTTTTTCACAATTTTGCATTGGATCTGAATTGTTCAATTCACAATTCTTTATTGCACACAATAATTTATACGGTTACATTAATAGAAAGCACATGTACAAAGGCGAGCTTATCTCTAAAAAGAGATTTCTTCCAGCAAACCAGGCGTGAAAGGAAAATGTATAATGAAAGGGTAGGCAGTGCACAATAACTACTTAATTTAAATAAAATATGCAAGAATAAGTAAAATACCTATAAAATATAGAAAAACAAATGTTAAATTTCTGCTCAGAAAATTTTATGTTGTTACTACTTTATTATTTTGTGTTTTAGTGAAGTACCTTTATCAAAATGTAACTTCTTGTTTTTATAATTTGGTAACGGCATCCTCGAAACAGGCTAGACCTAGTGTGTGGGATCCACTTGTTTGAACTATATCTGCCAATGTTTATTTTTTGGAAAATAAATATTTTGAATTTTGAATCTAATAATTACACTTTACATAAATACATACAATAACGTTTAAGAAAGTGAGAGTAGTGCTCTTTAATACGTTTTTTAAAAGAGAGAAGTGTGGGACTGTCTCTAATATTGCAAGAAGAATTGTTGTTACTTGTTAATTATTTAATCTCTACAAAAATTTCAGGTGATCCCCAGAAGTGCTAGCTTAGTTTGGGAGAGACCATTCTGAGTAACTTTAACTATGAAACCGATTTGATCAGAGCAACTTAATTTTTCATTGCTCTATACGTTTTGGTCCGGGCGGTCAGCTGATTTGTATAGAGAAGCGAAAATTAAAGTTGCTTGCTTGCTCAGAATGATGTCCCTAACAACTCCCTAAAATATGATTACACCTTTCTGTTAGACCCTGTATAGAAAAACAGTTTTACTATAACCCATCCCTATACAGGGTGTAAGAGAAGGGTGTAGTCATATTTTAGGGGGTTTTTAGGAAGACCATTCTGAGCAACTTTTACTATGAAACAAATTTGATCAGAGCAACTTTTTTTTTCATTGCTCCATACGTTTTGGTCCGGCCGGTCAGCTGATTTGTATAGAGAAATGAAAATTAAAGTTGCTCTGATCAAATCGGTATCATAGTGAAAGTTGCTCAGAATGATGTCCCTAACAACCCCCTAAAATATTAATACACCTTTCTTTTGCACCCTGTCGGCAGGGCACGATTTGTATAGACGTCTCACTCATATGGAACGACTAGAAAGAGACAGTGA
Source organism: Argyresthia albistria (assembly GCA_963457715.1). Taxonomy (NCBI): domain Eukaryota; kingdom Metazoa; phylum Arthropoda; class Insecta; order Lepidoptera; family Argyresthiidae; genus Argyresthia; species Argyresthia albistria. The sequence continues at coordinate 566,096 of OY735259.1, forward strand.
GTCAGACAGGGCCCTGCCGACAGCGTAGTCTAATAGGCCCTTAGGGCTTCCGTGCGCATCATTACTTTGGGAGAACTGTATGTGACTGTATGTAAATGTTTGTTTGTCTGTCTGCCAGGAGGAGGGATCGCGAGGCTGCGCTGCAACGGCTGACCACCTCCATCCACACGGAGGCTGACGACCATCTGGACACCTCGTTAACGCAAGAGGAAGACCTGCTGGCAAAGTACAAGTCCTTGCTGTAGGCAGCTCAAGCCGGGCTGGTTAAGCCACTCTTGGCTGATAGGTTTATGTTCAAGGTAATGAAATAAGTCTAGGAACAAGTCTGAAGTTGAAGCATTCAATAAAATTTCATACTTAATGACGGTCTAACAACTTAGGGCTACGTTCGGGAACCAGGGTGAAAATTCACTCGGAAAATAAAAAGAGATGGAGATAATGACAGAAAGAGAGATGAAATGCGGTTATCGAACGCTAGCGTGAGAATTCCCGTTTCAGAACGCGATAAGTTGTCAATGTCAAACCTAATTAAACTAACCTATAAATATAAGCAGAACAAACAGAACTTTTTCGTTGTTCGGAAAGTATTGCACGAATTTTCCACGACTTCTCGTCTATATCTACCAGTTTTAGCTGAAAAATGACACCAAATTTTTTAAAAACCCGCCAAGCATAAGACAGCTGTCAGATAATTTTTAACTACGCTAAACCAGGGTGAGAAATCGCACTTGTCAGAGTGAAATTACTCTACCTGAGCCGTCCGAAAACACTGTTTGACAGATGTCAGGTAACAGTTCGGTTACCCTCGGATTGTTTGCGAACGCTCTGGGGTAATTTTCGCATCACTCGGAGTGGTTATCACCCGTTGTCGAACGCACCCTAGGTTATTACCCGTTGTCGAACGCACCCTAGGTTATTACCCGTTGTCGAACGCACACTAGGTTAATTTCGCCAATGTCACGTGTTTGGACAGGTTCTCTCTGGAAGTGTTACAGTCTATTCGTGATAAGAATGCAGTGATTCATCACTGTCCGGCGGCCTAGCCACGCCCCGTAACCAATCAAATCGTTTCCAATTATCAAGCCAAGTTCACAGTGACCAGTTGAAGGCGAACTTTCGAACGCGACGGTTGTGTCCTGTCCTGTGAGTGTGTGTTAACCAGAGACTGTATATCCAACTGACTGCGCCTGCGGGGGAATGCGGCTCGCCAAACGTTTGTTGTATTCAACAAACGTTCGCATACGCAACCTATGTACGATGACGGGCCGCCAGACAGTTTCGCAGCGGCTGACCAATCACAGCTCTCTTACCTCGTCCCCCGCCGCCCGTAATTTGGTGAGTTGTGTTTCAAAGGAAAATGTATCTATGCGCTCTCCACTGGATAAGTGCTCCCTGCCGTTGAAGCATTATGTACAAAATGACTTAACAATCTCAGATCTGTATTTTATAAACTCAATTTTGTGTAAAAACCCCAAACTTGGATTTACTATATTATGTAACTCATGGATTTAAAATATGCCTATCTTATGTGTTCAGTAGATGTAGCTAACGTACAAAAATAATAAACCGTGGCAGTTCACGATAAACATGACATATATTTCATAGTAAATGGACCTAAAATGTTTGTCAAATAATGTTCACTAACATAAAATAGATGTATAAAAAAGTAACTTTAGTTGTATGAAAATAATAAAAATATGTTTACCAGATTATTCGAATATATTTTAATTTTAATTACTTTTCTATCACAGTTGATGGATGGCTTCAGCAGAAAGACTTTCACAAACTGGCAAGTGGCGAAAAAATATTAAAAACGCATCAGCATCAGTAGAGCTCGTCTAAGCTGAAATGACGCGCCCCACTCCTTGGTTTTGTATTTACTTGTCATACAAAACCAAGGAGTGGGGCGCGTCATTTCAGCTCTAAGCTGAAACAAATCATAGAGCGGGTGTTTATCGATATTTAATTTATCAATATTTATCTATCACTGATAATTATATGCGCCTTTGTTTGTTTCTTCGGTGAAATAAGTAACAAACACAGAAATGTAACAAAACTTTTAGCGCCCCTTTTAGGGTTCCGTACCCGAAGGGTGCCAAACGGGACCCTATTACTGAGACTTCGCTGTCTGTCTGTCTGTCTGTCTGTCACCAGGCTGTATCTCATGAACCGTGGTAGCTAGACATTTGAAATTTTCACGGATGATGTATTTCTGTTGCCGCTATAACAGAAAATACTAAAAACAAAAGCAATTTAATATTAAGGTGGGCTCCCATACAACTGACGTGTTTTTTTTTTTGCGGTTTTTTATAGATAATAGTACGGAACCCTTCGTGCGTGAGTCCGACTCGCACTTGGCCGGTTATTTACATTTATTTACATAAATTATTGTGTTAATGTGTCTAATTTCGTTGTCCCCATTCTGTGGAAACAACGGAACTACATCTATTTTTAACTCTCACTGATTAACGACAAACTCCAGGAACATGACGTCACTCTTGATATAGTCAAACTTGTCCAGACTGGTGTGCGGTATGAAGACGTACTGCCTCTTCAGCTGAGTCACTCCCTGGTCCAGTGCCTCTGTGGAGTTCTTCCTGGCTCCCGGGTCGTCGTAGTCGTGGCGTTTCGATGAGGACTTCCGGCGGAGCTCCAGGGACTTTACTATGTCCATGGCCTGTAATGTTCGATATAAATAGGCTTGTGGCCAAGGTAATCCAATAAATCTAGGAACAAGTCTTAAGTTGAAGCATTATGTACAAAATGGCTTGGCATTCTCAGAATTGTATATTTCCAGCTGGTATATTTTATAAAGTCAATTTTGTGCAAAAAAAGACAGCATTTTATGCACTTTTACATGACGTCATTTTGTTACTATTTCATAGAACTCAGGAACAAAAGTTTCGTTTTGACAGCTCTTAAAAAGTATCTATTTTGATTTGACTGGCCACAAGCCTATTATCGGTCAAGAGTATTAGCTCTAAATGTTTTTTTTAGGGTTCCGGCGGAGCTCTAGGGTCTTTACTATGTCCATGGCCATTAATGTTAGATATAAATTATCGGTCAAGAGTAGCTCTAAATGTTTTTTTTGGGGTTCCGTACCCGAAGGGTGCCAAACGGGACCTTATTACTAAGCCTCCGCTGTCCGTCTGTCTGTCCGTCCGCCCGTCAGCTGGCTATAGTATAGCATGAACCGTAATAGCTAGAATGTTGTAACTTTCACAGAATGTGTATACCTGTTGCCGCTACATCAAAAAATACTAAACTAGACGAAATATTGACAAAATAATGGTGTCCAAATACAAGAAAGGTGTTTTCTTCCACTTTTTGGTACGATGGTGCGGAACTCAGCGGAACCCTCCGTGTGAGAGTCCGACTAGCACTTGACCGATTATAACTTGCGACAGACCCCGTACCTGATGTTTGTCGCTAGGCTGGTCTTTGAGCACGATGTTGATGGTCAGGTCGCACGGCCACTGCAGCAGGGTGTCATACGGCCCGGACAACAGACGGACGGTGGCCGTGACGTGCCGGCCCTTCCACTTGCCTATGCCGTTGAGGTGGGCCTCTGCCTGCGAATGTGGGGGAATGTATTTGTTAGTAAGTAGTCTATTATTTTAATATTTATCGTTGTGCACTTATGTAGGTCTACCTTTTATTAAATTATCCTCTCCATCCTAGGTTTGCTGGAAGAGATCTCTTATTAGAGATAAGCTCGCCTTTGTACATGTTTTTTCTAATATTAAGTGTCTTTATTATGTTTTCTGTGCAATAAAGTATAAAGTAAAGTTAATATTTGAAACAAAAAGTGAAACTTAAAAAAACCGACTTCCAAAACCCTATTTGATTAGAAACCAATGTCAAGTGATTTTTTAGTATAAAACAAACTGTAACCCCCCTATTGGGGAATTAATTTCGTCAAATCCCATATCAGTGCTACCCCACGCTACTAAGGAACCCCTGTACAAAGTTTCATGGCTCTAGGTCCACCGGTTTAGGCTATGCGTTGCCTGCCCGTCAGCCACGCATTGTAGATTGTATTTGTACCTACCTCTAGTATTGAGCAGTTCTGGTGGCCATGTGTGGTCTTCATGATCAGTTCCGCATCACAATATTATGCTTAACATGAGTAAATGCACGAGTTACTATGAAAAACGCAAAAATCACTGTAGGTCTGCCTATAATATTTGAAAATTTCCCTCGATTTCTCCAGGATCACATCATCAGATCCTGACCTGGTGTCAATAGGAACAATTGGAAGGTAAGCCCTTTCAAAAAAATAATCCAAATCGGTCTATCCGTCTAGGCGCAATCGGGGCACATACATTATCCCAACGAATTGTTAACTTGTTTGTAAACGAATTTAGTAAAGTCGGTTAAAAAACGCGTGCCAGAGGCCGCATGTGTGAGGCAGACAAAAAGGAGACAATTTTTTTAAGAACCTTTTCTTTAAGGGACCATCTTTACGTCTTTCTGAACAAAGTTCACTGTAAGGGCTACTAAATAGGCCCCTACTAGGGACTAGTACTAGGGACTTAATTCTGAACAACTTTCCCATTAAGAGACCGTCGACCGCGTGAATTTCCCACACAAACGTAATACAAAAATGATTTGAATTTGAGAAATAGTTTAACGTATTAAGACTGTTAATCGGATTTATACACTGTTTACGCAGGTTCCTGGTCTGTATACCAGGGTTCCTCTTCAACCAATAAAAAAATATTTTTAAGTAATTTGAATAAAAACCTTGGTATACGACCAGGAACCTGCGTAAACACTGTATTAATCCGATTAACAGCTAAATGCTTTGAACTAGTTCTCAAATTACAATCATTTTGGTATTACGTTTGTATGGGAAATTCACGCTGTCGCCGGTCTCAAGCAATCTTTCACAGGGTAAGCTTTAACATATGAGTTTACATAGGCATGAAGATCGATGACTAATTAATTAATATTTTATTATCGTAGTAGATACGAGTACTCTGTCGTGCGGGCCTTACGTAGAAAGGCACAGAACTCGGTGTTTGATTTGGCTTGGCACGTTTGGTCGTCGGGACGGGAGCGAGATATTCGGTTAATTTCGGTTTTGAATACCGTTATCATTATTGTTCTGAGGGCGTTATCTTTATTGGGCTCTACTCACGATGCAATCTCATTCGCGATTTGTTGCTGCAATTTAACTTCCTGTTCCGTCCTTCCCTAGCGGTTGCCAGGCAACCTGCCTTCTATGAGTTGCAGCGACAGATTGCGAGGTTGCATCGTGAGCAGAGCCCATATATGCTCTCTTTAACTCTGAGACCAATCTTCCATCTTCTACACACTCGTCCTATATTTATCCCCTTCACTTACTTTCAGGGTGTAACCGTATCGGCTGGTTCGGAACAGAGGGCTCGAGAGGACCGCGTCGTTTTCCTTCGCTTCTTTCATTCGGGCTGAGAAGTTATCTATCCTCCAAATGAGATGGCCTGAAATAAAAATTATCATTTAACATACAGGCACATACATTGCTTCTGGCCCCACACTAGGATACCCTGTGTCGTGGGAACCAGAAACAGCGACATCACAAACATGTTTACATCCAAGACCTGGGGATATTTTTTATTTTTTTCTTGATTTTTAGGCGGGAATCGAACCCGGGACCTCTCGCATGGTAGGCAGAGCAACAACCGCTGGGCCACAGAGGTCGTGTCGTAGTAAATGAGAGTTGCATTAGTGCGGGTGAAATAGGGACTCAGATACAAGTCGCGCCAGGTTTATTGGCACCTGAGTCCCGCGTGGAGGCGGTTATAGTACCAGGGGGGATAGAGATGCAAAAACGGTTGGGAGAGAGTCGTGAGAGCTTGCCAAGAAACCTAGCAGCCCCCCTAGACAAAGTTAAACGCTAGCGAAACGAAACGATAACTTTTTCACGTCACGTCACGTACGTAGTGATTCCAAATGTTAAATCGCATGCATAAAAAGTTATCGTTTCGTTTCGCTATCCTTAGCGTTTAACATTGCCTACAGGCACTTACAGAGTGGTACAAAGAATATAATCTCTTCGGTCTAAGCACAGATTATATTACCATGTAGTATAGGGTACATTATGCGGTTAGGTGCAATTATTTTATGACAGTCTCGTATCTGGGCTGGTATCGTAAAACTAGAATCCTGTACAAATACCTAATAATCGGTAAGTGCGAGTTGGACTCTTAACACGAGGAGTTCCGCAACATCGTACAAGAAACAAGTGCCTAACAGTAACTGTTATTATACAAAACAAATATCTTCAATGTGCATCTCATAATTTTGCTATCCAAAAAATGACAGGCGCTTTCTAGCTATTTTGGCCAGTCTACATTGGTCAAGGACAGTGGAGAGTACAGTACCAAGGACAGTGGAGAGTGGCGGGTACTCGAGACAGTGACTGTTTACACAAGGATCCACTGGCTATGCAACTTGAAAGCCAAGTTGACTCGCCACTGTCCGATCGGTTTACACCACTGTACACGTGCGATACAGTCCGCTGATGACGGACAGATGGACAGCGGAGGCTTAGTAATAGGCTCCCGTTTGGTATCCTTCGGATACGAAACCCTTAAAATGTCAATATGGATCATCATCATCATCATCATCCTTCCACATCGACCCACTGCTGGGCATAGGCCTCTTCACTATAGCGACAAGGCCAGTGGGCAGACCACCGGCCCGATATGGTCCGACGATATTGTCAAGTCGTCGGGATCCCACGGGGTGCGATTGGCGCAGGACCGGGGAGATTGGCGCTATAGAGAAGAGGCCTATGACCAATATGAATACCTACGAAAAAACATGTACAACAAAAATAAAATGTTGAGACAGCTCAGCAGCTATAAAGATGGTACCAATATTGATTTGACAAAACACGTGGAAAAACAATGTCAGCTACCCACCATCATCGCCACCGCACTCCTGGCTGCCAAAGCTGACCCTTGCCTGGAAATCTGCCAGCTCCCCTCTCATCTTCAGGTAGGACTTGGTGAGCGCCCGCAAGTCTCGGCTGAGGGCTTCCGAGCGGTCCGCCAGCGAGGACGCTTCGGCGCGCGCGTCTGCTGTCGCCACCTCTAGCACTGCTAGACGGTCGAGGGCCTGAAGACAAACATTATGATCGAGCCTTTTTCCCGGGAGGGGCAGAGACTGAAGACCTCCCCTCCACTTGCCACGAGCCTGGCATACATAATTACATAATTTCTTTATTACACACAAACAGTTACATAGGAACAGTTACAGTAAAAAACATAGAAAACGTAAGAAAGCTAGCTTATCTCTGATAAGAGATCTCTTCCAGCAAAGCAAATAGGGATGAGACAGGTGGATTGCTGAGTAGGAGTAGACCCATGGACTTCTTACGTCATCTCTCCTTGCCAAGTGCCGATCCCGAAGAAGATGGACCTTCGTGAGAAAAACTTCATTGTTCTATAAGTGCGGCATTGGTCAGGCCCCCCATTATGGGCACAATTGTGGAAAAAATATGTAAGAATCCTGTCATTTCCGCAATTCTAATTATAGTATATTCGTGATAAGAATGCAGTGGAGTCGTCACTGTCCGGCGGCATAGCCACGCCCCGTAACCAATCAAATCCATTCCAATTATCAAGCCAAGTTCACAGTGGCCAGTTGAAGGCAAACTTTCAAACGCGACGGTTGTGTCCTGTCCTGTGAGTGTGTGTTAACAGATTTAAATTTTAATTTCACTGTATTCTTATCACGAATAGACTGTAGAGTTATAGAAATTCCAGTTAAAATCAAAAAAGGGGGCTCAAAACTACCGTCTGTGTGAGAATGGCTATTTTGGCCAACAAATAAGCCATATTTTTTTCAAAATGCCCGACTGAGGAAAGGTTATGCTGATTGTTACCAAGTTAAAAACTTAAAAAAAACCGACTTAATTTATCACCTGTCCGCACGGGATGCGAATGTCGTCTAAGAACACGATAATGATATATGTATGAGCCTACGGTATCTGTCTTCTGAGTTCACAATACTACACAAAATAAACAGATATCGGTGTGTACAGCCAGAATTCATCTCAATGACCATGAGCGTAAACGCCACAGTCACATAAAGGCAAAAAATAAGTAATTTTGGTTACTGGATGACAGTCTTTTCTATGTATAAACCTAAGTACTGGACCGATTTTCGTTTTTTTAAATGGGACCAACCTTAAGGGTCACCAATTCATACAAAAAAAAAGTATTTTTGTAATCGGTTCATGTAATAATACTAGGTTCGAGGTAGCACACATTAAAAATAATAACCGGCCAAGTGCAGTAGGACTTGCGCACCAAGGGTTCCGATCTCACTTGGAGAGCGTAACACGTGTCAGGTTTCCACAAAACTAAAGTGTGATGTCATCCATGTAAACCAAATTGAATATTTTTTAGAAAGACAGAAATTTGCAAATTTCAGATTATTCCCTTTACTTGTGCTATAAGACCTTGCTTCGTGCCAAATTTCATGATTCTAGGTCAACGGGAAGTACCCTCTAGGTATTGATTCCCTTGCGAATATCATGCAATTTGAGACATATGCGGTATCTTTTGATTGCGTTGACCAATAAGTTTAATTTTTTCACAACTTCAAGAGATCACAGACTTGAGTAATCGATATTAATTTTAAGACAGACAGACAGACAGACTGACGGACGGACGGACGGACGGACGGACGGGCGGACGGACGGACGGATGGACGGACGGATGGACGGACGGACGGACGGACGGACGGATGGACGGACGGACGGACAACCAAGTGATCCTATAAGGGTTCCTTTTTTCCTTTCAAGGATCGGAACCCTAAAAATATAACATACAACCGTATTGATAACCCCTTCCTTTTTTTAAGTCGGTTAAACATGACAATTCTCACCGGTCTATCCGTGTTGGCAGCTCCTTTCAGCTGCAGCCTCACTTGCGCCAGCTGGGAGACCTGCGCAGATGACCTGCGCGTCTCCACCAGCTCCGCCTCCAGCGCCGCGCGGCTCTCCGCGTTGCGACGCCGCTCTTCCTCTAACGCGGTTTTGATGTACTCTATTACTTCTTCTGGAATGAAATGACACTGGATTAACCCTTTTAGCAAATAAATGCTTCATATTTAGGGTTCCGTACCCGAAGGGTGCCAAACGGGACCCTATTACTGAGACTTCGCTGTCCGTCTGTCTGTCTGTCTGTCTGTCTGTCTGTCCTTCTGTCCGTCTGTCCGTCTGTCCGTCTGTCCGTCTGTCCGTCTGTCCGTCTGTCCGTCCGTCCGTCCGTCCGTCCGTCCGTCCGTCCGTCCGCCCAAGTTATTGTTGTTGCGGCAATAGAAATACACATTCTGTAAAACATTACAACTCTCTAGCTATTACGGTTCTTGCTGTAGGACCCGATGACAGACAGACGGACAGCACGATGCAATCTGTCTCGCGATTTGTTGCTGCAACTTGTTTTTCTCTCTATGTTCCTGTTCCGTCCTTCCCTAGTGGTTGCAAGGCAACCTGCCTTCTATGAGTTGCAGCGACAGATTGCAAGCCAGGTTGCATCGTGAGTAGAGCCCATTAGTAATAGGGTCCCGTTTGGCACCCTTCAGGTACGGAACCCTAAAAATTGTTAGTTGTGTTACCCAGTTGATGCACACTCCGCATCCTTGAGTCATGCTGGCTCAGCGCCTGCTCTAGTAGCTCCCTCTCGCGCTGCTCATGCACTAAGCTGCTGACGGCTGACTCCAGACGCATGGCCGTTGACAGCTGCTGGCTTTGCAGCTCCTGAAATGTTACTCCCAGTTCTGTAAGCAGTTACGCCATACCCGTTCGAGGTTGCAGAAGGATAGATGCGCCCAATTTTAAAAGAAATTAAAGGTATTCGTTCTGCTGCGTTACAGAGGGCTATCTCATTGCCGAAATCACGCCTTTCCTCAAAAGGTGTAAAGTCAAAGATGCGGTAACATCTAGAGAGATTCTCATTTTGTGTGATACAGGCAGGGGCCCTACCGCGCAGCCGCTGTCGGCATCGGCTTCGTGTTTGACTTGCCTTATTGTCATACATAATGATAGAGTTAATTCTTGCGCGTTAAAACACGATGCCGATGCCGACAGCGGTTGTGCGGTAGGGGGCAGGTCCCAAGGGAAAATAAAAAGTACCAGTAACCGGCGAGTGGGTGAATAGACTAATGAATATGGAGGAAACGAGAGATGTTTGCCAGAATCGTAGCAAAACCTACCCTCATGAGCATATATATCTCTCACACAGTCTCACTCTTAGCCACTCCAAGGCATAACACTTCGGCATATGAGCACTCGTTCAGGCTGCAGGCAATCCGACTGTGGAACGCACTTCCTGCCACCATAAGAGAGTCCCACTCTTTTCACATTTAAAAACCGGGTAAAAGAGCACTTCCTCTCTCTTTCGTGATAGATATTGTATGTACGTATTTATGTTAATTATGTATAATGTAGTTAGGTGTATTTATTTGCATATTGTGTACCTATTTATTTAGTAAGGTATACTTATTATATTATGTTTTAAGTATATTTATTTAGTCATTTATTGTGCACTGACTTCCCTCTCTTTATTATGTTTTTTCCCTGTCATGCGCCTAGCTTTGCTGGAAGAAATCTCTGTTTAGAGATAAGCTCGCCTTTGTCATTATCTTTTTTTAAATGTTACGTGTTTTTAAGTTTTTGTGCAATAAAGTATAAATGAAATAAATGAAAAAATATGTTTATGTAAGCAGTTCTCCAGCCCACCTGCAAAGCCAGCTGCATACTCGCCAGATCATGTTTGACCTGCGCAGTACTGTTGGACGTCCTCTCCGCGTCATCATCTGCAGATTCTCTAAGAGAGACCAGGGTCGAGAGGAAGTGGCTGCACTTCTGCTCCAGTAGGATATACTTGCTGCGGAGGACGTCCAGGTCACTGGCTTGCAGGTCGCGCTGGTTCGCTTCTTCAGTTAGGACTAGTCTGGAAGAGGAGTATACATAGGTTTTACTTGTTTAGTTTGTAATACGCGGAGATCATAAGTTTCTACCAGCTGTCGCTCTTCTTGAAAGAAGTGGTGAAGGTTGCAAGAAGAAAGGCCTCACTTAAATTGTCAAAAACTAAACTGTATGAACCCAAAGAGGGCACCCACGATACAGGCTATGCCTAGTGTGGGGCCACAAGAATACATTGTTATTTTCAACTACTTGAACAAATACTTTGAATACTTTGAAGTATGTCAGAAGCACTACTTTCACTTTCAATTTAGATAAATACCTGGTATGTATTAGTGTATTCATACGATATTTATTGTTAAGCTGTATTTATGTTACTGTGTATGTAGTCTATTCCTTAGCAATAGGTTCTTATAATATGTATGTGTAATAATAATATGTATCTATTATACTAGAATGGTTTTATTGTACGCGCAATTCTTTCCCTTACCTATCATCTCCGTCTCCTACCCAACATGTTTGTTTACCCAAAATATCTTATTAGAGATAAGCTCGCCTTTGTACATATTTTTTCTATGTTAAGCTATTTTTACTGAAAGAAATTACAATTACAATTATGTCATTATCGCGGAGTGGTTTGCACTAGCGCTACTATAATCCCTAGCCTAGCAGGAGACTTTACGATCCTTTTGAGATTCAATTCACTTTCAGCATCGGCGGTAAGGGGACATGCACAAAGGCTCCGCACATGTGGACCACGTGCAGGCACTTCAACCCCCTTACAGAAGAACAGCATCGGTGGTTTGTGTGGGTAGACGAATTTTGTCCAGAATAGGGAATTGTACTTAGATTGTAGTTGCAACATGGCCAACATGGAGACGCCTTTTTTAAAAGTGGAACGCAGTGGAACTTAACTCGCGTTAAGACCGTCCATACAAACTAACAATACAGGGTGTAACTGTAACTGTGATTCTGGCTCTACACCAGGGCCCGAATTCGACTAAGTTCACAAGTATACGACAAGCCTGGCCACAAACTTCAATACGAGATATTTGGTATTCTACTAAAACCGGAATCCAATTCACAAGCGCCAGCGTGAAGCCAGCGTACTTCGTATTCTACTATCCAAAACGTACTTACGCTGGCGCCAGTTCAGGCCCAGGACAAAAGACGGTTGTTGGTTATAAAAAAGTGGTTTACTTGATAGTCGCCACTTCCTTCTCCAGATAGGTGACGCAGTCGTCTAGCGGCACAGACTTCGGCGACCAGGTGTGCTTGTTGGCGCTTGGTGTCGGGATCGCAGACGCCGGGTCTGGAGGCCTGGCGTGGGTTGGTGACGCCGTTGATCTGTGACACATTCATTTATTTATTTTGGTTTGTTGATGTTTCACAGCTTAAGTAATTGATACAATATATAAAAATAACTAGTATAAATAAACAGGTAATGGGGGCTATTTAGAAGGTGTCAAAACCACTAAACTAGAGGAACTAAAAACTGTCAACCTTCAAATCCGACAGCTCTTGCGCGGTGGCCACAGATTACATTTTCTAACACACCGTCTTAATTAGTTTAGTTAGTATAGTTCTTGTCGCCTCCCAAATCGCAGACAATGCGGGCTATTTGGGAGGTGTCAAAACCACTAAATTAGAGGAACTAAAGGCACTAAACTGACAACCTTCAAATCCGACAGCTCTTGCGCGGTGGCCACAGATTCTTTCAAACACACAATTATAATTTGTTTAGTTAGTATAGTTCGTGTCGCCTCCCAGATCGCAGGTAATGCCAGTTACCAAACATTTACTTCGTATGCTACTATCGGACAGTAGGCTGGCGTCAGGCTGGCGCTTGTGAATTGCGATTCCGGTTTTATTAGAATACCAAATGCGTCGTATTGAAGCTTGTGCCAGGCTTGTGGTATGCTTGTGTACAGTAGAATTCGGGCCCAGGTAGAACAGTATTTATAGAGCCACATTTTTGCTTGTAACTGAACAAACCGGTGAGGTAAGTTTACAAGGAATAGGAGCGATATTTTTGTGGGGGGAAATGTCCCCCTGATCAGAACAAGTTTCAATTTGAAACGGATCTGATCAGAGCAACTTATGCCCGATTTCACCAACAGTTAAGGGTCACTTAGCTCTTAGCAGTCTAGCGACTGTTTCGGAGGCCGGCCTCTTTAATTTAGGGGGTTCCCTAGTAGCCTAGATGACCCTTAAACTTAGGTCAAAGCGAAACAACCGGTAGGTGGCCCCTGAAAGGAAATAAAGTGTTCCCTAAAGATAGAGATTGTTTTGTGCCGGTCGATCAGCTGATTTCTACATCTTTCTGTTACACCCTGATACAAGTCGTATGATACACTGTTATTTATTCACAAATCCCAATCTCTGTTGATCTGTACGCTTAGCATAGCACTTTATACTCTCTCTCGATGTCGAGAGAGAGATCGTCCATCTCCTTCTCCCGCATCGCGTTGAGAGCGAGACACGTCGAGACATCTCGGGCTCGACAGAGAAAATGACATTTGTGCATAGAGCGTGGCATACTAAGCGCACTGATGTTTGTACCTAGTCTTCTCGAGTTTTGGACACTCCTGCACGTGGGTTTCCTTGTGCTTCCTCTGGATCCAGGCGCCGCACCGCAGGGGACACTGCTCGAGGATGCTACCACATTGCTTCAGGTGGTTCTAGGGATAGAGAAGTCATTATTGCCATCCGGAGTTGGGAGAATTGCGGTTTTGCAACCATGGAGTATAGGTGCCGCTATCCACGAAGACGCGTGACGTAGCTATTTACATCTTTGTCTTTCAGCCAGAGACTATAATATATCCAATTGACTGCGCCTGCGGGGGAATGCGGCTCGCCAAACGTTTGTTGTATTCAACAAACGTTCGCATACGCAACCTATGTACGATGACGGGCCGCCAGACAGTTTCGCAGCGGCTGACTAATCACAGCTCTCTTACCTCGTCCCCCGCCGCCCGGAAATTGGTGAGTTGTGTTTCAAAGGAAAATGTGTCTATGCGCTCTCCACTAGATAATGCTCCCTGTCTTTCAGCAGAGTGCCCCGATGAAAGAGAAAGATGCAAAAGGCTACATCACGCGTCGTCGTGGATGGCGGCACATATACCGTGTACCACGCTGGCTCAGGGAGGCAATTCTCGTGCTATCGACCATCTCCATGGTAGAAATATTGACATTGAGTATAACGAATATCACCTTTAAAAAGGCTTTTCTCCCGATCCGCTTTACGACCAACCGAGAAATAAATATTAATCGAGATCATGTTCGACGGAGATATAAGATCCCGACCGACTTATCGACCATGGAGATGATATGGGTCTACCTGTTGTTAAATTATTTCCTGTCCATTCTAGGTTTGCTGGAAGAAATATCTTAATAGAGATAAGCTCGCCTTTGTCATGTGTTGTCCACTTTCAATTGTAAAATGTGTTATTTTGTGCAATAAAGTATAAGTATATCGAAAGAGTGAAAATTGCCCCCCCCCCCCCCCCTAGTGTGATTGACATTGGTTATTACGACATGTGTAGCCAACATCATAGTCCCAAACTCACATCTTTCATTAATTCAGTATTGTAGCGCAATATCGTCCATAAAATAGGGCCTGTCAGTTATTGACAGTCTGTCTATCCTTGAAGCGTTCAGATTACGAGTTATCAAGCTAATGGCCCATTCCGTTGAGATGATAATATCAGTTAGATAGCCAATTTTGCCATTAGTCACTATTTCACCAAATAGTTTTTATTGGATCACGAAAGATATTAGTTGCAAAAGTTCGCCAGTCACCAGTCAATAACGCTAAAAAGCAATTTTTCAATCCCTAGGATAAACAGACAGCTTGATTTGACACTTCATGCACCTACCTTAGAGATGTCAGGATAAAGGAATAAAAAGAAATGCCGTCAAGATAAATAAATAAACCTGCTATCACTAACAAAAACTATATAACACTCTTCCAACGATATTTTAGCGCGTGAGTCACGTTTACGGGGGGACGCCACTTCTACGCAACTTATTGCAACGAATCTGTCAAAAAGCATCAGTTCCACCTGTCACCGCAAGCCAAAAGATTGTTAGAAAGCTGTAAATAACGTTTGATGTACTCAAATAATAATCAACAAGTTTAAAAATCGTGTAGGTATCTAAAGTAACCAAACGAAATTGTTGGCTTTGACTTTGAATTTTTTATCTAACCAGTTAAATTATTTATTATTACTTATTATTTATTTGTTTTAATTTTTATTATTTTAATATTGTAACTATTTTAAACTATTGACATTTTTATATTGTACTCTTGTCTGGAAAATAAACAATTTAATTTAATAGTAAGAAATCGACATCATACCTGTAGTTGTCCCAATTCAAACAACTCGTTGCAAAAGTAACAAGGGTTCTCTCTTTTACTGTGTCGATTATCCAAGGTTGAGGAGTTCCGGTCCTCTGTCCCTTTCTTGTTGACACTCATTTTCGTCCCAATATTTGAATGAAAACTCACGGTTCCCAAACTTTCCTATCTGTGTCTAAATATTAACTTGCTGTTTATGGTTTTGGCATTTCACTGCACTCACAAAATATGCAACATAATTTCGCATTCATAAATCAGTAGAAATTGTTGTAGAAGCAAAGTATGCTAAAAAATACGAATAACAAAGGGCACAATAGCATGCGCCTCAAACTCCTAACAATGTGTGATTCACGATATCTCCTTATCAAGCGTTATCTGGCAGACATTGCAACCTGATATCAGGGCGGCTAGCATGAGCAATAAGAGAGACTTGGATCGATATAGCCATAGTCATTCGGTTTTTATTCGTATATTAAATTTAGTTTATTAAACTAATATAGTAGTAAAGAATATGCCCAAACGTGGGCGTAACTGTGCCTCTGCCACTCCGTATGACAAAAGTCGTGACGCTCAGTTTATGTTTTATCTAGAACTTGTGTAACTTTTTTTAAAAAAAAAAAAACAAGGTCTAATGCTACAGAGTGTTAAAGGAATTCTGTTGAAAATATTTATCAGGTGTGTGACAAACATTTTGGCGAATGCAAACTAGGTACATACCAATGTCTAACTATTTGTTTAGAGGTACAAATAAAACACACCCACTTAAAACACTCCGATCCACTTCTACTGCATTTTTTGTTGAAAAAAGCCACGAATTTCTATTCTCAATCTTACACGCAGATCTTATTTAATTGTAATGTAACAAAGTAATAAAAAACTTAATTACTAACAAAGAATGCCAAAAAACACTGCAAGGCGAGTAAAGAGTTATCCAAGTATCTCTATCATGCCATGCTAGCCACGTAGGGCGTGGATTATGAATATTATGATATACTTAGGTATGTTTACTACAGCTAGGGAGGTGTAGGTAACACAGTGCCACATTTTTATTAAAATAGTATTTGTTATCGTTGACACAGAAACTGGTGCCCTTCGTGATTTGTTTTATTGTTGGTTGTAGATATCAATCAAATCAATGAGCCTGCTTCACCCAGGCTATTTCTATGGGACATCATTAATACGGTGATGGAAAACATCGTGAGGAAACCTTCATTACTCCATAGCTGCGGCCATGGGCTTTCCATCACGCAAAATGGAGTTGTAAATCACTGGCTAAAAGTGGGCACAGTTGGGCCTCTGCCACCCCGTATGGGAAAAGGCGTGACGCTATGGTTTTTGTAATTTACTACAGCACTGTGTCCCCGCATCCACTGTCTGCGGGCCAGGCCACAAAACTCGCCAGCAATTGGGATAATGTTGTCTGTTCATCTGGCCGGATGCAAGCAAATCACATGTCATTTTTTTTTACATTTTAAAAACCCATATCTCCGCCATTTTGAAAAAAAACCAAAATCTGGCTCGACAAAAAAAAATCTATTTAATTGTTCAACCTACTAACAAAATTTCACGCGAATCGGTTGAGAAATGCGCCCTGTTGTTGCTCAGAATTATGTTATGTCCCTAACAGTTTTAAAATTGTTACAACCTCTTGATTATTTTAAGACTGAACAACATCTTAAGGTACTTAGTTAACTAAAATTATTTTTAAAGTTAGCAATATCTTATAACTTAATTTCTAAAATATAGATTATCGTTTAATCCTAGTTATTGTAATAGTAAATTTTTCTAATTACCTGCATTGTTATTGTTGTAAATAAATTCTGACAACCGGAAGACCCAAAATCCCTAAGATACAGGTTCATTACCTAGTTTAGGGGTTTGAAGTCGCAATTATATTGATGACACTATGTACAACAATTTCACTGTAATCTTTAAGTTAGAAGTAGTAGAAAGTACAAGATAAACTTTATCTTATCTTATCTTAAACAACCCCCTAAAATATGACTACACCTTTCTGTTACACCCTGTATATCAGATTCGCCAGATTGGACACGTTTATTTTGGTCTGACATAATGAGTCGAGCCAAACTGGGCCAGCATGGCTCAACTCAAACATCTCGATTGCAAGTAAAGGTCCGTGGCCCTCAATGGAGAGGTCTTTGACACTATTTCATGCCAGTACACTGGTTGCGTATAAATCTTATCTGACTTCAACAACTTTTTAAGGTTAAAATGACCATTAAACAGAGACTAAATATCCAATTGACTGCGACTGCGGGGGAATGCGGCTCGCCAAACGTTTGTTGAATTCAACAAACGTTCGCATACGCAACCTATGTACGATGACGGGCCGCCAGACAGTTTCGCAGCGGCTGACCAATCACAGCTCTCTTACCTCGTCCCCCGCCGCCGCCGCCCGTAAATTGGTGAGTTGTGTTTCAAAGGAAAATGTATCTATGCGCTCTCCACTGGATAAGTGCTCCCTGCCATTAAAGGATCACTTTGTTTTCTTTGGCAGTATGTCTGAGCCAGACCTTTTTTATCGGGAACGCGTGGAGGTATCGGGCTGAAATTGATATAAATTTCTCAGGTTGCAGTATTTTCTTCAGGTTTTATTTCTGCAAAAATATGTTTTTTTTGGTTTACAGGATGACATCATTGTATTTTTAGCGAATATCCGAAACTTGATATTTACGAACCTCGACCTTTATTAAACTAATTAACTCCGCTCTGTTCTACCAGATTAGATTTATATTCTTTCTTTTTATTTTTTCTTTATACTTCATCAATAAAAACCCGTTTTGCTAGTATAGGAATCATAAACACACTAAATTAAGTTTTCTATGTTACACATAGTTTGGGGTATAATACAGTCCAACACAAAGTCCTTTATTGATGTATTATTGTCTCAAATGGTTGTATTCTGTTTTTGTAGAAACCTAATTACACCAGTACGAGGTAACAATCTACAAGTGCGATCGGAACCCTTGGTCAGCGAGTTTTCTCGCACTTGACCGTTTATTGTACACTAACACGATTACGATTGACCTCCGAGATAGGTTTTATTCACACCATAACCAGCGAACTTGGCCGATGGCCCTAAAAGCAGAATACACAGAACGCTGCTCAAACAAAGCCGGGACGGACCCCAGGGGTATGATTCTCGCGCCTTCGATATACGGATATCGAGACCTATATTGACAGATACTCAAACAAAATCACTCGATATATTTTATTTTTTATTTTATTTTATTTATTTGGGACGAAAAACAACTACACAATACATAGATGTAACTAACTATATAGGTGTAGATATCGTATATCGAATGGGCAAGAATCATACCCCCCGCAAACTGCAAGCGACACACACCAATTGTTTCTATAAATCTCTATGAAATTGATTCCGAGCGCGGCGACGTAGTATTTTCTTCAGCAGCGGTGTCGCTAGCCGCAGGGTCGCCTGCGGTTGCAGTCTGCAGCCCATCTCAGAATTTCGCGCTGCATGTTCCCAAGCGACAGCTGATACAGCATTTATCTTTAGGAGTTGGTTAAGCGTCCGGGCGTTATCTTTTTTTGGGTGCAGGACAGACAAGACAGAGTCAAGACAAACAGACACGGGACGGAGACAGGCGTCATGGAACAGAAAGAGAAAGAAAAAGAAACTGGGTTTTCTGGAAGAGATTTTTCTTTTTGGAGATAAGCTCGCCTTTGTACACAATTTTTTGTTGCTTTTTATGTTTTCAATTAATTGTGTGCAATAAAGAAATTATGAGAAAAAAAGTGGCCAAGTGCGAGTCGGACTCGCGCACGAAGAGTTTCGTACGATTATCTATAAAAACGGCAAAAAAATCATGTCTGTTATATGGGAGCCCCCTTTAATATTTATTATAATCTGTTTTTTAGTATTTGTTATTATAGCGGCAACATAAATACATCACCTGTGAAAATTTCAACAGTTTAGATTTATTATAACCTGTTGTTTAGTATTTGTTGTTATAGCGGCAACAGAAATACATCATCTGTGTAAGTTTCAACTGTCTAGCTATCACGGTTCATGAGATACATGGTGACAGACGGACAGACAGACAGACGGACAGCGAAGTAATTGAGTCCGGTTTGGCACCCTTCTGGCAACCCTAAATACAAGACAATCATGAATGTTTTTATCGTTTTGATCGGTCTTCTGTCTCGTGATTGTTGACGTCTCAGACTAATCCGTCTAGTAGGGATGGCACCTAACTTGACTGTTTTAACCACACAATAGAGGTATATGGTAGTTTTACCTGTTGGTTTAAAAAATCGGAGGCTCTTATATCACGCGCCACTGTTTATTATGTAAAGAGCACCACTACGAGCATAGCGTGCGTTCACATGTTGCGGAACAGATTAGAGCTTACATGTATATGTAAAGATAAGCCTACCTACCTTACCTTATTAGCAGGGATCGGATCGAAGGTGTGAATTTACCTAAAGTTTGTAGTCGGACATAACAAGGAGCAGTTACAACCACTTGAGTTGAACCGGTTTGAATTTAACCTGTTAAATTTCGGGTTTTTGTCTAACCAGTTAATTTTTGTTTTTATTAGTATTACATGTTCCTTGCATTTGAAACACCGAACTATAAACATTTTCAAACTGCTGATTCCCAAAAAAATCATAACTTTTTTATTTTTCAATTGTTCGTAAAAATTACTGAGTATTGTACTTTACATTCATAATTCATAATTCATAATTTCTTTATTGCACACAAAAAAATAGTTAACAAATCATGGTAGGTAATAAAAGTGTACAATGGCGAGCTTATCTCTAAAAAGAGATCTCTTCCAGCAAACCAAGTTTTGTTGAGAGAGGTTGATAGCTGAGCGGGGGTAGACCCATGTGTACAACAATAAATTTAAAAGGTTGCATACATAAATATATAATATGCATTCTCAAATTAACTTATACCTAAACATAAAGACAAAAATAAATATATATGATACATACCTATATAACATTATTCTTTTTAAATAAATACAAAAATATATTATATGTATATATATATATATATATATATATATATATATATATACATATATATATATATTACTACCTTTAAATCTATAAAGAAAGATAATGTTTCTTCACGCGACTTTTAAAAATATTTAGAGTTGGACTGTCCCTGATGGCGCAGGGGAGTGAATTCCACAACCGAATGGCCCGTAGTCTAAACCCGTGCTCATAGGATGCGGTGTCATGCTGTGGGATAGTAAGGATAGAAAAAGCGTGAGTTCTCCGAGAACTGCTGGAAGATAGAAATTGAAATCGGTCACGTAGGAATGTGGGGTAGCGTGGATTCCGCAATATGTTGTATAGGAAATTGAGGATGTGGGAGTCCCGACGAAGGCGGATCGGCAGCCACTTTAGCTCCTTGCGAAATTGCGATACATGGTCGTATTTGCGCAGCCCAAAGATAAACCGAATCCCGAGATTTTGGAGTCGTTCGAGTTTGTTCAGTAAATCTTCGTTGGCACTGACCCAGCATACATCAGCATAATCAATGAGGGGAAGTAAAAGAGACTGAGCGAGAATGATTTTGGTCTGTCGAGGTAAAAAGTACTGAAGTCTCCTGAGAGAGTGAAAAGTAGCAAATACTCGCCGACTGACCTCATTGACATGCGATGACCAAGATAGCTGGTTGCTGGTTACATCATTCAAGCGAGGTAAATAAAACATTCATACAGATTGTAATTGAAAGGTGCAGTCATTTTTTCAACTCAACTCAAGTGGTTGTAACTGCTCCTTGTCATGTCCGACTACAAACTTTAGGTAAATTCACACCCTCGATCCGATCCTTGCTTATTAGGCA
Source organism: Argyresthia albistria (assembly GCA_963457715.1). Lineage (NCBI taxonomy): Eukaryota > Metazoa > Arthropoda > Insecta > Lepidoptera > Argyresthiidae > Argyresthia > Argyresthia albistria. The sequence goes on from OY735259.1 coordinate 587,228, forward strand.
CCTTTATAGAGATAATCTTATAGTTTTACAAAGTTCCATCGCAGAACAGATTGTAAGTAAGCTTTAACTTTTTGTAAAACAATTTGTTTTACTATAGCCATATTGTGTGGAGATAAATTGTGATCAACTTTGACTATGAAACCGATTTGATAAAAACAAGTTCGTTTTCCATCACTGCTGTACTCTACTACAAGATGGTACACAAGAGTGACCTTGACAATGATAAATCTGAACCAGACCTGATGAAACTCGGTCATTATTACGATGAACATATTTGCTCGATAAACCTCTGGTCACAAACCACTCCTGTCTCCTGTAATAATAGAAGATCTTTTGACTTTGCCGCATACTACAACTCGAAGTACTATTATTTAATGTTTGCTACTACTGTCTTTGTATACCTACCTCGGGCACCTCGGCGTTACATTATAAAGGTAAGATCGCACTAAGCGGTAGCGGAGTTACAGTTTTGAATGTCGGCCGACTGCGGCGCGACAGTTTTGCCTGTCTTTCGACCAGAGAACGAAAGAGAAAGGGGCGGGGGGCGTACTGTTGCGACAGTTTAGCCTAGTTTCCCAACTTTGTCACGCAGTGTCGTGTCGCGTCGTCGTTTCCCTGTCACATAGTGTGGTTTGCTCCTCATGTCTGCCTCGAAAGCCTTGCCTTTGCTTATATTAATACATATCGTCGTGCTGTGTCGCCTTGAGTCGCGTATCGCTCCGCTGCTGCTAGTGTGGTCTTACCTTAATAGTAAATGCCAGGTTGTACCGACTCCATGTAGGCCTGCCTTTACTAATTCGAAAATCGAACGACGACGCGTGCGCTGGCGCAACCGATTGCAGCTGTATAAATGTCAGTGTGTATTAACATCTCGCCGCGGACGGTCGTATATCGCGCCGAACAAAACTCGACGCAAACTACCGCATCTCACGATCAGTTTAGAAATTACAGTGTTTTTGTTTTTCAATAAAAATTCAACAATTGGAAGTACCTACCAGTTACGAGTGCTGTGTTAACAAAAAGGGGGTTGTTTAAGAACTGGATTGAGTGTATGTATTTCTTGTTTATGGTTTTTGATTTGGTAACCTCAATCAATCAATTTCTTAAATAATGGCTTCCATCGATTTGATGATTCTGCCAATGTCACGTATCTGAGGTGGCACGGTAACCTTTTCGAAATTGAAAGGAACCTATGATATCTACCTCTAATGTCATTAGGTTTGTGCCTATTATCATATGTAGAAGGTTATTGATTAGTGCTGCTAATATGTAAAATAGGTGCATAGTTTAAGTTGTTACTTACGTTATTACAATAATTTTATTGGTGCCATTACAGCCAAACCCAGGTCGACACAAATACACAAAATTACAACATTATTATTATTATTATTATCTACGAGCCCACCATGTCACACTGCTGGGCAAAGGCCTCTCTCCCCCTCTTCCTCAAAATTACAACATACAATAGAATTATTACGAATTCAGATAGATACTATACTATTCAACTATATCTACTAATAAAAATTGAAAAAAAAAGTAAACTTTAGAAAAAACCGACTTCCACAAACCCTATTTGATTAGATTGAGTTTAATACAAACTATAACCCCTTATCCCCCCCCCTTGGGGAATTAATTTTGTCAAATCCCATATCAGTGCTACCCCACGCTACTAAGGAACCCCTGTACAAAGTTTCATGGCTCTAGGTCCACCGGTTTAGGCTATGCGTTGCCTGCCCGTCAGCCACGCATTGTATTTGTACCTAGTATTGAGCAGATCTGGTGGCCATATGTGGTCTTCATCAGCAGTTCCGCATCACAATATTATGCTTACCATGTGCATTTGCACGAGTTATTATGAAAAACACAAAAATCACTATAGGTCTGCCTATAATATTTGAAGAGTTCCCTCGATTTCTCCAGGATCCCATCATCAGATCCTGACCTGGTATCAATGGGACCAATGGGAAGGTAAACCCTTTCAAACAAAAAAATAATTTTCCAAATCGGTCCATCCGTTTAGGCGTTATCGAGGCACATACATAAAAAAAAAACAAACATCCGGACGAATTGTAAACCTCCTCCTTTGGGAAGTCGGTTAAAAATCAAAACAAATAGTCTACACGTCGTACTACCTACATGAAATCTCACTAATTTCACTATGTACAGGTAAACTAAGTGAACAGAAACACGGACGGAGATTTGAGTTTTATTTAAAGTTTATTTGGTTGTATTTCAATGTATGTTTTCTTATACTTTAATATTTTTTAATAAATAAATAATTATCCTCAATAAATAAACATCCTAGGTACAGAAGACAAATCACAATCTACCTACCTATCCCCATATGGGCCACCTAGACATGTTAAGTTCAATATCAAACTTATTACCTAATAAACAACTTGTTGCTAATTTAAGTAGGTACAAATCAAAGGTATGATTCCGAGACGGATCGCAGACCGCAAACTGCAACCGCAAATTGCAGGCGAGACTACTGATTTCTATGCATCTCGAAATTGATTCCGAGTGCGGTCTGCAGTCGCGTATCATTTTGTATGGTGGTGTTGTGCGGTACCACAGTGTCGCCTGCGATTGCGGTCTGCGGTCCGTCATGGAATCATACCTTAAGAGGCCCCGTAGACGTTAAAGCATACTTCACGTTTCCATCAAGCCACCGCGATAACGATCAAGCAAGTTGTCAATCATGCTTGATAGACAAGCATGTTGGTCAAACTTCAAGCAACTGCGATACCGATCAAGCACCCCCGAAGACGGTCAGACATGCTTGTCAAGCACGTCGTCAAACAAAATTTTCTTCAAGCACGATCAAGCATCAAGCACGTAGATTGCTTGACAAGCACGTCAAGCATGGCCGTAAACCATCAAGCATGCTTGACGACATACGTGGTTGTCAAGTGCTTGATCTTCTACGGAGCCCTTAAGAGTCACTCAAACTTATAGAGCAGTTGTGTATCTGGGGCGTTTATGTGTGAAGTTAAATATTGCAGCTTAGAAGAGTTACGAAGTTAGTCCCCGCTGGGCCACAAGTCGGTTTTTAGTGTGCCCAACAATACATTACTAAGCCTCCGCTGTCCGTCCGTCTGTCCGTCTGTCTGTCAGCGGGCTCTAGCGCACGAACCGTAACTACTAGAAAGTTGAAATTTTCACAGAATGTGTCATATCTGTTGCCGCTACAGCAACTAATACTGAAACAACAAAACAAGAAACTTGTTTTTTGTACTTTTTTGGTATCATGGTGCGGAACCCTCCATGTGAGAGTCCGACTCGCACTTGGCCGATTAATGTTATTTAAACTTTAAAAGAAGTCGAACGTTAACAACCACAGTGGATTTCACTGAACGGACCAACTGTTTTGGATTCCTGCATAAACACAGAAAAAACTAATCACCTATGCGGCGAACGCATACTACCAGGACAATGTGTTTGTGATTCTTGTGTTGTGGGAACCTGAAACAACGACGGTACTAACTGGGAACTGGGTGAAATAAGTGTCATTTATACACGTTAGCTGGAAAAATGGAGGAGGCTTATACCACAGTTAACATAATTTTACCAACAAATACTGCCCCCGATAGTAAGAAGGGCGCATCTAACATTTTTTCCGAAATTGAGTTGAATATAGGGCCGTGATCAGCAAAAAAAGACGCATCTGCTCATATTTTTTTTATTTGTCTAGCTCGTCCGTACACGGAGTTCTGTAACGTATAAGGGCGCATTTGTCAATGCATGATGTACGAGTACTAAGCCAAAAGGGCGCATTGGATATAAACTTAAATGAAAAGGCTTATTTGCGTACATGTGTCCTTTTCTTTCGGAAAATTTCAATCACTTCAGAAATTGAAAAGACACATTTTCTTCTGAACGAAGTAGGTATGACGTAAGTGATCACATGCGCCTTTGCAATCTATTAATTCACTTAGTTATTTAAACGCATGTGGCAAATGGGCCTATTCTATCTAGTATATCAATTAAATTTTTAGACGCATGTGCGGTAAATGCGTCCTACTTTGCTGTGAACTTTTTTTGTCGTCGCTGGAATACTACATTGGAAAGACGCTAGTGCACATAAGTGCCCTTTAAGCTAAGCACTGGAGTCCCGATCGGGGCGGGAGGGGGTGGCGTGTTCGACGATCGATCTAGTGTTAGCTAAACATCGATAGTTTGGGATTTCGATAGTATCGATGGTTTTACGGAAAAACTATCGATAGTATCGATAACTATCGATAGTTTTGTTCATATATTCTGATTATTTTTCTATTATCCTAGCTAAGGCTATTCGCTAAGGCTTAAAATATTTTTCTACTATCGATAGTATCGATAGTAGAAAAATATGTGTCTTAGTGGTAGAGGCCAGTTTTAACAGAAAGAAAGAAGAGTCTTGCAGCTAGACAAATAAATAAGGGTGAGTTATGTATGTCAATATGAACCTCTACTATTATTTCACATATAAAAGACAGTGGGGCCAATTCTCTAGGGCAAATACACTAAAATTACTTGACAATATTAGCTCCGACGCTCTTACGCGGTTGCCATAGATTTCATTTTCGAACTCACTTTTGAATTAGTTCATCGGTACATTAAAATAATTCAAAAGTAAGTTTGAAAATGGAATCTATGGCGACCTCATAAGAGCTGTCGGACTTAATATTGTCAACTAATTTTAGTAAGTGTAACCTAGAGAATCGGCCACAATGTGACGTGATGACGTTATCTGATCAGTGATCACAATGACTTGTTATGAAATAACAGGAAATAAATTGGGTCACAGCTATTTATATTGCCAAATTTTCGAAGTTCTGAGCGATAAAGGCCTTGCAGATGGCTTGTAGAGAGTTGTACAAAGTTTGGTCTTTCCCTGCCATCGCTGCGTAAAAAAGCGCTAGTAAATAGCAAAAAAAAAAAAACGATAGTATCGATAGTTATATCAAGCTATCGATAGTATCGATAGTAGAAAAACTATCGATACTATCGATAGACTATCGATGTTTAGCTAACACTAGATCGATCAGTTGCGCCCGAGTAGTCGTGCAGAGAGCCTGTGCTACTAAGTTTAAAGGACGTAAATGGCTATTTGCGACTTTTCAACCTGATATTGACTATTTTTCTAACATTTTTTTGCTAAGAAGAAAAGGAAAATTCTTAATAATTCAATAAATAATTAAAATATAGAAAAATTATCGATTACACATTATAACATAATAGCAAACCCATTTTATTGCATCGATAGAATATGTTTATAGTTTTCCTTTGTGAGACAGCCAGGCATTAAAATATTTTTTACATAAAACATTTTTATCTCGGTTTGAACATGATGCTACATGCGCCTTTCTTATTATCGGGGGCAGAATAGATATACCAAGAATAAATATCCCGGGGATAACTTGCATGACAAATGAAAGCTCAAAATGAGGTGATCTGATCTAGGTGTCACTGGTGTCTATGAAAAAGTAGAAGATACTCTCGAGTATGTTAAGGCTAGCCGGTTAAGGCAAGGAAGGAGCACGATTCTCGCGCCTTCGATATACGGATATCGAGACCTATATTGACAGATTCCTCTACAAAATCACTCGATGTGAGTACAATAAAGAAATTACAGAATTACAAGACAGAGAATATTAAAACACAGAACAGGTAGGCCTATTATTATTATTTTATTCCGCCATACGCACGCGCATAATTATATCGGCTCGTAAAAAATATCGAATCCTTCCTGAACATTGTTTTTACATTGTTTGTATAAAGACGTTTTTTTTTCCGTCTCCTAACGACTGGCAAAGGTCATGGGAATCCTAATTTTCTATTCGGCTGCTAATTAATTTTGAATTGTTAGTTTTTCATTCAGCATTGACGTAGATGACAGCGACCAAATGCTAAATGAATAGCATTATGGAAAGTCGGTCTTCTGGTGATCACTACATTAGGGTGTAGGTCTAGGTCGTCTATACCTACACAACCTAGGTCAGCTGCTAGACTAACTTGGCACCCTATATGCAACATATTTGCAAAATAGGTGCTTAAAACCGGTTCAGAATTGGCTAGTAGGTATTTTGCCTTTAAAACATCGGAATACATTATATTTGCATCACGTTTATGTTAAAATATCATTTGATCTGTTACGTATTTTTAAATTATGCAAAAGTATTTTTGATTCATTAACAAAAGTTAAAAATACTCGAATTTCCTAGACATTTATATGTAAGTAATTAAAAATACCTTATCCAATATAACAGGCAACTTGACAGTTAACCTAAAACTTTATATAATCCACTTTTAAACACTAGGGATGTTACCAAAACAATCGGAAAGAATCAAAATTGGTTATTCAGTTGAACTAACCGAAGAGTTATCATCGCCATCACTGCTATTAGCACTAAAGATATTATTATTTAATTTTCAACCATATTTAAGGTAACTGAAGAATCAACAATAAAGTGTTAGACATCTTTCCGATTCACAAATGTTTAAAGGGTGTATCGATTCTTTTTATTAATCGATTTTTATGATCAATATCCCCTCGCTCAAAGGCTAAGATTGACATCCGTCAAGTTGGCTGTTATATTGGATAGGGTATAGTGGGTGTTACGCTTGTTTCTCACGCAGGGGATGCTGGTTCGAATTTCGGTACTGTCTATGTCATCATCATCATCATCATCATCCTCAGCCCACATCGACCCACTGCTGGACATAAGCCTCTTCTCTATAGCGCCAATCTTCCCGGTCCTGTGCCAATCGATCGATCGATCGTGCCAATGACTGAAAATCAGCGCTGAAGGCCTGGCCTTCAGCATATCGCTGAGTCATTTGCCATTTATACTGACAGTGACACACCACGACCGTCATTTCATGTGTTTTCGTCTATTGATGATTTTGTGTGTCTTAATTTCTGTTTTTGGTTTCTTTTGTCTAACTGTAATGTGTTCACTGTCCTTGTAATAAACGTTTCTTTCTTTCTAATCGCACCCAGTGGGATCCCGACGACTGTACTGTCTATGTACCAATGAGAAAGTAGGTAAGGACATTGGTCATAAATGTATGGAAGCGTGACCCAGGGCGTACACTAATGAAACTTTGTAACATTATAGAATCGAGCATGTAGTTTAAAATGTTAGTAGTTGCATCTCTGTGGGTAATGGGAATCGGAAGAAAAGACACATGTAAAATCAAAAGTTTAATTAAGAAAACAAAGTGTAATATAAAATTAAATGGCACACTAACCAGACAAAGGTGCAGGTAAAGTTAAAAATTGTCATTAAAAGCTAGATGCAAGTAAGTATTTCACATTTTCCTTCTTATCTTCTAATAATTCTTCTTCTGCTCTGTCTATATCGATAGGCGCTATTATATCATCGAGAAAAGTTGCAATAACAGCTCAGCGTGATCTCGTTGTCTTTCGAGAAAGATGGCCGTCAGTCAGTGATTTCTGCGACGTAAAGGTGATCGGCGACACCGCACACAATTGTTTTGTCCTTCCATCTCACGGTAGAACATAAACCAATACAAAAGGCAGCAATAAGTCCAATAAACACGCTCTGGTTGTCAGGAATTCAGGTTCAATGGTCCAAATAGCACATAGTTCACACCGATAGTTAAGGAGCGACTGACAGAGCTTTTTTTTTTTTTTTGGTGTGTGAGGGGATAAAAAAATGGTTTAACCATGCCCGGGAGTCAGACCTCCCTGCTATGCCCGGTTCTCTACACACAAGATCCGGATGAGGTCTCCGCCGTGAGGCAGAGACTACATTGAGCGGAGAGCTTGTGTGTAGCATACGGACTAAAAAAACGCCAATGTGCGTGAGTAGTTATGTGTTCATTTTACTACTAACCATGAGGACTGACAGAGCGCACACGCAGGACGGAAGACATAAGGGGCAGGGACGCGCGGGGCGGTAGCAGTTATTACACCTACGCGAGAAATCGTCCCGTCTGACTCACTGTCTATCTCTCTCTGTCTCTTTCTAGTCGTTCCCTCATAGCTGAGACGTGAGTGCAACAAAAACAGCGCAGGTAGCTTTAAGGTAGATTCATACATATCAGGGATCCCACCGTTCTGGCATAAGTCCGGCACAGGTCCGTGTGGTCCAAATAGTATTTTTCACTGACACGGACCTGTGCCGGATCGGTGGGATCCCTGGATATGTGTGAATTGACCTTTAATCTTCTGGCAGTTTTCTTGTTGTAACTTTTTTTTCCCGGCGCAAAAAAAAATAATACAGTCAATGCTGACTCCAGTATTAATAGTATAATACCAAAATTATCACTGTACACAACTTTTTGAAAACTGGGTCAGATTTGACCAATGTCCTTTATGTACATAATACGTACGTTCTTCATTACGATGCTGCTGCGATTGGCTAGCCCCCTGTATGAAATTGAGTATTAAACAAGTGGCTAACCGTGGGTACAATTATGTCTGTGCCACACCGTATGGAAAAAGGCGTGACTTTGTATGTTCCACCTTTATTCCTCTCCATACGAACGACCTCAACGGGATGTTGTTTCACCCATAATATAGTCCTGTCCTTACGAAAGACATCAACGGGCTCTCATTTCATGTTCTTAATTACGGGAGTCCTTAATTCACCAGAGTTACCGGCTCTCGTACCATTGCCAATGCGACATGTTGCGAATTGCGATATGCAAAATGTTTACAAACAGTGGGATGATTCTCGCGCCTGCGATATTCTGATATCGAGACCAATATTGACAGATTCTCATACGAAATCACTCGATATATGTGTAGATATCGTATATCGAATGCACGAGAATCATACCCCAGGTAATGTTGCCTTATCGATGACTCGGCTTAAAGTAGAATCGTGTGTTAATTAAATATCTCCATAACAACAGGCCTAACATGCATAAAGTTTGTGTACTGTTTGTACTTATGTACATATTGATAAGTAGTGCACACACACGCACACACCCTCAAATACACACACTAACCCACCCTCACAAGTAATAATATAATTTCAGCAAAATTGTTTAATTGTTAAATAACACAAAAATTAAGTAAAAATAAAAGTAAGTAAGTACTTAATTTATAAAAATAAATAAATAGGTAATTATAATCTATGTATAAATGTAATCGATGGAACCCTATAATTGGCTTTATCTCGTAAGTCTTTATAGTAACATTTTTTGTAATGATAAATGTTGGTTGGTTGCTGTTGGCTTCCTGAATAAATAAATAAATAAACTAGTGGCTCTGTGAGCTGTAGACCTCGCGAGTATGTCGGTGGGAAAGCTGAACTGCTAACACACATAAAAAAAATAACCCAAATATTTTTCTTTCAATAACACATACAAACTTATGAATGTACCTAGTTACGTACATGCAGTATGAAAGTAGCCGCACCAATAACTTTGTATACTACATTTCGCGATCTTTAATACAACCTATTGACTTTTTACTAAAATTATATAGTCTGTTTCACTCTCATGGTCTTTACGAATCCAACGACACCTCATTTGTTAATATTCATCGAGCCGTTTGGGTTGTAGCGATTTTTTTACATTTTAAAACCCCATATCTCCGCCATTTTGAAAAAACATACGCGTGTAGCACCGTACACGTGTTAGAAGTAAAACTTCTGTAGCTAGATCATTAAGTGGTACCTATACTATACACCTATACCTACCTATACTAAAAGAGATTTAAATTTCCAATTTTGAGATCCAATCTCTGCTTCAAGTTACTTTTAAGTTTCAGACGTCCGATTATTTGAAATTATTTTATACTTGTACTTACTTTTAATACGTCATGTCATTTATTTCCCACCATTCCTTATCTACAATTTGTCGCGCTCGTGGTGATATACTTAACTCATTCAATAGTGTCACTACTATTTGCATCTCGCTCAGATTATATACCATCTGACGTCACGTCTTTAAGCCGTCTCGCTCAAATGTATGCATTGCTTTGCTTGTTTTAGAAATCCATATCGACCCGTGTGACATTGATGAAACTCTTTTCTTACAAACTGTATGGATCGCATCGCACAGCTGTCAAACATAAGTTCCGGTTCCAACAAAGAGGTTGAACGAAGTAGTTTGAGTCATGCTAGATATTAGGCTACTAACGCCATCTAGCGAAAGAGAGTGAGCGCCATCTTGGCCATACCGGAAATCAAGAACTCGTGGAAGAATGCTTAAAATAATTTTTATTTGTTAACGTTTCATCAGGTTTTTCTCTCACTAATTAACATTCTTTATTGTACGAATGTATTATTATCTTATCTGATTAGTTAAAAACCGTATTGAAAATAGTTGCGGTTTTAAAAGTCTTCAGCCGACCCTGACGTCACCGATTCCAATTTCCGTTACATTTCTTAGCCACTCGTGATAGCACCCGGCTAGTAGCAATTGAAAAGCAAATATATGAATAACCCACAGTTGAGAGGTTAAATAAATTTTACCCCCGTGCCCCAAGAAGTTTTACTTCAAAAAATCTAAAAACTGGCTCGAGTAAAAAATTCTATTTATTTTTCCAACCTGCTCACAAAATTTCACGAGAATCGGTTCATAAATGCGACCTGTAGAGGAGAACAACCGGACATACGAAAGCATTTTTGCCCATACCTGAAACAGAGACGCTTCGCTCGCTTCGCTCGCTCGGTCAATAAATAAATAAGTAGTTTATTATTTTAATATTAATCTTTGTGGTCATTAGGACTACCTATAATATCCTGTCTATCCGAGGTTTCATTTTCTTCTTATAGTGGAGGTAAGAGGCCAGCTCTCTTCATGTACTTATATGTAAACTCCTCTCTGTTCTTTGCCAAGCGCATAAAACTGTTCCACGCTGGCTACTCCCGGCCATCCTAGGTTTTCTGAAAGATTTTTTTTTCCATCAACATCAAAAATAATGTATGTTATTGATAAATTACTTAATCAGTTCGCTCGCGTTAAGACACACGCGGGCCAAACTAACAATAGCGAACAAAGATGTGCGAGCTAGAGGGCTCGATTGACTGGTTACTCACATATTGTGTATCTACATGGTCAGCACCGGATTTGCACCAGAGAGCACCTTCTGCGCGAGAAGCCAGCGTTTAACCGACTAGGCCACGACGAGGCGTGATTTCGCGTTATTTTTAGTTAGATTCTCGTAATTTTATGTAGGTAACTACTTATTTAGCACTTATGACACGTAACTTTTCATAAGCGAGGTCAGCTACATTTTATTCATCATATTATGCATAGCAATTTTACGATATAGGTATTTTTTTTGCTTAAAGGAAAAAATATATAATACACACAGTCTCACGGATGTATATGTCGGCGGCCGATCGTAGAATCGGGCACATCATGATGTGCCGTCATGTGCCCCGCCATTTCATGATAAGCCCAAGCAATTACTGGGCACATCATGATGTGGCGGGTTTTAACGAAATAATGTCTTTTTAAAAGCATTTTTATTCAGCACTACGTGATGTTTTTTGTATAATACATGTCAAACGAGAATATTCGGGGGTTTTGCTGCGCTCGCCCCCTTTAGTCTTCACCTAAGCTACCGCAGTGTTTGCCTCAAGAGATTTTATCGTTTTATGATATTCCACGTTTGGGCACATCATGATGTGCCCAATTCTACGATCGGCCGCCGACATATATACATACACTCGCGTCTCGTAAGGTTCGTTTTTTTCGATGACACGTTAAGCTGTAGGTCCCGGCTACATCGCTACTTGGTGGTGTGAGTCATTGTATGCCAGAGGCCCTAAAAGGGCAGCTTGATAACTTCCGACAGTCGGGTTGGCCACTAGCCACCCCTCCACCAGCCCGCACTGAGCCAGCGTGGCGGAGTATGGCTCAATCTTACTCGTATCCGGGTAAAGGCCTGTGCCCCTCGGTGGAGATATTAATGGGCTACAGTTATTATCTTAATTTTAGGGCGCAACACTTTGCATCCATAATACACACCATAAGTTTTTTTTTTAAGATTACCCTCCTGTAAAAAATGTGACAAATTACAATTGTCCCATACAATTTAGACATAGTTTTTTTAGGTTATCATTAAAATTCCACCACAGATCACATAAGTACTTACATTAATTAAGTTATAATTTTTTTGTAGACGTTTAGTCTGGTAAAAATATCATTGTTCACATTGTTAACGAATAACTAGCTGTTAAAATTGCTTAGTCTAGTTACCTTTATTGTTTGTAATTATTTCATGTTAATAAATGAATTCTGAAAAACAAAACAAAACCATAAGTGGGGGAACAAGACCCCCTAATCTAATAGCAGTTGTAAAAAGTAATTCCCATTAAAAATTGTGAGTCATGCCCCAATGTTTTGATAACAGTACGGTAAAATAGTAACTAAACATCTTTTCTTTTAGATGCATGTTTTATTTCTTTAATGTTTTACTCATAATATTTTTAGCCAAAGTTGTGTTTTCACGGTTAAACACCCGTTTGTACGAGTGTATGCAGCTGTCACTGTGTCAGCTCATGAGTTATATAATTTTCATCATGACTGCACTGCAACGTTGCTTCACCTATAGGTAGAAAAGCTATGTGCAAGCGTCAAGCTTAACTAAATGACAGCTTGTCACATGTCGGTACTACGACAGAGACGGAAGACATGTGAGAAAGGAAGGGCTTTAGTTTAGGTAAATTTGGCATCGTTTTGACGTTTCCTTAGATTTTTGTCGATTTTGAGTTTTGGCGTCCATTCATGAAAGCTGTCAGTTTTGAAAGAGCGATTAAAAATAAACGAATCTTACTATGGAGTAAAAATAGCTAAATCATTTCGGGGCTGAGATATCACACTTTATAATTTGTCTCTATAATTGTGATATTCAGTAATGAAGTTTCACATTTTAAATTTGTAATAATAATATGTTTAAAGGTTGTAGGTTTAGGAAACAATATTCATACATCATTTTACTGGTAGGACATAGCGGTATTCATAAAATAAACAATTATATTCTATTATATTCTATAGTTTTTTTAAATGACCCGAAATGATACACAGTAATGCTTCCTTTTTAAATGGATAATACATTATGGTATGTAGTGCTACCAAAATAAAGATAACAATATCGGTAGCCGCGAATAAAAATAACCGGCCAAGTGCGAGTTGGACTCGCGCACGAAGGGTTCCGTACCATTATCTATAAAAAAACCGCAAAAAAAACATACTTGTTGTATGATAATGGAAGCCCTCCCTAAATATTAATTTAATTTTAATTTAATTATTCATTTTAATAAGTTAATAATATACTCAATATATTGTGAACATTTTAAGCGTTTACCTGCTACCATTATCAATATCGAGCAAAAATATCGAGCAAAGCGTATGTACGCTTGCTTGCAATCTATTTACGATCTATTTGCGATTCTTTCGGAACATACCAAATAACGCCATTTTGGGTGTTTTAGAAGCGGTAGCGTTCCAATATAAGTGCGTTTCTCAGAGCAGCATCGGGCCCCTGGTATGCAGCCGTCTTAGCTTGCGGTTGTAGATTCCAATCTCGGTCCGGTATTGTGTATCTTACAACAATGCAGCCTGAGGTGATATATGGCTCGGTAGCCGTCTGTCTGTCTGTCTGTCTGTCACGACCACGAAGCTCTGAGGTGCTTCCTAAGTGGAACAAGATTGTTAGAAACCTTTAACATTTCTAATTAAACTCAAGTATCAGTTAACAGGTACTGAAATTAAAGTGTCTGGCTCATGTTAAAAAGCTAGTATTCATTTTGACCTACCAAAATCCTTATGTAAGTACCGAAATCTCTCAACAGAAAATGAGTGCCATATAAACATCTACAAAGAGTTATATAGGAACTTGCGCTCGTCACCGCGTTGAACTCTTTTGTTTGAGCTGAACATACAAAATGTTACAAATATTTTGATTTTAACCGCTCTCAAACTTTTATGTACATTTCTTAGGTCGTTTATAGCGACTTCGAGATAAGTATAAAGTATATTCGAGTAACAATAGTGAAATTTGACAACTTTCTACAAGTTTACTCGAGTTAACTCGCCATCTACTTATCCGACCTAAGTAAATATGTTATAATCATGAAACTAAAACTAAACTAAACTGTGACATATTCTAAAACATATACAGGTAAATACAATACACACACAAATTAAAAAAATGAATTTCTATTGCATTTGTACTCTAGTGGAAGTAACCAACCGCCGCAAGCGCATCAAAAAGTATAGTATTATAAGAAATGATATTTGTAAATATTTGGTAATGTGAGCTAAATAAAGGCATTTTATTTTATTATTGATGTGTTAATCATAATTACTTCTCTGTATTTTCTGTTGTCTTTTATGTGCAATAAATAATACAAATACAAAAATATTTTGGCGAACACATCGACTTTTATGGTCAATTATCTGCGTTATGCTAAAATGTTGTTATTATTATTAATTTGAATTGAGTTATCATACCTATAGCAAAATACACGACAGTGTATGTTTTTAAACAATGATGCTTTTTTTTTACTTCCTAAACAACAAATATTTCTCACACTATTGTTCGAAACAAATCACACGACGTATTTATTCATAGTTATTTTTTGTCAATCTGTTATTGAAGAGATATCTACAATGTCTGCAATTCCTCGTGTACAGGCTGATACCAATCGATATTGGACGGGTGGGTACATGTGAAGACTCCGCGCGCCGGCCACATGTTGGCGCGCGGTGACATGGAACTAGCGCTTGACGACCAATGAGGATTACCAATATTACTTGTTTTGTTATATTTTTGTGCAATAAAGTATAAATGAATGAATGAATGAATAAAGGAATGAATGAATGAATGAATGAATGAATGAATAAAGGCATGAATGAATGAATGAATGAATGAATGAATGAATAAAGGCATGAATGAATGAATGAATGAATGAATGAATGAATGAATAAAGGCATGAATGAATGATGAATGAATGAATGAATTAATTAATTAATTAATTAATGAATGAATGAATGAATGAATGTGAATGAATGAATGTGAATGAATGAATGAATGAATGAATGAATGAATGAATGAATGAATGAATGAATGAATGAATGAATGAAGAATTAGCATGATTCTCGCGCATTCGATATACGATATCTACACCTATATCGAGTGATTTTGTATGGGAATCTGTCAATATAGGTCTCGATATACGGATATCAAGAACCATATTGACAGATTCCCATACAAAATCACTCGATATCGTATATCGAATGCCCGAGAATCATGCCCCTGTAGTTCGTTGCGATACTATGCTTTAGTCATTGTTCTGAGCATTTCCAAAAGATCATTGGAAGAGATGATCATCCACCACCAAGTAAACAAGTACATATCTAAATATCTTTGGTCGAAGATTTCTTGACTTCATTTATATTTAACGTGTAAAGTGTAAAATAACTAACTATCATGGTCCACTATTTTATACAAATCCTGTGATTGAATTTGAATAAAAAAATGTAAACATGCCAATCACCTGTCTATCACAACGAGATTTTCGACAACAACGAATTCGTCTTGACTGGTTATTTGCTTGCCAAAGGGTACTTTTATGGATCAAGTTTTTAGTTAAGTATTAATAATTATGTACTATAACTTATATACTTAAGTAATAGTACATTATTATTTATAAATATTTTGGGAATAAGGTTACAGGGGAATAATATTTTTTATTGATTTAAAAGGCACAAGACTGCACAAGACTGCACAAGACTGCACAAGACTGCACAAGACTGCACAAGACTGCACAAGACTGCATTATATACATTAGTAGACATATTTAAAAAAAATGTGTTTTACTACTTCTGAAGATTCTCTATATGTAACATTTTTTCTAATAACAGGCATCAATGAATCTTGCTTAATGTTATTGTTTTTTACGAGTACTTG
The DNA here is from genome assembly GCA_963457715.1 of Argyresthia albistria. Taxonomy (NCBI): domain Eukaryota; kingdom Metazoa; phylum Arthropoda; class Insecta; order Lepidoptera; family Argyresthiidae; genus Argyresthia; species Argyresthia albistria. Next base: position 603,111 of record OY735259.1, read on the forward strand.
CTTCCAGCATTACATATTTCTAGCAGTCTTTTTCCATGCACTGAGATATAAATTATCATGTCGGCCGCAGGAAAAAACTGTAATTACTACGATCAGTTCCTAGATAAAAGACGTTACTCAAGGTCTAGACCAGACTGAGTCTTGACTACCCAGGTATGTACCTATACTCACCATTGTTACCTTATCTTGGGTTCTGTTAATTTCAATTTATACCTATAAATAAACAGTTTAGGTTCGAATACATAATAATAGCAGCTCTATCTACATAATCTACAAAATTTAATATGAAAATTAATACATCTATTATTTAGGGGTAAGTTGTATAATTTTATACAACTCACCCCTAACTGATGGTAGATTATAATCTATCTAGACAACCTACTTTACCAAACCACTTTGTAAAGCTCTCCTAGCTCAAAGTAAATCACCGATTAAACCTAAACTTGCCCTGGCTTACCTTGATTTGTTCTTAGGCTGTGCAAAGAGTGGTAATGCCTGGCATTACTCATAATTCTTGGTTTTACGCAGAAGTTAGCCGTTTCTCTGAGTGATACTTTGGAAAAGGGACCAAATCAGTTCGCTATACCCTGATGGATACCGACTGGACCAACCGGAATTTGGTGTACCAAAATCCAACCATTAAACTCTTTAATACCTAGTATGTTTGTCCTGCTCTTTCATAATTATGCTTTGAACTTTATTACCAAGGGTTTAAAATCGCGGGCCGTTGTTTTTTTTTTTGCGGAGGCTTTAGTGATTACTGAGATACCACCTTTAACAATTATGGTACTGAAATAGAACATGCTTTGAAAATTGACGTGTTTTATGATTACGCTAACTAGCGAGCGGTAGTGATATATTTCGGTAGGTACCAAAACATTTTATAGACATTATAAAAATAACCGAGTCTTTGTGGTAGCGACATATCGTTTATTTATTCAAGGACTGAACATTCTGCGTTGCAAATCTGATTAAAGCTAACCAGTTCCAAAAATTGCCACAAAAAAATAATAAAAACCAGCCATTGGCTAGTCAAACACACAAATACTTCTTTATAGATTTTGGATTTGTCCTTAACTTGTACCAAGAAATAGAAAAAACTAGCTAAAACTGTTTTTTCTGTTCCGTGACTTGTAGATACAATAAGACGACTTTGCATTTCTTGCATTTCTATCTGCTAGGTCAACGGAATGTTCCATTTCTATCTGCTAGGTCAACGGAATGTACCATTTCTATCTGCTAGGTCAACGGAATGTACCCTTTCTATCTGCTAGGTCAACGGAATGTACCCTTTCTATCTGCTAGGTCAACGGAATGCACCATTTCTATCTGCTAGGTCAACGGAATGTACCATTTCTATCTGCTAGGTCAACGGAATGTACCCTTTAAAGTTTAAAGGAAACCTTAATTTATATAACGAAAGCTAGTAACACATAATGGAGTACACAAACAGTACACAAAGCGTGACACCTTGTCCTATACGGGGTGGCAAACGTACAATTGTGTCCACATCATGCCATTGTGTACTCAATTTAGACGTTATGAATGTGTAAGTTATGTGCCGTTGCCGGCAATATTGCCATTTGTCTGGCAATATTGCCATTCGTCGGGCAATATTGAAAATGAAAACGAAAATCTTTATTTTACACAACGGTGCCGGACATCAGTTGAACTAGTTGTATTAGTATTATTGGCAAATATTTCCCCTCAATATATTCCCACCAATGGCAATATTGCCAGCAACGGCACATCAGTAGCCAGGGAGCACTTATCCAGTGGAGAGCGCATAGATACATCAGTGGCCAGGGAGCACTTATCCAGTGGAGAGCGCATAGATACATTTTCCTTTCAACACCAATTTACGGGCGGCGGCGGGGGACGAGATAAGAGAGCTGTGCTGTGATTGGTCAGCCGCTGCGAAACAGTCTGGCGGCCCGTCATCGTACATGGGTTGCGTATGCAAACGTTTGTTGAATACAAAAACCGTTTGGCGAGCCGCATTCCCCCGCAGGCGCAGTCAATTGGATATAAAGTCTCTGTCAGTAGCTATGAAGGTAGCTTACGCGTAATTTATTAACGACCACTCGCTATGTCGAAGGGCTTCCGTTCCAAATTTCGAAGGGCCTACTCTACAAGGACTACTAGATGCACTTTCGATTAAGTAACGAGCAATTTGTTACCTCAACAGCCCTTATTAGGTTGTCGTTTTAGGTAATTGGGCCCAAGCTGTTAATTACTTGGGATGTTATTTTTGATTTGAAGGCTGCTTGCACTCAGCAATGTGAAAGCTAAAGTTAAATAGGTAAGCTTGATACTCTTGTTATACCTACATATGTAATACTCTCTACACCCAGTTTATGAGTAGCGGATTTCGACAGTTTCCAGATGGCATTACTGGCAACTTATGGGCAAATATAATAAATAAATAATTCTCGTAGAGGTAAGTACTATCTGGAAGAGAAATAATACTTTTTTGAAATCGTCTATCATATTTTCATCGATTTAAATAAACGGTCAAGTGCGAGAAGGACTCGCGCACCAAGGGTTCCGATCACACTTAGAGAGCGTAACACTTAAAATTAGGTTTCCACATAAAAACTAAAATATGATGTCATCCATGTAAACCAAATGAAATATTTTTATGAAAAGACGGAAATTTGCAGTTTTCATATGTTTTCATTTACTTGTGCCATATGCCCTTGCTTTGTGCCAAATTTCATGATTGTAGGCCTACGGGAAGTACCCTAAAGGTTTTGGGTCCATTGCGATTACTATGAAAATCCAACAATTTTACAGCATGAACGGTCGTAGCGTTCGACGGCGTTGATCTACAAGGACGACAGACCTTACCAATTCATATAAATTTCAGCTTGATACGTCCACGCATTTTTGATATAAAAGGTCTTGACACACAGACAGACAGACAGATAGACAGACAGACAGACAGACAGACAGACAGACAGACAGACAGACAGACAGACAGACAGACGGACGGACGGACGGACGGACGGACGGACGGACAACAAAGTTATCCTATAAGGGTTTCTTTTTTTCCTTTTAAGGATCGGAACCCTAAAATAGAGTTAGAGGTTCTCGTATGCTTCTGTTTAACAATTGTATACATATTTGCTTCTGAAGATCTGGCTGATTTTGCAATACAAAGCCAAATCATGGGATAATCTAATAAGCGAGTGGTCCGCGCAACAAAAGCCATTGTTGTATGGAAACCGGCTCGAGCCGCACAACAGTAAGTGTGTATAGCATAGCGTCACGACTTTTCTCATACGGACGTCGTCCATCCAAAGTCCACGGACCACGATTTTCAACCTACCCACATCGAAATAAAGTTCAAAACCTATGAAAAAACAGAACAAAAATAGAGATATTTTCGAAAATTAAATGGAATTCCTGGAAACGAGGCCCCCAATTCAATGGAATTGGAGATAAGTTCAATTTTATATATGGCTCTTTATTAATCTGTGCATATGGTCACAGATTACTAAATAGTTACTACGTAACAGATACTTCACTCAGTAGGAAATTTCCAATACCTACTGCTATAATAGCCTACTCCGTCGCGTCAGCAACCGCTGCATGCTAAAATGTGCCTAAATGCTCAAGCGTACAGTTGTGATCGCCTCGCACCGCGCGATCTCACACTATCGCAGGGCTGCCTCGCATCGCAGATACTCGTACGATACGAACACAGTTCAAAACGTGCGTGCGCTTGGCTAGCGACAACCATACTGACTTGATCAGCGCCGGCCCATACCCGGGCGCCCGAGAGCTCGGGCGGGCGGTAGGTAATTATAGCGCGCGAGTACATTCAGTGACGGAGGCCTGATATGGTGAGCACCGGATTCAATCTATGGCAACCGCATAAGAGCTGTGGGAGCTAATGATGTCAAGTCATTTTAGTAAGTGTGCCCTAGAAAATAGGCCCCACTACCTAATACTTGTGAGACATTTAAACTCTCAGTCAGCAGTAGTGCATCTATGCCCCACTTAACAATAATCAACTGACTCAACCACAGTTCGTGACTTTCCTGTTCTCATCTCATCGGTCTAATTATGACAAGACGTGTCATTTTCCTTCGTTAACAATAACAATTGGAATTGTTAACTTGGCGTTTATCACCGCTAGAGTGCAACCACTTTACTCGGATACCTCTCACCACAGTGAGTGTATGATGGGAAGTGTTATGTAAAGTGGTCGGGCTGTAAAGAGTAGAATATTGATTGGTAATGAATGATGGATATTACCGTGGGAGACAATTAGGGGCAAAACATTTATTATAAATTTATTATAAATATTTTGTTCTGAATAAATTTTATACAAAACGAATGTAGAATTACGATTTGGTCTCAGGATGCCTACTCGTCACCGGCGGCGGCTTGTTTCCGCCCCCTGCTGGGTACAAGCCTCCTTCCTTTTGTGCCAACTTATCCGGTCCCGTGCCAATCGAATACAGCCCCCTTATTCGCTAACTCAGTGATGATCACTCAATGATGATCCGTAAAAATTAAGAAGCTATTGGTGTCGTTCAATTATCGTACTATCGGCTAATATAATCCGACTTATTTTGATATACTTTGGTTAAACGATAATTGAACGACACCAATAGCTTCTTAATTTTTACGGATCATCATTGAGTTAGCGAATAAGGGGGCAGGTCTTCCCGCAATATGTTACAATGTCGTCGACCCATCTGGCTGCCGGTCGACCCACATTTCTCTCTCCCTCTTTCGGCCCCCCCTCGGTCAGGGATCTACTCCGCCTGTCATCACCTCGCCTCGCCAAGTGTCCTGCCCGCCTCCACTTGAGTCTAGTAATACGGTTTCCGACATCTTGGACCTTAGTCCGTCGCCGTATTTCTGTGTTGCGGACTCTATCTGTGGCACGTTAACTTCTTATCGGTATTACTAATTAAAAAAAACAGTCAGCACTCTTCTTTCAGGTAGGGATTCACCACAACGTTTATAAATAGCTGTTCAATTATTCATGTTTGGGAGAAAAGGACAACTAATCCACAAAATCATGCAAGTCTTGGTACCCTATTAGGTATAATTTCAGAACAATAACAAGTCTGAATGAATTAAAAAGTAAAACAATAGGCTGTGACACGCACGTGATTTCACTGCTGCCCAAATAATCGATTGAGCGTAAACACATCATTTCCTAAAATCAAAATATGTATAGATTCGCATCTAAAATAAAAGGAAGGAAGTCAGGAAGTGTTTGATAATGACGAATGACAGGTGCATTTTGTGGATCATCACATTCTCATTGTCATCACTCGGTCGCGTTTCTTTTTGTGTTGGTGATTGTGGATGCCACTATGGTTTGGCGAACTCGATTCGTTGTCGATTCTCGATTTCGAACATACAATATACTACAAAAAAACATCTTATTCATAATCAAATTGTTAACTTTTAAACTTTCCTAGGCTACTTAATTTGTGCACATATTGAATAGTGTCTGAAGGGAGAGAGTGCAAATGGGCCTTAAAACACAGGTTTATTAAACTTAGTTTGCCAATGTATCTTTCATTTGTGAATACTTTGGTGAATTTTCATATAAAGTAAATTTCAATAATCAAACTAACTTCTAGACGGGTTTTTTGTTTTTATTTAATTATATTTTTATTATTCAAAATGAATAGAAAGTATTTATTTTATTTATTATTCAATTTAATAATATGTTTGATATGTATATACAATTAACTTACTACTAAAAAACAATTAAATTAAATAAAAAATATCCTTAAGGTCACCGCCGCCGTCGAGTGGCAGGGTGCCCAACATGCTGGCACCATTACCTCGCTGTATAGCTATGCTAATTCGCTGAGCGAGGTAGGTGCCAGCTCTAGAATCACCTGACGCTTCGACGAGTCTCTTTGCAACCTCCTTAAAGACTCGCCGAGCGTCGGTCCCCCACGGCCCGAGGGTCTCTACGCCAAACGGCACAAATATGTAGCCCTCTAGACTCACTTGTACCGCAGCACATTAGCAGACACCAGTGACGAATTTTCTAACTATTGTGTTTATTTTGACCTCGGTTATCTCGGTTTCGGTAATGACGGTACATAGTCTCTGGGCAGGCTTCATTTCCTTAATCCACTATTCATGTAATATTCATACATTATTTTACATAACGCGCGTAGGATTCCGGTGCTGACCATGACCAATGAGATAAGTAATTTATCTTGAGTAAATTAACGATACGAGACATAGCGTCACGCCTTTTCCCATACGTGGTGGCAGAGGCACAACTGTGCCCACTTCCAGCCAGAGATTCAATACTCCATTTTGCGTGACAGGGGCCTAGCCCATCACTGCAGCTATGGAGTAATGAAGGTTTCCTCACGATGATTTCCATAACCGTTAGAACGTCTGTATAACGTACTTTTAAGATAAATGACTTATCAAATTGGTACATGGTCAGCACCGGGATTGGAACCTGCATCTCCTGTGTGAGAGGCAAGCATGAAATCCACTAGACCACGGAGCTCAATGTTGTTGTTCTAACGGTGGTGTAAATTATCGCTCATCGTGAGGAAACCTTCAATTTCCCTTAGCTACGTCGATAGACTAGCTCTCTATCACGCAAATAGGAGACTTGACTAGCTAAACGTGTGGGTACATCTGTGCCTCTGTCATTCCGACTGCCTATTGGAGAATGCGTAACGGATTTCGGTTATATTTTGCATAAGCGCTTTAATTTGTTGCGAGCAAGTTTTTGTCCATCATTAGCCCCTTCTCTCTCAGAAGCACACCGCTCGAACGACCGACCGAACAATGGCGAACTATTGTTATATGAGATTTGTCGGCGAACCAGTTAATTATCCCATACGTGGGATACCCTAAGGAATGAGTTAGATTTTAATTGAATGTATATTGTCCAATGTTTGTTTTGTAAATATATATGTATAATAACTTATCCAGAGTAAACAAATAAATAATGACTTTTGCATTCCTTTTCTGTTACCACAGCCATCGTGTATATTGAGGCATTTCTTGTACGAACTTGGAACACATTCAAATCTGACTCAAACTTGACGATTCTCAACACCTTTTAATAATTCAGTCTATAATACGATGCTATTTGTTCGAAGGTGGTTTCATAACCTAGAGCAGCTGAATAAATAAATACATAATACTTGTTATGAGTACATCACTTATATTGATCTAATTATTACGTTAAGCCTGACCTTAAAGGTTTAGGTGCGAACACATAATTCGGAATATTAATAAATGATTCTGAAAGATTGATTCCTAGGAGAGGGAAAGAGAGGCGCAAATATGCAACCCTTGGCAGGGCTACTATTTGTGCCTTTTAGAGTCGAAACACCATCGGGTCCAGAGGCGAGAGCGCTGTTCAAAGAACTTTCTTCGCGCCTGGTCGACGCCTCAAATGACCAGAAGGCTGGAGCCTAACTTGGGCAATGGCTGAGCCTTGCCATACAGCGAGGCAACACCGCCAGCCTTCTGGGCACCTTGCCTAACGACGACGCGACGGCGGCAGCAGTGACCTGACTAATTTTAATGCATATATGCTGTAATAAAAATATTACTCTTCTTAGAGGTCATCATTGATGCTATTTATATAATTGTTTTGAAAACTGTATACTTAATTATCATCTGAATGGAATCGGCCCAGGAGCGAGATGCATGGAAACGGGGAAGAGAGGGCCTTTGCCCAGCAGTGGGATGCTATTATAGGCTAATAAATAATAATAATAATAATTATAATCCACTATACATCAGCTAAGAGCCTTTTTCAACATTAAAACTCCAGGGAGACGTAGCCGTACTCGAGGACTACTTCAAGTATTGGGGACTGAAGCCAAATCCTAATAAGACGGTCTCCAGCACATTTCACCTCAACAACAAGCAGGCTAACGACACCATCTCCATAAGTTTTTGCAACGAGATCGCCAGACACGATCCCTTCCCTGTCTACCTCGGCATCACTCTAGACCGCACCCTCACGTACAAAAATCACCTGTATAAATTAAAGAAGAAGCTCTCGAGCAGAAACAACCTACTTCACAAGCTCGCTTCAACGACGTGGGGATGCCGCGCGCCTACCCTGCGAACATCTGCACTGGCGCTGGTGTACAGCACAGCTGAATACTGCTCCCCGGTCTGGGCTGGCAGCCACCATACGAACACAGTAGACGTCGAACTGAACTCCACCATGCGGCTCATCTCAGGAACGGTAATGCCCACCCACTCAGCCTGGTTGCCCGTGCTCAGCAACACCATACCTCCTGATCTACGCAGAGAGACAGCCGTCAAGTATCAGTTCGACAAAATAAAAGTGCGGCCTCGCCTCCCCATCCACGAGGACCTACAAGCAACAAGCTCCAACCTCCGCCTCAAATCTCGGAGACACTTCGGATTGATCGCGTCCCAAATCTCCGAGGGAACCATGTCAGCAGCCGAGAAATGGGCGGAGAGATGGATATCCACCCCCGCTCCAAACGCGCACCTGGTCAAAAATCCAAACGATCGGCCACACGGCTTCAACCTTCCACGCAACTGCTGGACCAAGCTGAACCGACTCCGGACTGGCCAGGGCCGCTGCGCCGAACTAATGTTTAAGTGGGGGTACAGAGACAACCCTTTCTGCTCTTGCGGAGCCATTCAGAGCATGGCCCACCTGACGGACGATTGTCCTCTATGGTCGATCGAGGGAGGACTGCAAAAAGTCCACTCCGCTGACGAAGAGGCTATCAAATGGCTGCTCAAACTGCCACCTTTATGAGTTGTGACGTTGACGATAGCGACCAAACGCTAAATAAATAACATTAAAACTTTACAAGTATCGCCAAAACAGGCACCACGATATGTTATTTTAACTTACCTCTCAAAAATATTTATAATTAAATTAGCATAAACGATGGTGTGAGACGGTGTGTGTGACTGTGTGAGGAGGGTGTGAGTGTGGGTGTTATTATTCAAGGATGTATGACATATTTAATTTAATTTTAGACTATTTTCTAATTATAGAATAATACCTATGGATGTATATGTCAAAATGTATGGTATCTGAAATAAATATTTTGAGTTGAATTGAATAAATATAAACATTTACATACAGGCACATACATGCATTGAAAAACAGCGACATCACAAACATCCAAGACCTGGAGCATCCACCCAGAAATTGATTCTCATCACAGCGAAATATTTGTATAAGATATGAAGACATTGCGATGCATAATACTTCGATGAATTGAGCACCTCCTCTTTTTTTGAAACCTTCAAAATTTCATCGCAAAGAACGCATAACAAATCAGGCACCGCGCTGTGTTTTGTGTGTGTGATAAAATCTGACAAAATGACTGTTTTGACAGTTCCTAAAAAGTAATAACCGGCCAAGTGCGAGTCGTACTCGCGCACGAAGGGTTCCGTACCATTATCTATAAAAACGGCAAAAAAAACCTGTTTGTTGTATGGGAGCCCCCTTTAATATTTGCTAAAATCTGATTTTTAGTATTTGTTGTTATAGCGGCAACAGAAACACATCATCTGTGAAAATTTCAACTATCTAGCTATCATGGTTCATGAGATACTGCCTGGTGACAGACGGACGGACGGACGGAAAGCGAAGTCTCAGTAATAGGGTCCCGTTTAGCACCCTTCGGGTACGGTACCTTAAAAAGTATTTAATTTTAATAGCAGTCCAATATATCGTATTCGCAAGGACTATTACATGGTCAGCAACGCCCGGGCATATATATATATAATATAATAATGTATGCAGAATATAAATACCTAAACGTGCATCCGTCAGTGCATTTTAACAAGATATACGTGAAGTAAAGACGTACCTTTACTTTATGTCAGGGCCTCGGAAGACTGGTTCAATACAGTTGTTTGGCTAAACCAGTATTTATTTATACTTGCCATCTACATTTTGTATATTTGGCGAAAATGATGCAATATTTTATCACTTCTGTGAACTTTTTATGAACTTGCGAACGTGCCGAGTTTTTAAATTGAGGAGTGTTACTTATGTATTTATTTGAATTTTATTTTGATTTTATTGTTGACATGTAGTTTAATCTGTGCAATTTATTCTATGGGCTTTTATGCCTGCAATAGATGATTAATAATAATAAATAATATACTTAACTCCCGGAACGTAACTTGGCCAGAGTTTTCTGCGTGTGTCTCGCTCTCTCATCCAAAAACTTGTAGTCCCGTTGTCCCCCTTGTCCGTATCTCCCACTTTTTTTGGACATCGAAATTGTTAATTTAAAGTTATAATAAAATTTACTTTTTATTAATTAAGGAGACCGCTCAGGATCGAATGGAGTGGAAGAGGGGGAGAGAGGCCTTTGCCCAGCAGAGTGGGATATTACAGGCTCATAAAAAAATAAAAAATAAATTAAAAGTTAATTAATAAAAAGTTAAATGTTATATTACGATATCGATGTCCAAAAAAGTGGGGGACACGATTAGGGGGACAACGGGACTATATCCTCACAAAGACAGACTTTGTGAGAGAGCGAGACACACACAGGAAACGCTGGCCAAGTTATATTCCGGGAGTTACACGTCTGAAACCTCTCTTGTATGTGACTGTATGACAGTCTGAGGCACCCTAGCGATGAAACGGGTAGACCGATTCTAATGCAGTTTTCTGTAAACACCGTACCAAGAACCTGCCAGGCGGGTAATTATAGAATGTGGTTCGCACGCCGACTGTCCGCCTCGCCGCGGGTTCAAACTGTCTCGGATCGGCACGAGAGGTTCCTGGATCTGGTTTTCGATTTATGGTTGGTGGGAGGCGTACCAAATCTGACAAAAAGTGGTTTAAAAAAATATGCACAAATTGCAGGCTAAATAAAAAAATCCCATGCACGGCCTTGATAAAAACAACAAATAATAAGTAGCCTGCTTGTAATAACTAGCTATCATTCTGTCCGTCCGTCCGTAAGTTATTTTGTCATTTCCTGCCCACGCTTCGTTGACTGTAGCATGATGATGTGGCTGACATGTGATAACTTGTCTCATGATTCCTGAACGCTTTGATAACTCTAACTCTAACACGTGCGCTCCCAACAAACATTTAGGCGACGATTAGAGCTTGTTTTGTTACTTAGTGGGCTACAAAGGCATTACAGTAGCAGCACTTATGACTATTGGCGATAAAGTCGCGTAAGCAAGTATCGTATATCACTTCTACTTATAATACAGAGTTACAAGGGAGACAATTAGGCGAGCTTAAAGGTTATGGACGTATTATGGCAAATCTTAACACTGTTGTACATGCACAGCATTTTTTGTTATAGCTTTAAGTGAATCTTAGTACTCTAAGATCTAAATAAGAATAAGAATTAGCTACTCCAAAAGTGCTATGCAGGTGATATTAAACTCTTTACAAGAACCTAAAGTTGCACAATAGCGTTAATAAGCGCTACCAGCTTTACAATGGTGTTTATTTAATCTTATATAGCACCAAATGCTTGAAGTTATACAAAACTCTCTTGCATTACCTTAAGTCAAACAGGAGTATAATTTTTCGCTATAACAGATCCTCTAGCGTCTATTGTTACTTCTTTGTAACTAAAGGTAAAGTAATAGCGCTTAAGGTCACTACTGTATTTCTTATATTGACTATCTACTGTTTTTGACATAATGGCGTCGCCACCAAAAAGAACAAAAATTGTTGTAAATACTTGGAAAAATCAATCTAGGACTGGTGGAAATAGACAGAAAATGATCAGAGAATATTATCGCATTTTGAACTCCTCTATTCCTATTAAAAGCAGTGAAGCGCGAGTTTCCTGTGAGCCTGATGGTTCCGTACATGATTTTCAAAATGATGATTGTGCTATTACTACAGGTGATAATGAAGAAAAATGAAACTATATTTTTGTAGCATTTCAAACTGATTTTAATGCCATCAGAACGACTGCTACCACTCCAGGAACACTGGCATAGAAAATCACGTGTGAACATTATATCTATTAGGGTATAGACACAGTTGATACCCTTTCCACCAGAAGACACTATAGAATAAGTTTCTTTTAACTGCTCTCTAGCCGTTTTTTCAGCGAGTTCCTTTTCCATTTTTTCTAATTCTTCGATATTGGCAATTGGTGTGACATTAATTGCTTTAGTTTCAGCACGGAATTTTGATGACCCCACAGAAACAACTTTAGTTGCATTGTGGTCGTTGAGTTGCAATTGAATGTTATCAATTTGGACAGAAATACTTGCCATCTTGAGCATATTTTTTTTTTGATTATCTGATATTGTGTTTATCATTTTATTTTGTTGCTCGAGTGCGACACTAATAGCATTCAATGTATTATTTATTGTGCTACTTTCTTGAGTAGCACCAGAAATGCCTGGTTGGCTTTCATTCATCAGACAGAAGGTTCCCAATATTTCATTATCTTGAGACGTCACAATTATTTGTGAAGATTCGGTTAAAGTTGACTCGTGAGCTATAACTGATGATGCATTGTGAGTTTCTGGAAATACGGAGGGCGGCAGTTGGTCAGCATCAGCATACTGAAAACAAAAAAAAATAGTATAAATCACAGCAAATAAAAACAAGACTGAAAAGTTACCAATCTTGATTTGTATTCTACTATCTGTATACTACTTCTTTGTATTCTACTCGTCCAAAACAGTTAACAGGTAAAAAATAACATAATACATGGTTTAAAGTTTTGAGCACTACGGATCTCTAAATTCGTTTGCTCGCCATGTTGAGATAATGAAATATTAGATTATGGTTATAAAAACAAATATTTACAAGGTTTTCATGAAGTATTTTGCTTTAGTACGTATTTATATTACTAGTACAGTATTATAAGATCAAAAAGGCAATTTTTTAGTACTCTTTTACAAGAAAAATGTGTCACTCCATATTAGACAAAACATTTGTTTTCAGTAAATAGACAACATACATCGGGCGCTCGAATTATTTACCAATAAATATGTAACTAATTCACAGTGTACTTACCTTCGCAGCAAAAATACGCTTCCTTTCGCACCATAAAACATACTAATGGTTCACTTTTTTTTGTTTAATATAAACATCTTGAGGTTACCGACAATATATTATAGCCATTTAAAATAATATTATTTTGTTAGATCGCAAAATTAGAAAATATATTTTCCGGGTAATATCAAAAATTCTTGCGGGAGAGACCTTTTATCGCCTTTGTGGATCTTGAATAGCGTTCAGACCGTTACAAATCACCTATTTACCTCCCTTTTAGCACTTGAAAATGTAATTAACACCTTTGTATCTCTACTGTATCGCTTAAGGAGTCAGTTGACGCCTACCTGTAGCCCGCTTAGCACCCATAGAGGTAATATAAAACCATTTTTGCTATTTTACCACTAACAGAGTTAATTTTCACTTATTTACCCCTCTTGTATCGCTAAGAGATCCTGTTACCGCTATCATAACTCTCTTATAGCATGATTGTACCTCTTAGCCAATTACCATAACTCTTGTATACCGTCATTATACAACCTTAAGTAATATAAAAATTGTGCCTAATTCGGGGGTAAAGTAGGGTTAGAGCGCGCTCTAACACCAATTTGTAACACCCATAAACCACTTTAGAATCTAGTTAGCGCTTTTATAGACTTATTATAACTCTTACTTTAGCGCCTAAATGTTACTTGGGCTGTAACTCAGCCCTGCGCCATGTGTGACAATCATCAAGTCAATTCGAAGAATATATTTCTTATTTCTGTAGATATAAACAAATATACCATAGAACACGTCATTATTTACTATCAATTTTTGTTATTATCTACTTTGGACCACTCGTTTCGCCCTGGCAACTTTTTAACAGTGCGTTGATCAAACTTAGATTACAGTTTTAATGTCAAATATTTTTCCTTTTCGGCCAGGTGAGCACTCGAATGGAGAGTTCTGAAAATACCGAACGATATTTATATAGAACACTTCGTTTGTCATCATGTTTTCATGCTTAGTTATTTTAGTCACGTGATTAATTACTAAAAGGTTGTTGTTATTTCTCATTATAAGATTGAAATTGATATTCATAGCACTTTGAGTTCAATAGTATTTATTCATAAACAATAGTACAATTGTGTGTGTAGTAGACATTGACTAAAACTTAAAAAGTCATATAAACGGTAAAACAGTTCAATGAACTGAAATATAATAAAATGTAACTTAAATTAAATTAAACTAAAAATAAAATAAAATTATACCCATATATCAAAATAAATTATTCAATATAATTTATTTTGACATATAGAGTTAGACTGTAGACCATTGGCAGCGAGCTCTATATTTTCTTTGCCTACGTAGAAATGCCAAAACAGAACTGCGTTAACGGCGTGAGTTGAATTAAAGTGCTACAGCGTTGTCAACTTCTGCAATAACTCATTGCGCTGGCGCAACACAACCTCAAATAACACAATATTTTCGGTGTCACGTCAGATTTGCGGAATCATTGGTCTTGGATCTAACTATACTTATGCGAAATGACTCTGACTTTTGACCCGTTGTCACACAGTCACACCTACACGTTTCATGTTATGACATCAATGGTGGAGAACAATAGTTTTTCTCTAGGAAACACCGTATATTCAAACTAGTTCTTTGGGTCCATATTGGCTCATCTAAAGTCTAAGTTCCGAAAATGGTCTTAATAACGATTTGTACTCCGAATGATCACTCTTCCTAAAATATTGGTGTTGGTTGGTGTTCCTAACATTAGATGAGCCAATATGGACCCCTTTTCTTTATTTAAATCTCATCGTAATTATATAATTAACACCGATGAAGAATAGTAATCTAAAAACATTGAAGGAACATAAAGGAAGAACACAATTATTACACTCAGCCCACGACCCAAGTTTGCTTATTTCGTGCATCATGCACTAATAAAAAAATGCAGAGCTATTAAAACACACATGAGCAATCCATCGGATTTTCGGGGTAAATTACCATATTTTTCCACCAAATATATGAGAATTTACACTGAAAAGTCCCCTTTACGGGTGTTTAACAGGTGGGATCAATCTCAGCTATGATGCTTTCACTCACACAATGCATCACGACAACCCGTGGGATAAACAACTATACACATTTACTGCGTGTGCGCACATCATTGTGTACAACTCGTATCGTAACAATGGTTGGGTAGTTGGGTGCGCGGGAGTTTGCCAAAACTCACCCATTGTTGCGGGCTCGGGATCAAAACACATGACTTAATTGAAAGACCTTTATGTTTGGTTAAAACTTTTTTTTCTTTACTTTCACTTTCGAGTGTTTTGTTATTCTTTGCGTGGAAACTGAATAATAATAATAATAATAAAGCCTTTATTTCCCTTTTCATTTACATATTTTGAAACTGAATGCGTACTTAAAATGTTAATTTACACTTATCATTGCTTGTAGTGTCAATTTTTTTTTAACAAACCTTTGACGATACTTTTCAAAGTTATTCAGATGAAAAACCGAAACCTTCTTTGTATTTTAGGGTTCCAAAGGATAGGATAATAGGATCACTTTATTGTCCGTCCGTCTGTCCGTCTGTCTGTCCGTGTGTCACAAACATTATATCAAGAACGCGTGGACGTATCAAGCTGATATCAATAGTTAAGGTCTGTGATCGCATAAAGCTGTGATAAAATCAACCTTCTAGGTCAACGCAATCGAACGATACGACCGTTTATGCTGTAAAATTGTTGGATTTTCATAGTAATCGCAATGGACCCAAACCTATAGGGTACTTCCCGTATGCCTACAATCATGAAATTTGGTACAAAGAAAGGTCTTATAGCAAGGGTAAAGATCTGAAAACTGCAAATTTCTGTCTTTCTACAAAAATATTTAATTTTGTTTACATGGATAGCATAATACTTTAGCTTTTTACGTGGAAACCTAATTTAATAACACATGTTACACTCTCTGACTTTTTTACTTTACCTTCAATCGTTGAATTAATGTGGTCAGAGCTATTGTGTGTAATCTACAGATCATGCCAACCAATTGCGTAATCCCAGGCACTGTTATAGTACCACATGGTACTTACCTTCTGAATAGTACCACATGGTACTTACCTTGTGAATAGACGTTCAATTATGCCTATATCTCGGTTGCAAAATTACTACAAACCTATAACTACTTACTTACTTACTTATATTTTAAAAGTGTATAATATTTTAAATGTGTATATTTTGAATTATTTAAATGTTTCTAAGTACCTACATATCTTAACTTTTATTTTTTGGTTGTAAATTACGCACAACATTTCCCACTCTGCTAAGCATATAGCATGGCACCCACGATACAGGCTCAGCCTAGTGTGGGGCCGCAGTCCAACTCCTGTATAAATTATATTTGCACAAACGATAACTTATAATAAACCTAGCTTTAAGTCTTGCCTTCTAAATAAATATTTTATTATTCTTATTCTTATTACTATTCTTACTATAGTATAGTATAGCGCCTATAGATACTTGCGGAAAGCAGAGACAAAATATAGGATAGACGGGTGACGGGATAGACTGTCATAGCGTTTTTTTACACTTGTAAGAAGTGTCGTGAAGTGATATTAGAATTATTGGAGAATAAACCAAAATCCAACTTTCAAAAAACGAGAGTCTCCAAGTGAAGCAAATTGTGATTGTTACGTGATCCTTCCCCCCTTTCAGTCGAGTGTCATTCTCCAGGCCGAAAAGGAAAAAAAATGGCATTAAAATTAGGGGAAATTAAGTTTTCATCCCCTTGCAATAGACATTAATTGACGTCTTGGTAGGCAGTCAAAGTCGAGCACAATTTTGTGCTTCTGCGAGCAATAGAGAGGTAGGAAATAAAATAAATAAAAAGTGTTTTCAACTAAAGATTCGTTTACTTTATGTAGTAGCACAATACGTTAAACAGAAACTGTATAGCTTTATGAAAACTTTAGTTAAACGACAAGTACCACCGCTTGCTACTGATCATACCGCTTCAATAAATTACAACTTATTTGCACGTCGTGTTGTGAAGAAACTGATCGTGGTTTTTTTGCCGTGAGTCTCAAAGACGGAAGAATTCCATTATTCTTAGCGCTAATCTGTGTTAGGTAATCTTTGTAACAGGTTACTTATGCGTTTTATTTGTGTTTTACGACCTCTAGCTGATAGGCAGATTAGCAACTCGTATTTTTTTTTATTGTAAGTACGTAAAATTCACATAATATAATCACACACATAAAATGACAGTCACATAAAATTATACAGATAGCTTATAATAAAATAACCGGCCAAGTGCGAGTAGGACTCGAATCGCGCACCAAGGGTTCCGATCACACTTGGAGAGTGTAACACGTGTAATTAGGTTTCCACATTAAAAAAAAGTGTGATGTCATCCATGTAAACCAAATTGAATATTTTTTTAGAAAGACAGCAGTTTGCAGTTTTCAGATTTTTCCATTTACTTGTGCTATAAGACCTTGCTTCGTGGCATGATTCATGAGGTCAAAACGGGTAGTACCCTCTAAGTTTTGATTCCCTTGCGAATGTCAAGCTGTGAAAAAATTAACTGCTTAATAGTACATCGGTACAAATACAAATGCGTGGCTGACGGGCAACGCATAGCCTAAACCGGTGGACTTAGAGCCATGAAACTTTGTACAGGGGTTCCTTAGTAGCGTGGGGTAGCACTGAGAGAAGTTAATTCCCCGAGGAGGGGGGGGGGGAATAGCCCCCTGTCCCCCAGCGCTTGACATTGGTTTCTAATCAAATAGTGTTTGTGGAAGTCGGTTTTTTTTTCTTTTTTTACTTTTGTTTTCCATTATAACGCCTAATTATTCGTCCGCCCGCAGTGATGGTGCGTTCGCGGGGGCGGCGCGAATGTCGGGGGGTGCGGGGCAGCTGCGGCTGCTGCTGTGGAAGGACTACCTCATCAGGAAGAGGAAACTGGTGAGTAGAGACACCACGGAGTTTGTTGAAAAGGTCCAGGGCAATTCTCGCGCTATTGAGATCAACTCCATAGTCGAAATAACGATTC
This sequence comes from Argyresthia albistria, assembly GCA_963457715.1. Lineage (NCBI taxonomy): Eukaryota > Metazoa > Arthropoda > Insecta > Lepidoptera > Argyresthiidae > Argyresthia > Argyresthia albistria. The sequence goes on from OY735259.1 coordinate 621,127, forward strand.
GACATACCTACCGAATATAGGTCGATTCGTTTTCACTATCAAACCGATTTGATGAGAGCAACTTTAAATTTCACTTCTCTACTATACAAATCAGCTGACCAGCCGGACCAAAACGTATGGAGCAATTAAAAATAAAGTTGCTCTGATCAAATCGGTTTCGTAGTAAAAGTTGCTCAAAATGGTCTCCCTAACAAACCCCTAAAATATGACTACATCCTTTTGTTACAACCTGTATATTGAGATCGTTTTCGACGGAAATATGCGGTGTCGATGTCGACGGCCGATCGTAGAAGTGGGCACATCATGATGTGCCCAAACGTGAAATATCATGAAACGATAAGGCAAAGACTGCGGTAGCTTAGGTGAAGACTAAAGAATAGAAAAGAATAGTCTTCGTGTTCGTTTGACAAGCTTCGGTTCGCTTCGCTTCGCTTTTAAAAAGACATTATTTCGTTAAAACCCGCCATCATGAGGTGCACAGTAATTGCTTGGGCATATCATGATAAGCGGGGCACATCATGATGTGCCCGATTCTTCGTTCGGCCGCCGACATCGAAACAGATATCTCGACTGTTGATATGATCTCGGATAGCGCGAGAATTGGAGGCCGGTCGGGAAACATAGTGCAGTAACCCTCAGCCTCAGCAAAGAATAACAATGATCTTGGAAGATTTTGGATGATTTTGATTCGGAATTCTTTGTTGAGGTTAACTTTAAAAGTGTGCGTCTGTCGCCGCCCATTGACGTCCGGATTACCGGTCCACTTTATTGGCCCGTTAGGCTGGGTCACGGAATGTCCAGTCGGTCTGTTAAGTCCATTTCCCTGAACGTCCACTCCCTGAAGGTCCATTACCTCAATGTCTCATGCCCTGAATGTCCACTGCTGTCCGGGAGTCCTGACGGGCCGTGTGGGTAGCACAGAACTCAGGGAAGAGTAGTTTCATGAGTTGTACTGGCTCCAACCGAAAATAATTCTTTACGGACCAATCCGCGTCTCTTTGAAACAATGTTCAAGCGTCTCACGTGTTTCTCCGTTCCCGGGAGCCTTACCTTACGGGCGGCCCTTAGGTGCTACTCGGACTTATGCATCCCAATGTGTTCTTTGACGATGAAGTCTACCACTGACTCAAACCACAATGTATCATGTTTTCCCTATTGTCATCCTAACATCAGCGAAAATCGTAAGTCTATGTACCAAGCGGACGGGGGCGGCGGCGGCGGCCCGGGCGGGGCGGTTCGAAACGCTTTCAAACCGCCCCGCTAGATGGCCACCTAACCATACTACCGCCCTGCTATCGCCCTGCTATCGCCCTGCTCCCGACCCGCGCCTGTGTATACCAAATATTATAGCATGTGTGGTTATACCGAAGTATTTATTTATTAGATTTGGTAGGTACACAAAAAAGCAGTGGAGATAAAACATTAAAATAACAACAGAACATATTATGAGAGAGGCTGTTTCCAGCGCCAAAAGTATGTGCACACAACATTTAACTGCTGTTGTTTAGTCAACAACTTTCTCAGTATTGGGTAATGAATTGAGCAGTTAGAAGTGATTTGAATTTTAAGTAACCAAGGGCTATTTTGTCAGTCTTTTAAGGTCCCGTATCGTGAATAAAATCAAAATAAAGTAGTTCTATTATTTTGACAGTTTTCCTCCTAAGTACATATAGCACAGTGTAAAACATTTAGGTCAATCTCACGAATTCTCATGATTCTCATATCAAGCTCATTTTTGTCAGATCACGTCATTAAACATCTATTTCAGAAACTGGGGGTAAGTAAATAATAATCCAATATCCCACAAAATTGAGTGTCGAATAACTGTAACCATATAAAAAATAAAGTTACAAAGTAAATCGTTCTGATAATTTGATAGCACTGTGCCAGCCTGGTGGAATAAGGCTCAATGTTACTCTTATCCTGGTACTAAACGGTCCCTCGATAATTAACATAATTAGAATTTGATAATAACGTAAATTTTAGAATGAAAGATCGTTTCTTCGAAACGATCAGGAAAATAACAAAGTACCTAGTTACAAATCGTTGGGTTTTCCACGGAACTACTACACCGCCAACACGATATAAGTTGCATGATGATGGTACGTAGTCGTCGGGGTTATCACTAAAGTCTTAACAAAATAAAAGGCCCGTTTAGACAGTTCACGCCCATGAAGTTTTAATCCTAGGTAATAGAAGCGGTTTTCCTAGGTGCAACTTGTACGCAACAGTTGGCTTTTATTACCTACGCATTAGGGGTTAAAACTTCATGGGCGTGAACTGTCAAAACGGGCCTTTTATTTTGTGAAGACCTTAATAATTAGATATCCACATAAATAAAAACATTACGTCATACCTGTCCCTTACTAGGTGGCAGAGAATTACCCACAGACTTCAATGGTAGTAATTGTATATATCGATGGAATTACTCAATTCAATTGTGAAAAGTCCCCATCGATCCCATGTGTACCAACCGCTATTTTTAGCTTAAAATGACCGGTCTACCATTCCGGGTCATTGAATGATCCATGAATTGTAATGTGTTATGCGTAATGGCCCCCAGATAATGGCCCCCAGATAATGGCCCCCAGATAATGGCCTCCAGATAACGGCCCCCAGATAATGGCCCCCAGATAATGGCCCCCAGATAATGGCCCCCAGATAATGGCCCCCAGATAATATGTTACTGATGTTGCCATCATGTATCTATTATCTAGCATTTCCTGCCAAGGTGAAGGCCAATTAGGTACTTGAGTTCTTACATCTGGCAATGGCAATTTCGGTTGATTTTAGGGTTCTGTACTCGAAGGGTGCCAAACGGACCTTATAACTAGTGCCCACTGTCTGTCCGTCCTTCCGTCTTTCTAATACTTTCCATCCGCGGGCGCTTTCTCACGAAACTTTATAGCGTTGAATTTTTCACAGAATTATATTACTATACTACATCAACAAATAGAAAAAAAGAAAGAAAGAAAATCGGCTAAGTGCGAGTCGGACTCTCACACGGAGGATTTCCGCACCAAACGCACCAAAAAAGTAAAAAAAAAATACGTTTCTTGTATGGGGACACCAGAGACTATATATCCAATTGACTGCGCATGCGAGGGAATGCGGCTCGCCAAACGTTTGTGCCAATGAGACGGGCCACCAGACCGTTTCGCAGCGGCTGAGCAAATTGGTGAGTTGTGTTTCAAAGGAAAATGTATCTATGCGCTCTCTCTCTAATGTATCTCCACTGGATAAGTGCTCCCTGGGGGTCACCTTTATTTTTACAATATTTTGTGTATTTCAGTATTTTTTGGTGGAGCGGCAACAGATATACACATTCTGTGAAAATTTCAACATTCTAGCTATTACGGTTCGTGCTGGAGGGCCCTCTGATGGACAGACGGACAGCGGAGGCTTAGTAATAGAGTCCCGTTTGGCACCCTTCGGTTACGGAACCCTAAAAAAGCATTTATTTGACACACCTCAGAGAACTCTATACATTGATATACAATAATGAAATAAAATAAAGAACAACACGAAACAATACAAAATTAAGGGTGTCCCCATACAAGTAACGTGTTTTCTTTGTACTTTTACTTGAACGACGCGATGCCGACGACGACGGTGCGGAACCACTCGTGTGAAAGTCCGATTCGCCCTTGAATGATATCTTCGGAAAATATTGTATAGCACCATCCCTGAATGAGATTTTATGACGCACGAAAAAGTACGGCACTAAGTCCAAGTACAAAACACGCATTGTGGCATCAAATTAATCAATTAAGTCTCTGACGTAGGTATAAACAACGGCCTGAGAAAAGTCGACGATATAACGCGGGAAATACCAAAATACATGCATAACAACAGGTTTTGCGCACGGGATTATTTTTAGAGCCAAAATAACGCATTCATACAAAACAAGGAAGGTTGACCTTTTTATTTTTATTGATCAGCTCTGTAAATCTGATGAGTCCTTAAGCTTAGAATGTGGTCCCAACTAAAAATATAAATATTAGTCTTTTCGAATACATTCATTTATTTATAACAAATTAATAAACTATAACTTAACTAAACTATAGGTAAAAACCTAAACTTCAACTAAACTAGATCAAAAATTTGTATTTAACTATGAAGGTACGAACGAGACACAAGTTGTATTTTCACAATAGCAGCGTTCACACAAGCATTTTGACATACCCCACAATCATCCACATTTGTAGAAATAACATATACTCGTATTGCAAAAACTTACTTGACTGAATGTACCTTGAAATGTCTAATATAAGCAAAAAAGTTTCATAATATGTGCATTTTTCTGCTAGGTGACTCAAAATTCTTGATAACAATAAAATGATAAATACGTAATTATGTAATTCTTATTCTGTACGATGAAACATAACATAGTAAATTATTGAAACATACCTTTCACATTCCGTAACTACATATCGTGTTTCATTTATTGCAACAATGCTGATGCCCATATTCGCTTAACGAAACATGTTTGTAGTGACATCAAATTAAAGATTAAAAGTGTACCTAAGCCATAAGAAATATTTTGTACAGTCTTCACAAAATAAAAGGCCCGTTTTGACAGTTCACGCCCATGAAGTTTTAACCCCTAACGCGTAGGTGTATTACAGAACCTTAAGTCTGGAAGAGCCCTGACTCCTGAAATGCAGGTGATAAACCTAGCTCAGGGGTCAAGGATCCCATATTATGTAACTACTTATATATGTTTGTGTCAAATAAATAAATGTTTAAATGTTTAAACAATCCTAAAGCGTTATTTATGCCTTGTGCTAATCATTCGCTAAATCTATGTGGTCACATAAGCATGTTCAGGATTTGTCGTTTTATTTTGCGAGTGCTCAAAGGTCGCTTAAAAGAACACTATCTTTCTCTACCTTAATATATTTAAGTTTATATGTAGGTATTTATGTACTTTTTTAATATAATGTATGGTTTTTATGTAGATATTATTTTTTAATATTAGTAAGTAGTCTAATAATTTAATATTTATCGTTGTGCACATATGTAGGTCTATCTTTTTTTTAATTAATCCTGTCCATCCTAGGTTTGCTGGAAGAGATCTCTTATTGGAGATAAGCTCGCCTTTGTACATGTTTGTTTCATTATTAATTGTCTGTATTCTGTTTTTGTGCAATAATGTATAAAGTATAGAAAGTCGCGCCGCCGCCGGGAGCCAACCCATTCTGCGCGCGCCGAAACTGGAAACAGGAGACCGTATAATATTTGTAAACAAACTCCATAGTAAAAATATAACCCGACCAAGTGACATTGCTCTTTAGTTTCATATTAGACTAAATTAGTTTTTAGATTATTCCTTTGATCTTAACTTACTGCGAGACGGTCTCTGACCAGTACAGAAGTTAATGTCATACTTTGAATAATATTTAGAACTTACTTAAGCTTTAAATATGTAAACCTGAAATTAATATTCTTGATTAATAAACACTTTGAACTTTGAACTTTAATTGTTGTCTAATAACAATTTCTACGGTCTCCTGACGGGGCCTTTACAATGATAGCGGATCTGGCGCGGGGTTGTTGTCGTCAATGATAGCGGATCTGGCGCGGGGTTGTTGTCGTCAATGAAGGCTGGTTTACACGGGGTCAGTACACAAGTCAGTAAGCGGCGTCAGTGTCGGCGCCGACACTGACTTCATCTGTTTACAGGAGTCAGTAGTCGTGGTAAGTATTTTACGGTGAGCACACGGTTGTGAAGTCAGTGGGAAGAAAAATGAATCGACAAACGGTTGTGCCTGCTGCTTGCTCGACTTTGTCTTAGTAGGCGTCGTCATTTTCGCGAGAGACGAAACGCGTCGTTACCCTACAACGCAGCGCCGGTAACTGACCAAGACCAGACTGACTTGTCTGTTTACACGGGGTTTGTACCGCTGGCGCGGGGGTGCGCGGGTAGAGGGGGGCGCCGACTGGCTTCAAAATATTCGCGTGCGAATTTGCAAGTCAGCGCTGACTTCACGCCGCTGTACTGACTTCAGATCAATTTACATTAGGTTTTTTTCGGGTCAGTACTGACGTTGAACGCGACTGACGCCGAAGACTGACTCAATGTAAACCAGCCATGATAGCGGATCTGGCGCGGGGTTGTTGTCGTCAATGATAGCGGATCTGGCGCGGGGTTGTTGTCGTCAAGATAGCGGATCTGGCGCGGGGTTGTTTTCGTCAATGTTGCCAGATGCAATGTATGGTCAAATGGCCGCCACATAACAAAACAGCGCGGGCCCGCTTGCGAACCAGCCGCTTGTGGTGACATGTATTTTTTTTACATTTACAACAGGCAAATACATTGTTTCTGGCCCCACACTAGGATACCCTGTGTCGTGGGAACCAGAAGCAGCGACATCACAAACATGTAAACATCCAAGACCTGGGATTTTTTTTTGTCCCCAGCCGGGATTCGAACCTGGGACCTCTCGCATGGTAGGCAGGTTTGCAACTGCTGCGCCACAGAGGTCATCAAATCGTGTTTTCATGACACCCACCCTGTTTCCCATCACTCGCAGGTGGTTTTTCTAATGAGTTTCTAACAAATTGATTGCGTTTTTCAGATCACAGTCGGCGGTGTGATATGGGCGACACTGGTGCTGCTCAGCCTTTACCTCGTGCGAGTTAATGTGGACAATCAGGACTACCCGACATGTGAGTTATATATAACTATAAGAGCCTCTCGAGATTTCCGTGGCTGATGAACATTGCCTTTTCAAGATTATCAATTCTATGAAAAATAAAAAATACATTTAAAAGAAGCACAGTAGATTGTACAACAAGGGCATAAAACGCACCATTTTACCCGAGACGCATATATCCACCCGAGCCGCAGGCGAGGGTAAAATGGGTTTTATGTACGAGTTATACACTCTGCTTTTCACTTCGATTGTGAGGAAGTTAAACAGAAATATTGCAAAAAAGTATAATTTCCTCCTCACTTGACATTGTTAAAAGTAAATATTATGAATTAATTGCAAATTGAAATTACCGAGAAAAAATAAAGACTTTTGGACGTGCCTCCGCAGCCGGCTCTGGCCGCCGGTAGTGGCACTTAGCATAGGTGTATGTGGCTGTTTACCTGACGACCTTTGTCAGAGTCTGAGATTTAGACGAAGATTTTACTTTATGCTCTAGAACATAAAATTTGATTTTATGCTGGCTATACCCGACATAAAGACGAACTTTACGAGCATGAGAAGTGAAAATTATATATTATTATTAATAGCGCTGTGATGATGTCACATCACTCAGCATAAGCTGAGTCCTGTCCTTTTTGCCACAAATATTAGTTGGATCTCATGTTATGTTCATTTTATAATTTTATGTGGCAAATAAACACTTCTTCTTTCTTTCTTCCGGTTTTCGCCATGGATTGGATTTAAATTGAAAAGTGAGATCGGTTCAATAAGTAATTCTACTCTATTGTTAATTAATACTTCCTCACTCTGATACTACAGTTTATTCGTGATAAGAATGCAGTGAAATTTAAATTTATATCTCAGGACAGGACACAACCTTCGCGCTCGAAAGTTTTCCTTCAACTGGTCACTGTGAACTTGGCTTGATAATTGGAAACGATTTGATTGGTTACGGGGCGTTGCTAGGCCGCCGGACAGTGATGACTTTACTGCATTCTTATCACGAATAGACTATAGTTACTCTCAGGTTGAACTCAGAGTAAGATACTTTTACTCTACACTGTCATTCCTTACACCACGTATTTTATTAAAATTGAGTTTCGTCAACACTGGCTTAGTGGTTGGAGTAAAGTTACTAATGTTACTGACGGATAGTGCACAACTCCCCTTACTTTCCCGCGACATGATCCGTTGTTGTCCTTTCAGGCCAGTTCCCTGCCCGCGCACTGCCCAGTGCGGGCATGCTCAACTTCCTGCAGTCCTTCATATGCAGCATCAATAATGAGTGCTCGCCGATGGACCAGTATGACGAGATACCCACCTTCGAGAAATCAAGGTATCTTGGTCATCTTACACCTAGGAAGATAATATAGAGTGAGGTGCGGAGCCTAGTATATTTGGAATCTGGGGGCGCAGGCGCCAGACAGATACATTGCTGAGTTCATGTAGCTAGTATTTGTACGCAAGGTTCATGTAGGCTTTATTGTTTCGACTATACCACACCAAGTCGAGCAAACAAAGGCGCAACAGTGCCATCGTTTACTGGAAGCCATTCAGCGCATATTCACCCCCCTCAAACTTGTACTTTATACTTTGTTTTTTATACTTTATTGCACAGAAAACATAATACAGACACTTAATATTGGAAAAAAACATGTATAAAAGCGAGCTTATCTCTCATTAGAGATCTCTTCCAGCAAACCTACAGTCTATTCGTGATAGGAATGCAATTTAAATTTAAATCTGTTATCACACACTCACAGGACAGGACACAACCTTCGCGTTCGAAAGTTTGCCTTCAATTAGTCACTGTGAACTTGGCTTGACAATTGGAAATAATTTGATTGGTTACGGGGCGTGGCTAGGCCACCGGGCAGTGATGACTTTACTGCATTCTTATCACGAATGGACTATTATAGGAACTTTCAACCTTCCTTCTAACCTTCCTCTTCCAACTTCCTCGTTGCTAGAAAACATCTAATTATAGGAGGGAATGCCTTTACATTTTTTTCCTGAAATTTGGAAATGTCTCCTATATGAATGCACATAACATAACGTCACGCCTTTTCCCATACGGGGTGGCAGAGGCACATCTGTGCCCACTTTTAGCCAGTGATTTCAGACCACCTCAAATCTTGCCCGGACGGTCCCAAATGCCACGAGGAGGATCTTAAGCAAGCTTCAGCAAACACCTTAGCGGTGGCCAATTTTTGGAAAACTATAATTTAATTTGCAACACTTTACAATTTAACGCTTCCACACGATAAGAAAAAGAAGAAGCCAGTGTTTTAAAAGCTGAAATACCTCTTCAAAGATGTGCATTTGACTATACCAGTAAAAAGATTGTATGAAGCAAACTAAATAATATATTCCAGACTGACGCAGCTGCAGAGGCAGTTCAGCCCATTCCTCTACAACCAGACAGTGCTGGAGACAGCTGCGACGGTGCCTAATGCCCTCAAACTCCTGGGCACCGTCGCCAATGCAATGGACGAACCAGAGTTCTTGGATATCACTAGTGAGTAACCTTATTCTCTTTACTCTTGAAGGGCTGTTTCCGCTGGTTAGGCAAGACAGGACACATGAATCAGAGGCAGAAGACATGGATAAGAACGCGAAAGAACCAAGACATGCATTCAAAGAATTCAAAATTCATAGTTAGTTTATTCGAGCCATCATAAATAGTGAGATGCAAAATATCTTAAGACATGGCGCTATTTCTCTCGCATATTCCAATGTGATATTCAGTGCAGTCGATATCGATATGGATAATTGATATATTGCAGTGTAGTGTAACTGCGCCTGTTGCCCTCCATAGAGTAAAAGGCGCAAACAATAGAAGGCTAACAAACATTTATTTTCTTTTCTCAGAGAATGGTCTCAAAGTGCGGGACTTGTTCCAAAATCCAAGGAAGGTGAAGAGGAATATATTATCTACAAGACTGAAGCTAACAAACGAAGAAGCAGATAAAATTATGCAGGCGGAAATAAGCCTACAAGGTGTAAGTTCAATAAGTATAAAGCAATACCTAATTTGCAAACCTAACAAATATGCTTCCAACGAGGTTATATGTTAAAATAGAACCTCATTTGTGTTGGGAGGAAAAGTTAAGTAAAGGCCAATAATTGGCACCGATTCTATATTTAAAAATAATTTAAAGATATTCATTTGTTTTATAGCCACGTGCCTAACTTTTTATTTTCCTTAGCTGATGAAAAAAATAATTGTTTGTTTGGTGATTGTATCAAATGTATCTAATAATTAATTTCAGGTCATTAAAGGTAACTTCGACAGATGCAACGTAACTTCGCTATCAGAATCTATAATTCTGGAGCCAGAGGTTCTGAAAGCGATGGTACAAAAGATCTGTCCGCTTTCAACAGCTGAGCTGCAAAATATGTTGATTGAGATGCTATTGGAAGTCGACTTTAGCAAGTTTATTACTATGGTAAGTAGTTATTATTTCTTAATACCTCTTTGCCCCAGCAGTGGGGAGAACCTGGCTAGTAATAATAATAAATCATAATAATACCTTATACTTCTTTCTTTATACTTTATTGCATTAAACAGAATACAGAATAATAGAAAAACATGTACAAAGGCGAGCTTATCTCTAATAAGAGATCTCTTCCAGCAAACCTAGGATGGACACGATACTTCTATGTAAAATCTCGCCTTTGTACATTGTCTATCTATTATAAGTTTTCTGTATGTCATTCTTGTGTCAGTACAATAAAGAAATTAAGAATTGCGAATCTATTTTCATTGCCGTTTTGTTTCATTCTTATTTTATTCACCAGTTATAAAGGCGGGTCAATGACAGATCGATAGCGGGGCGGGTTTCCAATACAAGAGACTCTAAAGCATGTCACACCATCCCATGGGGGTCGCGACTCGAGAGAGCGAAGGACAGAGCACGCGCTTACATGTCTCTGTCCCTCACCTTCCGCGAAATAGCCTCCCCCCGGCTACGGGTGCCTGCGCAGTTGAGTCAATACGGCAGCCATTTGACCATACATTTGACCTCACTGCCCACCGCCCCGCCACCGCTCCGCTCCCGACAGTGATGACCAGGCCCCCAATTCTATAAACGAATAGCTTGGCGAACGGCGCCGAGATATGCCGCGCCGTTTACAAACAACCATGCAATTTGTTTGTAGAATTGGGGGCTGGAAACTTTAACACTAATACTCTGTCCCTGTCCCCCGTCCCATGAATTTCACGTTCGTGCGCGCGGATGTGGGCAGTCCGGGGGCTTAAGGAAAAATTTCTTCCGCATACTCTTTCGTTCTCCATTACCACATAAATTAAAAAGATTATATTAGGCTATCCTGTAATTGGCGTTAGTACTAAGTAAAACATTAACCCTGCGATAGATCAAGTAAATATATGCTGTTGACTAATAAACAAATACAAATACTATTAATTCCAGCTCGGCAATATGTACTCAAAACTTAACGGAGATAGTCGTCTCCGAGAGCTCGCGGACACTGTGACAGCTGTCTTCAGGATGACCAACATGAACAGCTTCATACCGCCTGAGCTTGCCTCCATTGTCGCAAGCCTGAAGGATGGGGAGTTCACCTATTACAACCTCACCATGTGAGTAGTTTCGATGACACGAATGATTATTCTTTTTATTATGCCACTGGGGGTTGGCGGTTAGATGTCCATACGCTACTCCCGTCCATACCATGATGTTTGTGGTGCCAGGACACTCATTACAGTCTATTCGTGATAAGAATGCAGTGAAATTCAAATTTAAATCTGTTAACCCCTTCGCTTCCACAAGCAGTGTCTCCATACAATAACTGACAGTGGGTACCAGGATGTCTATTAATGTCTATTGCATGGAAATGAAAACTTAATTTCTCTTAATTTTAATGTCAAATATTTTTCTTTTTCGGCCAGGAGAAGAATCGAAGGGGTTAACACACACTCACAGGACAGGACACAACCGTCGCTTTCGAAAGTTTGCCTTCAACTGGTCACTGTGAACTTGGCTTGTAAATTGGAAACCATTTGATTGGTTACGGGGCATGGCCAGGCCGCCGGACAGTGATGACTCCACTGCATTCTTATCACGAATAGACTATAAATCTATCAAACACATCATCTTTTCCCATGAGAGTTAGTACAGACATAGTGACATCTACACTCAGGCAATTATTTCCATTTGGTTCACCAGGATCCCTCATTGCCTATTTAATTTTACGTGCCAGTTAGGTACACATCACAGCAGCTATAGAAATAAGCAAGTTTCCTCACTCTCACCAAACAAAAAGACGTGTTTTTACTTGTACGAGAGCACGGAACCCTTCGGGTGCTATTATACTCCAACTCGTACTTAATCGATTTTAGTCAAAATCGTTTCTATGTTATCCAGGTTGACAAAAATGCTCGACCTCTTTGAGCCAACGTTCAAAGACACGGAGGCCTACAAGTCCGTTCGGTCTATAACCGAGGCGGCAGTCTCGTCCGTTCAGTGGCTTCATCGACTGTTCACAAGACAGAACAATACCGACGCTATAGACCAGGTAAGTTTGTACCTAGGCCGTGATTCTGCAAGCGAATCATATAACAGTAGCTATGATAGATAGATATATAGATAAAAGATTTATTCAATAGACAGTACAAACACATAAATTACAATAATAAGAATACCTAACAATAAATAATCAATAAAATACAATTAGCAACATATTCACAATAATTAACAACAAAACAATAAAATCAAGATTGCTGGTTGGGCCACTATGTGGTCATGTGATCGTATCGCGACAATGAAATGGCCGCGACTCAGCAATGTCACGGACGAGTCTGTGACGCTGGTATTCTGCCAGGGCAAGAACGAACGGCTATGCGAGGGCTCACAATTCCAGTTTTGCCTTGTAGACCGCGCCGAGACGTGCCGCGCCGGCTACAAACAAACCGGTATTTGGAGCTCTCGCTATAGCTATTGATATGCGATTTGTGTGCAGAATCTGGCCCCTGGATGATCGAGTTTGAAGGCGGGAGAGGGAATCCTATGATGCAAACCTATCATGTTTGGGCTCATTAGATTCATCGTGACAGTCATATTCTTATCTCATAGAGATGTTTTCATCATCGTCACTTGACGATAGATCTGGATGGTGGTATATGGAACTCTGGGATTCTTATATGTATACCCATCGAGTTTGGGCTCATTCGTTTCTTCCAAGACTTCTGGACTTCGAAAAGGTGTATTTAGTTTTTTAACAGGTACCTACTTTAGTTATTTACTTGTGGCCTAAAATATGTTTGAATTAATTCCAGGTATCAGGCCTAGTTCTGCATCAGCTGGACAGCCAGGTGAACGTGGCTGGTGGCCGGCTGAGCATGCAGTTCACTCGTGTGCTAGACCTCTTCGGTCGAGGGGTGGAATCCATCACTGTGGACGACGTATTTGATATGTAAGAGCTCTCATGCTAAATCCAGACGTTGACCATTTTTCGCAAGCTCCACACCAGTTCTTATACTTCTTATGGTGCCACTTCACTATTGAAGGTTGGCGGTCAGCACTTTATACTCCTCTCTGTTCTTTGCCAAGCGCATCAGCAGCTGTTTTTCTACGCTGGCCACACCCGTCCATTTCCTGAAATTGCAGAGCCGCAGTTTCCTCCTTCTGCCCACACCACTACAAACGTAAAATGTCCTACAAGTCCTACGCACACCGAGCCAAACTCTATATCTACGCGAGATGGCTTGTAGAGGTTTGCCATGCGTATGGATCACGCATAACGAGCAGCAGCCGACACGCAATGAAGCGTTGGTAGAGCTTGGCTATCAAAACCTTGAGACCAGTATCAAAACTATATATTTCCTAGTTGTATACTAGGAAGTATCGGTATCACAAACAAAATATTTTTGGTAACTTTAATCTTCCATTAGTGTTACTAACTCTAGCAGTCGACTGCTGTTAGAATGACAGACGAAAACAAGATGGTGGTTTGCGACCGGCATCTAAGGACCAAATGTTGCAGGAGTGAAAGAACAATCAAAATAGGCATAGGAGATATGGTTTGGAGGTTGTAGGTTTCTTCGCGATGCAATGGTCCCATCACTATTAGAAAGTCTGTTTATACAAACGCAAACGTAAATGGAATAAGATTCAGCATGTGTTATGTCCGTAAGATAATAATTACTAATCAGTACTTATCATGAATTTTTCCCCAGCCTCCCAAAAATCACCAACTTCATCATCAAATGGCTGCCGAAGCCCACGAAACACGACGTCGCGTTCTACGGAACCCTCCTAGCGAAGCTCACTGAGTCCGCCCGTCAAGTGGTCGTACACAACATGAATATTGAGCAGATGGTCTACAACGCTTCGCTGCGGAACCCTGCTGGAGTGAAAGTGTTAATGGGGTTAAGTCCCACAGTTGTCGGGAAGGCTTTTGATGCGTTAACTGATGCTGAACGAACTCAGGTATGTATGACGTCATATGCTCATAGTTACAAGCTAAATGTCTATGATAAATCTATATGAAACAATTTAAACACCTATGGCTCATTAATGAAAGCTTACCTTACGGCTAATTTAATACAAAAACAGCATCGATAAAATGGCTAAATACTTCGCAAACATGAACCATGCAGCGCCCCCTGATGATCCAAAACCCCAAACATACCTAGAACCTTCTTTGAAATTATATCCGTATATAAAAATCCACATCAAATTTGGTCCAGTAGATCTCCAGGAAATTGTAACGGACATACACAATCTCTAACCCAAAATGTCTGACCTCCGTTTCATTCATTCCGTCGTGGACATCGTGGGTAACAAATAATAACAAATAAACAGCTAAATAAATAGCTAGCCTATCTGGCAGAGATAGGCTAGCTATACGATATTCATATTCATATTCTTTATTGCGCAGAAACATTAAAAAAAACACATTTACAATAAACATTATACGCAAAGGCGAGCTTATCTCTAAAGAGAGATTTCTACCAGCAAACCTAGGCAGGACAGGAATGTGGATGCATGAGGACAGTCCTAGTGCGCAATAAAATCACCATCTGTATCACCTGACAATATTTTGGTTTTGTTTTACATTTAAATTCCATGGCTAATACTAATACTAACTGTCTACGCTTCCAGGTGATGACAGCAAAGCTAAACAATCCACGAGACATGTTCTGTGAAGATATGAGACTGCAGAAGTTTTTTCAACTACCCTCAAATGAGGTGGCCAATCTCAAGAAGTCGCTGTGTACTGATGATTGGATCAACTATGTTTCTGAACTGATCAAGTCATTTGGAGTTTTTGAAGTTAAGAAAAATGTAAGTAATTCTGCTATAAATAATTGTTATGTGAATTATTTTTTCTTAGCAATTGCCTTAATTTGTTCATCATCATAGTCATTCGTCTATCAAAAGTAGGTAATCTGCCATTTACTTTGGTGAATAGTCCAACGACATCAAATCAACTTGTCTTGACCAAAATGTACAATAAGCTAGTGAACCAGCAACTAGACCGGGCTACATGCTGAATAAGTATACAGACCGTCCAAGCAAATCCCTGAACTGTCTGTACCTTCTTTCCTCGTAACGCCCAACGTAACTTTACAATGTACAAAGTGTACAAAGTATCACAGTAAAATCCACCAAATACCCTTTCAGATAAACGCAATGGCATCCCTAGTAGTGCAAGAAACCCTCGGAAAGGATATTTCTGGCCAGCTCTACTCCATTGATCAGGATTTCCAAGTTCTGAAGACCTTCGTCCAGGAGCTGATAAATGCTGGCTCCAAACCCAGGGTCCTGGTGGATTGGGGGAAACTGCTCAATGCTAGCGAGGATTCAGAGCTGATGCAGATGTTTGTTGATAGGAGAAATTTGGGGAAGCAGGTGTTGTAAGTACGCTAGTAATATTAAAGTATTTCTATGTGTGTTACTTAATCACGCGAAAACGGATGATCGGTTTTGGATAAAATTTGACATACTTACTACAGATCGTTGATAATCTTGGTTGAGATATGGGATGCTTTTTTCCCCCAAAAAAATACGACGAGACGATGCCCCGGTCACTATACTATAAGTATCAACTATCCATCCAGCTTCCAGCACCTACTGTTGAGTTAAGGCATCTCTTCATTACGTCATTTGTTGCGGTCCTTGGTCAACCTGATCCGCTGTTGACCTGCAGTTTTGGCGATGTCATCTGAGCATCGGGCGGGTGGCCTGCCTTGGTCTACGCGAATCCCTGGGCCCCCATTTTGACACCGCTTTGGTCCATCTACCGCATAACAAATTGTCGTTTCCAATTTATTAATTCCCTTTTCGAATTCTTCCAGAATAACTGTCCACGGGGCTCTAGCAAAAGAAATAGTCAAACAAAACACCATATTAGACATCAAGATCACGCCCATACTGTCTAGTGTGACTACGCTGGTCTCAGCACTGAATGCCCAACTTGCGACCACGAGCAAAACTGTCGTAGCCGACTTCAAGATTATGTATCCGAAGGTTTTGGAGGCCGTGTTGATGAGTTTGTTGGATGAAGATAAGGTAGGGTGTCTAATATAAATCTTGTTTAGTTTTCGTACAGAGCTCTGTGGTCTAGTAAGTTTCAAGCTTGCTTCTCACGGAGAATTCGAGCGGGTGTCTCCGTTTCAGACGTAACAAAATGTTTTGGTTTGTCCGTCTTTCCGGATTACTCCAGATGTCCGGATGTTCTGCTCTACAGGTCGCATTTCTGGATCGATTCTCGTGAAATTTTCATATTACTAAGTAGTATTTTTTGACGATGTTCTAACTGTGATGAAAAACATCGTGAGGAATATTTACTTTTAGCTCACCCATAATGAAGTATTGAATAACTGGCTAGACATGGGAAGGAACAATAATACCTCTCCCAGCCCCTATGAGAAAAGGTGTGACTCTATGTCTGCATTTTTCGTTCTGTTCTGTGTCTTCTGTTTCTGTCTCGTGTATTGTCCGTGTAGTAACTTGTCTGTCCAGTGAGGATTCAGAAGGAAGCTATAACTTACTTCTGTCCCCATTTCAGACATACAAGCTGCTCTCAACCCACAATATCGACATGTTCTGCAACGGTGTAGAGAATGCTTCACAGTACATAATGTTTTCCTCAAATGTGGATCAAGAAGCATTGGTAACAAACCTGTGTAAGATGACGCAGGTTATAGAAGAGGGTTTGTCGAAGGACTCTATTGTAGGGAAGACTGTAAGTATTTCAACTGTGCTTTTGCCTCCCCGTTTGGGATATGGCCTTACGGTTTTTTGTTTGATGTTTAAGTTCTCAGTTTAATTAAGTGAGTGCTCAATTGCGTTTCCATAAAAGGCTTTGTCACCATTACGGCTGGCAGTGAGCACCGACTGTCATGTTTCCCTAAAAACGCCGCCAACTAGCGATGTGTCAAAGTATATCAAAGTGTAAAACATTACCATCAATATTACCCATCCATGATGATGAGTGTAAGTCTTCATGAACCAAAACATGATCCATTATTTTCAGCTTCAAAGAATGATAACGTCCAAACCAGACCAGTTCACTGCAGTCAACTGGACAAAACTAATAAATGGTCTCAAATCCCTCTACACGACGCTATATGCGGACTACCCCTACTTGTTCGAGTTTAGGAGCTACTCAATGGATGATAATACGAGAGCTGCAGTTGAGAAGTCTTTGGAGGATGTGAAGAGTTACTGGTTTGGGAGGAATCATGTTTATAGAGCTGTTCAGTTGAGGTGAGCAAATATACGAGTACAGTATGTGTGTATGATTTGAATACATAACAAGGACGTAGGTGATTTGAGTGATTTGTGTACCTATCCCGTATTTAGTACCTACCAAAATAACGTTGATGATAATGATTGTTGCCTTGTCTTTTCAGAGAATGGTTTAGAGTAGCGTTCCTTCCCAGCGGAATTTAAGTATTTTGCCATAAAAGCGAGTTTTATTCCAACTAAATATCTCTAGGATACCTAAGTAGTGAGTTAGCACTCTTCTCGGGTCAACTTTGATATTCCTTATAAAAAAACTATATTTTGAGCGTAAGGCCAGTTGAATAGACAATAGACATGTCTCACTAGTGCTGAATCATTTTAAATCTTACGAGCCTTAGACCCGATTACTAGATAGTTACTAGAACAGACTCGTTTTCTATCTTTTGAGACTCAGGCCCGCTGACTAGTGATGAGTGCTGTCTCTCTTTCTATCTTTTGCGCCTTAGGCCCGTCGAACAACAGAACAACAACATTTTCCCTACATTTGTTCTTATCTGTTGCAGCATCAACATACTCTTCCGGTCCCTTGACCTGATCGACCAGGAGCTCTTCAGCATCAGCAGCGACATCTGGCACAAACTGAAGCTCAGCCTGAACTCCGCGAACGGACTGCTCGTCATTTGTGATGAGATCATCAAACTTATTACAGGTGAGAGATGTGATGTCGACTTCTGCGCTTCGAGTCTCTGTCCTCCAAGACAGAGGTTATGGTCTCAAATCCCAAATAGGGAGGGGTTCTGGTCTAAAAGACTACTAGTTTCTAAAAATATTGGATACAAGGTCCATACAAAAGTGCAATTTGTTCAGGCTCTAGCAATGAGATAGGTAGATATTTTCAAATCAGAAAACGTTTATCTGAGGAATTAACTGAGTCAATGTGGCCGATTCTCTAGGTTACACTCACTAAAATTACTTGACAATATTAAGTACGACAGTTCTTATGCGGTCGCCATAGATTCCAATTTCGAACTTACTTTTGAATTATTTTAATGTACCGATGAACTAATTCAAAAGTGGGTTCGAAAATGGAATCTATGGCAACCGCGTAAGAGCGTCGGAGCTAATTTTGTCAAGTAATTTTAGTGAGTGTGCCCTAGAGAATTGGCCCCTTTATCTGGGTATTAAAAAATCGCTCTCGAATCGAATATCCGTAGGTATAAAATCATGAAATCTTAATTATGCTTGAACCTAGTTCCAACCTTACCCTCCCTGTCTACAGCTCTTTCGAGCCGCGACGAAGATTTTTCAAGCGGCCTGCCTCGGACCACTGCGGTCGCGCTCCGGAAGATCTTGCCCAATGTGCCGCAACTAGTCGTGGACACCACTAACGTCATCGTGGGGAATCAGGCTGACGTAAGTTGACTTGCCATCGCAGCGTTCAGCCTGTTAGGACGAAGCTGTAGATAAGTCTTTGGAGTCAGGTAGACCCAAGGACTTTCTGCCGTTCTAAGAAGATGTTCCTGTTTAAGAACTACTGGCCGGAGATCATCGTGTAAAGGATTGTTGGTATGCGATTCAATATTCATTACGAATGTTTTGAATGTAAAGCCGCTGGACATTTAAGCCTGATGGCAGGAAACGTCTTTCGGACATGGAATTACAAACTTTTTTCCTAATTACCTTTGATTTTTTGTATTTTCAAAACATTGCTTCCTGGATCCAGGTGATCAAGACATGCAAGGTGTTTGATTTGGTATCCCTCTTCTCCTAGGTGGCACAAATCATTCAACTACTAAACTCGGAGCCCCACTGGCCATGCTCAGAAGACAGCATCGGGGATCTTCTCAAACTAGGCGACTCTTCTAAGGTTGCTGTGAGAGGAATTGAGAGTATACTCTGCATGAATTCTACAATGAGAGAGGAGTGGGTGTCGTATGGGGAGGCAAGGAGAGTGAGACTTATTGTAAGTACCTTCAGTTTTGTCTAGCTATTAACCATTAACAACATTATTAACATTATCCATTAACACAAGTATAGAAAGAAAGAAAGAAACTTTTATTACAAGGACAGTGAACACATTACAGTTAGACAAAAGAAACCAAAAACAGCAGCCAATATAAATTGGTTTCCAGGAAAGATATTGCCTTTTTAACCGACAAGGTTTACAATTCGTCCGGATGTATTTTTATGTATGTGCCCCGATAGTTTTCTTTCTTCTTTTATGTTCCAACAGATGTAATAGATAACATCTTTTCCAGGCCTCCATCAAAAACTCAAACAACACAATTTTCGAGAAGCATCTCTTCCTTAAATTCTCCTCCTCGTTCAACGACCTCGTGAAGCATGCCAACAATCTGAAACGAGAGTTGGACAAGGTTCTGGACAACAGTACTGACACACCGAGTTTTATTGGCGCATGGCAGTACGCCGTCGATGTGTTGAACGGGACAAATAGGGAGCAGGTTTTTAGGTAAGTAATTTTTGGTATTTATTAGAATCGGCGATTTATATTTATGTTAAGTACTTAATTCACCACCAAATAATTAACTTCCAAAATACCTTCTTTCCATTCCAAATAGGACATCGATTGAAATGATTCCTCACAGATTTATAAGGAAGTGGTAAAAGTTGGTGTTCGGAAAGTAAAGAAAATATTGAATACTTACTTACTCGTAGGAACTAAAACACATTTCTTTTCCAGAAATTTCTTCGCCAAAGTAGACACAGTACTAAATGCAATCAACACCACAACACCAGAAAACAACCCACTGACCATACTCTGGGAGGAGTTCATCAAGTGCAATAACAACACACAAGTGGACGAGGCATGCTCTAGAGTTGGAAGGGCTACGTGGAAGCACACTATTAAGTTCATATCGGTAATGGGAAGGGGGGTGGTCATGGACCTTTTGGAGTACTTCACCGAGATTAATGGTAAATTGATTTCTGATATTCTTTTTTGACCTAAGGGAAATTTTCTTCTAAAAGAAAGTAAGAACTTGAGAATGGGAACCTTTGTTAAAGGATCGTTTTGACATCAAAGGAAAGGAAGTTTTGAGAATACCAACAATATGAACAAAAGATGTGCAAGCCAGAGGGTCAAGGGGAACTTATGGCATCAAAAGGAAATACTCTCTGCTACAACAATATCCGGTTTCTGGCTTGTCAGCATTTACAACATTTATTATGTATTTTCAGAACCAAATGCGACATTTATACAAGTCATGGGTTTCACTCGACACACCGGCCTCTATGTTTTGTACGACAAACTCGCAGACTTTGTCGGGGTACTACTAAACTCTTACTGGGACTATGGATTTATGAATCAGGTGGGCTTTTTTATATTGTGTTTCGTAAAAGGAAGCAATGCTTTTCTTATCCCTTCTGGGAGTTCAAATCATCATCATCATAACATCAGCCTGCCAGGGAACCCACTGTTGAGTATAGGCCTTCTGATGTATACGTTGAAATAAAATAAATAAATCGATATCTAATACTCACGTCTACAATCCCTCAGGGCTGTAAAAAACTACGTTCGTTTTTTGTCCTTTATCTCTCCCATTTTTAAACAACTGATCCCCCTTCCCACCAGATTCGGCGCGCCTCCATGTCCCAGTTCTGGGACTGCGACGGTGTAGTGGACGCGCTAGTCATACCGCCCGGTAGTCGCGTCACCAGGGAGGACGTACAGAGGGTGCGGCCCTACGTCTGCCCTTCGCTGCTCTACTGGGTGTCTCTTCCTAGGGGAGAAAACTCGCTGTTGGATGTCGTGGCTAAACCTGTGAGTACACTTTTGTGAACGCTCCTCAAACCAACCAAGGACTTCATAAAGCTATCAGTCGCCGTCTCTGGATAATTCAATTCAATTCAATTCAAAAAAAAAAATTGACCATAAAATCATACATATTACTTAGTCAACGTCAACATAATATTAATAATTTTGTATACTACCGCCCGTTCGGAAGTACCGATGCCGAAGATACCGCTTGGAACACATCATCATCAAACTTTTGTACACGCGAACCATTACTAAACTTTAGCCCTACAATAGTTACCGTTTCCCGCGAAGCAGTAACTGCGAAGACTTAGAAAAATTAAAAACTATTCTTTTCCCGGGATTCGAACCCGGAACAACACTCGTGATCATAGAGTCACACAGCCTCCTCTCGTGATTGACAGTTACTCCAACGCTTCGTTGCGTCGTCACAGATGTGAAATGGAAAGTCTTTTTGAACCCCCGACGAAAGAGGGGTGTCACAAGTTTTAAACCCCTGTCTGTGTGTGTGTCTGTGGATCCGTCCGTTTCTGTAAATGGTACTATAATAATTCATTGGTTAGTTCTCAGCCATGTTTTATTTCTATTAGAAGGCATGCGTTCGATTTCCAACCGGATTTACCTCTGTGTTGAGTAGGTAGCGTTTATGGCGTGAATTGTGAAAAACCTTTCGGCACTGCTGCACTAGTCCCCATTGGGATTTTTATGGAGTTATACATACGACGCTGTGTTGGCGGCGGCGAGCGTCGGGCTCCATACAAATCACAAGGGGGACTAGTGCAGCGGCGCCGCAGCGGTGGCGTCACCGCTGCCGCTGCGGCGTAATGTGTAAAGGCCCTATCATGTGTAATATATTGTGCTTCATCTTTTGCAGCAATACTACTTCTACACCATGCATATTAGCGATCTGAAAAGTGACTTCACCGGGGCATTAGATAAATTCACTCAACTAACAAATCTCTTGACTGAACTATCAAATAAAACCCATACCAAAATGATAACCAAAGAAGACCTCAGTATCAATACGCTTGGGAAAAAAGTTGTGGCTATGTTCGATTATTTACTGACATGGAAACTGAACGCATCAGACGCATCCTATATCCTTTTCAACGAAGTAAATAAAAAACAATTCATATCCTCGATTTACTTGACAAGAGCAGTCGTAATCATCAACAAAATCCACGCAGCTCTAGACAAACTAGACATAAATGTGATAGGAAAAGATCTAT
Source organism: Argyresthia albistria (assembly GCA_963457715.1). Classification (NCBI taxonomy): domain Eukaryota; kingdom Metazoa; phylum Arthropoda; class Insecta; order Lepidoptera; family Argyresthiidae; genus Argyresthia; species Argyresthia albistria. The sequence continues at coordinate 643,505 of OY735259.1, forward strand.
CCCAAGATGATTCGAAAAAACTTGAAGCAGATCTATTGGTCATTCAAAAGAAATTCAAGAGGAGACCAACAGAAGCTATTGCTCTTCATTTTGATTTCCTAACTGAAGTTCTATGGAAGAATAAAGAAGGATATTCAATCACCACAGCAATCGAAACCTTTTGCAATAATTTAGACAAAAGAAAAGAATACAGCATACTGGCTGATGATAAAAGATTTCTCACACAAATCTGTGCTAAGAAGTACGGGCTGATTTATGGAGCTATACAAGATGAGATTGCTGAAGATTTTGGACTGGCAAGGCAAACTTTACGAAATGTAGTGAATTTGCTACAAAGAAGTGAAAACGAAACTGTTGGGGACATATTTGAGTTTTTCAGTGAAAGGTGCGTATTGGTGAAATGCTGAACTATTGAATTTCCTTCCTTTGCCACACCAAATGATATAAAAGTATCACAATATGATCCTTCTAACCGGCCGGCGAACTGAAACAATATAATTTTGCTTTGCCCTAAGCGTATGCTTACATCTATTCGCTCGATGATACAGTCTAAGATCTTTTGGATCATAGTTAGCTCTTATTGGCCTTTAAACCTCACTTATTCCTTTCACAGAAAAGAAGTAGTAAACGCCCTACGCCAGTCAATCAAGTACGCCGACGATTTGACCACACCAATCTTCATCAAATACCTCCAGACAAATCTGCATCACTACAACATCATCCTAAGTTTCTTGACTGATGGTGACTGGTGGTCCGAACTAAGAGAGTTGTATAGCGGAGCGAATGCAAATACATTCTTTGATACTTTGGAGAATAGCGTGGATATCGTTGAAGATGTCGTCGGCCACGTGGACCAAATACATGTGAGGATTAGATATTTTATATTTTAGAAACTTAAGAACGAGCCATTTCGGACCCGTCAAGAGGTCTTCTTAACTTTGTTTAATTTCTAACCTATACCATAGCATAGATGATATAAAATTATTTCTATAAATAATGTACCTAGCTCTCTCTGCGTATTCTAACTTCAAGAAATCGTTGGTACAGACTTACCAAGTTATCTGTAAAATGTCGGAATTCAGAACTACGACCGCTATCTTTGAAACGCCATTCATATGAATGGACAAAATACCCGAATATGGCATACTAGAAAGCTACTAGTGTCACCCGTCAGTTCACAATTAACTTGGCAGTGCTGTAAAATTAAACGATCTGTTATTTCAAATCCATTTTCTTTCAGTTGGTCCGTCTGCTCCGCGACATCAACTTCAACGACACGGAGTCGTTCTGTCTGTCCAACATGACTCTTTCCGATTACATTCCGGACCTCACTGGTAAACTGTCGCTGCTCAAGAGTCAGATGTGCGACGTGGAACAGACTGAGCTGTTTATGGAGCTGCCTGTTATGGTGATAGTAAGTCAGGTAAATGCAGTTGAGTTTTTTTATTCCATCTAGGATATTAGCATTATATGTCATGACAACCAAAAACAGCGACATCAAACACAAATGTCCAAGACCTTCCTCCTCCCAAACTGGGATTCGAAGAGAGGTAGAGCCTGGTTCCATAGATTTTCAAATTGTGGTGGTGAGGGGTGGGGTTTCCATCCCTTTACGACTTCCGAAAAAGTGTGAGACGTGTCTGTGAAAGATTCGTCAGTGTAGTCTGTTCATGTCAAGTACCCCATTGCACGCATCTCACTTTTCTATCTATCTAACTATAAGGAGATAGAAAGACAGCCAATTCAGCGTAATCTAGCCTGTTTACACCGTTTCCTGCAGGGCTACGACAACCGCCTTAAACTCTCCAAGGACCTCAACTACACAGCTCTCAACTCCGACATAAACACAACGGAAACTCGAGTCCAACTCATCCGCAACGGGCCACTGCCCTCGCGGCGACCATCTTGGATTACTGACGAGAAACTCAACGTACTTAGAAAGATGGCGACCGGTCTTCTTTCTAAAGAGATGCTGGTGAAGATGTCTTTTGGACTGCTGAGTAACATTGTTGATGCGTCGACATTGTTTTTGAATAACAGGTAAGGTTTTATCTGGCATCATACAACATACATACATAACTTTTCCCATTCGGGGTGGCAGATGCACAATATGCTTGTGGCCAAGGTAATCCAATAAATCTAGGAACATGTCTTAAGTTGAAGCATTATGTACAAAATGGCTCGACATTCTCAGAATTGTATGTTTCCAGCAGATATATTTTATAAAGTCAATTTTGTGCAAAAAAGACAGCATTTGATGGCACTTTTACATGACGTCATTCTGTTGTTATTTCATAGAACTCAGGAACAAAAGTTCTGTTTTGACAGTTCATAAAAAGTATCTATTTTGACTTGACAGGCCGCAAGCCTATTATTGTGCCTCTTTTAGCCACGTGTGGCCTCTTGGCCGCCAAAAACTCTACACACAATTTTCTAAAGTCTTTCTTAGAGTTCATTGGATAAAGAAAGACAAGACAAAACATACAAGTTTAGGGCTCCGAAACAGGAGACTCCTATACAGGGTGTAACAGAAAGGGGTGTACAGTACAAGCCGAAGTCGGTCCCATAGTGAAAGTTGTTCAGAATGATGTCACTAACAGCCCTCTTTTGGCTTGTACACCCCTTTCTGTTACACCCTGTATACCTGGCAATTTTTTGCATTGCACACTACTTTACAAACTCTTCCAGCCATTGCCAGCTGTGCTCCCAACTGACCAGCTGGTTCAAGCAGCTGAACTTGCAGCTGTTCAAGAAACAGGATTATGACACGCTGCTGTGCCACATCCAGGACATGCCCCTGGAGGAGGTCTACCACACCCTGAAGAACGACTTCCATTGGGACATGGCGCTGAGAGAGGTAAGGGTGGGTTGGCGGAGATAGTCCATTGATTTGATACCCAAGTGCTGGGGTTCATTTTTCTTAGCTTATCATTTGCCCGTTCTGGGCCCCTTCCGGTCTTCTTCTCCTTTTTCTTCTTCAGCATTTTGCGTCCACTACTGGACATATGCCTCTCCCATTAACCGCTATTTCATACGCTCTGCGGCCTCCCTAGTTCTTCCAGTCTATTCCTTATTAAAAACGTTGGGTTCTCCCTGGGCTGTATCTCAAGAACCGTAATGGAAAAAGTTACTTTTCACAAGTGTATTCCACTCTACTACATCAACAATTAATTAACTACAAGAGAAACCCTCTGTGTGTGAATCCGACACTTGACCGATATTTCATGTTAAATATTACCTTCCCCAGCTAATATCGACCCGTAACTACACGATATACGAGCTCAACAAGGCCATGGGTGAGTTCCTGGAACAGATAAAATTGCACCTCTTGGACGATGTCGGCTCCGGGACGACTAAGTTGTCGGACTGCCTCGCGAAGAACGTCACTAGAAACCCGGTCGGGAACGCCACGCTGTGAGTAAAATTCTTATAAAATCTTTGATAGAAGCTATTCTGACTTCCCAACGTCCTAAGCCACAAAGCGAATGAAAATTTTAAGAAAAATTGAGATCCCACAGACACATTGAACAAAATATGGTGGTAACTTTTTGATAACAGAAGTTTCTTGACTTTTACATTAGCAAGTAGATTTATATTAGAAGTTAAATCAGTATTATTTTGCACTTTGTTTTCTCTTCATTTCTCATCGCTGTACAAAAAACTCTTCGCTAAACTCACGTTCCATCATCTCTTACAGATTCATCTCAGTCCTCTCCCACACCCTCAAGCTTTTCCGCTCTCAACTGCCGCACGTCCAAGAGCTCGCTGGCATCAGAGACGTGCCATGTCTGAGACAGATGCATGCTGACGTGTCTCCGAATCTTCATGTTCAGGCTGAGTTCAAGCAGGTGTTCAAATCGGATGCTGAGTTTGTGAAGAGGATTGGGAATGCTAGTGTGGATTTGCTTTTGGTGAGTTTGGTGGGTTATTGCAATCTTCCCAGATCGTTGGAAAGCAGTACAAATTGAACTCTTTGTGGACACCTTGCCATGTGACCAAGTCAAGGAGTTGTCAATCAAAGGAGTTCCAGCCTTTCGCCAGGCGGAATAGGTCTTGAAGTATACTAACTTACTGCAACTTTTGCCTGTTTGTTTTCTCATTAGAGATAATTTTCTTTCAGTTGAAAAACTCCCCGAATGATATCGAAAAGTGGCTAGTGTTACCACAGAGTGTATTGGATGAACTTTGCACCACACACAACTGCACAATGATCGCAGAAGTCCTGTACAAAACTGTCGATAAACAGTGGTTTGAGAAAACGGTAAGCAATTTAGTCTTTTGGAATTCGACAGTGTATCCTTAGCCATAAAACGGTCATTGCAGATTCCTCTCGACCCTTGAGAGTATAGAATGAAACTCGAGAAGCAAGCGCAGAACCCAAAAGAACACGCAGTTTTTTATGACCCTCCAATAATTTCCAGTTACCAGACCTCCAAAGCAAACAGTTCTGGCGTTTCGACTTCGTCTCCGCCATTCTCTATCACATCGAGAGCTCGCTCTCACACGCCTCCCGTCTGCTCTCCGTCGCCAGTCGAATGGACCTGGGCGGAGTCTTCGAAGGGAAACTGGAAGCCATGCTGGATGCCGTTCTGCAAGTTGTGCAGGAAGACAGTTTACGGGATATATTGTACAGGTAAGTTTTGACGCTGCTACGCTGTTTGTTTTGTTAGTTTGATAAAGGTGGCTGTAGCGCACAGGTAGCAGTACTACTTAGTACTATTAGTTATTCTGTGGCAGTACTACTAACTTAGCTGCTTATTTATGTTGGTGGGGTATCCACCTAGGCGGCAAAAAAGTCGAATAAGAACTTTTTTACTCAGTTATAGTTGGATATAAGCTGAGTTAACGTTTCCAAAACACTGATTAGTCGTACAATAGTGGTTAACTCGACTAAATAGCATTTGCAGACCAATATAATTTTGTATCAAAGTAATTTGTTTGTAATTAAACGGTTTTTATTATGGCCGTTAGCATTGTAATAAAATTAGCTGCTAATTTCTAGGCGTGGGGTACTTACTCACTGTGATTTGCCATCAATACAACGATATAACTTTGTTTTACCAATCAACTCAATTGTTATACATCTCCATTATTACAGTATCAACTTCTCTACATCTAGTCTATTCTCTTCATTTCATCTAGTGTCTTTATTTCAGTCTGAGAGGAATCTGTGAGGAGCTCCAACCTCTGCTCGAAGGGACTCCGCTGGCGCTCGACATGAACGCCTTATCCCGCGGTCTCGAGATTGTTGGAGAATACAGGAGATATGTTGTCGAGAGTGTGGACCTCAAGGGTAAATTAAAAATTATAATTTTCTGTTGAAATTGTTTATTTTTAAAATATTTCAGATATTCAAGTAAAATTTAGGGTACTAGATATTGAGTAACAAATATTAGCTGAAAGCGAATTGGAATACTGGTGAAATTGGTAGAAAAGATTAGGAATACTATTCCAATAAGAAATAAGCATAATTCTAACTAGAATTAGAGAATTTCATTAAAATCAGAACATCGGCACTCAAAAACGCCTGTCAGTGAATCATCCCAAATTTGACGGCACTGAGTGTGTGAAGAAATCCAAAATGGCGCCCACTGTTGACAGGTTAAGTGACTACCATTACCACTTTAGGAGGCTTTTAGGGACTTCACCTTGACACCCTGTAGAATATTCTTAGATAATGACCAGTCAGGTAACTTGAAAACAGTGGATGGAACAGAAATATGTGGATTCGCCGAATGACACATCATTGAAGATGTCATATGGTTGTTATACAGAATTGGTTATTAATGCTATGTATGATTGATGATTGACCCTAAGTATTTATTACTCAATATCCAACCTGGTATATCTGTCGGCGGCCGATCGTAGAATCGGGCACATCATGATGTGCCATCATATGCCCCGCCATTTCATGATATGCCCAAGCAATTACTGGGCACATCACGATGTGGCGGGTTTTAACGAAAACATGTATTTTAAAAAGCATTTTTATTCAGCACTACGTGATGTTTTTTGTGTAATACATTTCAAACGAACACGAAGACCATTCGTCTTTAGTCTTCACCTAAGCTACCGCAGTGTTTGCCTTATGAGATTTTATCATTTCATGACATTTCACGTTTGGGCACATCATGATGTGCCCAATTCTACGATTGGCCGCCGACATATCGACCATTCTGACGTGTAGGGCAGACGTAGTCATTTGTTTGTCATTGACGCGCGAGTTGGCTCTGCTTTGCAAAAATATCTGTGTCGCCTGCATCTCAGTAGTGGGTATTGTACGGAATTCTTTTCCGAAGCTTTTCCAAACCTGCTTTAACTCATACCTCACCTTCCAGTGGAGGTCCACCAGCTGTTCTCGAACCCGGAGCGCATAGAGGGCGCGCTCGGCGCCCTTGGGATCAACAACACCAACTTCTGGTCCCTCGCAGCCGCCCGGATACATGCCGGCTGGTTGGACCTCGCGCCGGTAAGAGACCAATAAAGAATGACAGAGATGTGATGCTTAGATGGAACCGAGGCATTGTGATGATGAGTTAAAATAATGATCAAACTATGCTGTAAAATATGGCCCCGTCATCAGTAACTTGGAGCTTAAGTTTTTGAAATCCGGACTTGACAGAGAGGTTGTTTTTAGCGAGATTGTGTTTTCGACATAACTCAAAATATATTCATGTCAATAGTTTTAATAGGTTATTTATATGTTCCTGAAAATACCCCATCATTTTTGTTTGACCTAGGAATAAAATGTACACTGGGGTCTGAAAATCAAATCAATTCTCTAATGGAAATCACATAGCGATACAATTAAAATTTTATTAGTATGACGACATTATTTTTTACAATTTGATTTCTGTGACATTTTTGACTTAAGTATTTAATTTACTGTGTAAAGTTATTTTAATGTTGTTTTTGAAATACTCAATTATTATAATTGTACAGACATGTACCAATTTATACTATACATAACAGATGATCCATGACGTGTAATGAATATTATACACTAGTGGCTCTGTGAGCTGTAGACCTCGCGAGTATGTCGGTGGGAAAGCTGAACTGCTAACACACATAAAAAAAATAACCCAAATAATTTTCTTTCAATAACACATACAAACTTATGAATGTACCTGGTTACGTACATGCAGTATGAAAGTAGCCGCACCAATAACTTTGTAAACTACATTTCGCGATCTTTAATACAACTTATTGACTTTTTACTAAAATTATATAGTCTGTTTCACTCTCATGGTCTTTACGAATCCAACTACACCTCATTTGTTAATAGCCATCGAGCCGTTTGGGTTGTAGCGATTTTTTTACATATTAAAACCCCATATCTCCGCCATTTTGAAAAAAATCTAAAAACTGGCTCGAGTAAAAAATTCTATTTATTTTTCCAACCTGCTCACAAAATTTCACGAAAATCGGTTCATAAATGCGACCTGTAGAGGAGAACAACCGGACATACGAAAGCATTTTTGCCCAAACCTGAAACGGAGACGCTTCGCTCGCTTCGCTCGCTCGGTCAATAAGTGATGTCTATGTCTATGTCGATAAGCAGTAGAGCTAGCGCCACCTGTACACGTCACTCATCAGTCAAAATATCTTTGGAAGACTAACCAACTCGTCTTTCCAGCTACTATCACCGAGTCAGCCCGAAGTTCATCTTTCGACATACGTGTGTCAGCTCGACGAGATGGCGCTAGTGATCCTTCCCTCGAACTTGGATGTCGTGACGTCACAGGTTTGTAACTTATTCATATTCATATTATTTATTGCACAGAAACTTAAAAAATACATTTACAAGAAATATTATACGCAAAGGCGAGCTTATCTCTAAAGAGAGATATAACTATTCTGATTTCCTCGAAAACATCAACTGCGAGGATTTGTTAGGCTGTTGGTACAAACGTACTTTATGCGAATCTGTGTTTAGCCATCAAATACCAATAGTAGTAGCTGCAACATTATATAATGAAATCCTTGTTACAGATAGCTCCACTGTTTGACTCAATTGTAATGTCTAGAATGTACGGCCTCCACGACACAGGTTTCACCTAGTGTGGAGACCATAAGTAACCATATGTAAAAAACTTTTTAGTAAATAAAGGATTTTGTATTTTCAACCGACTTCAAAAAAAGGAGGAGGTTCTCAATTCGACCCGTATGTTTTTTTTTTTTTTTTTCTATGTTTGTTACGCGATTGCTCCGCCAATTATGAACCGATTTGAACAAATCTTTTTTCGGCGTATAGGTAATACCTCAAGGGTGGTCCCATTGACACCAGGTCAGGATCTGATGATGGGATCCTGGAGAAATCGAGAGAACTCTTCAAATATTATAGGCAGACCTATAGTGATTTTTGTGTTTTTCATAATAACTCGTGCAAATGCACATGGTAAGCATAATATTGTGATGCGGAACTGCTGATGAAGACCACATATGGCCACCAGATCTGCTCAATACTAGGTACAAATACAATGCGTGGCTGACGGGCAGGCAACGCATAGCCTAAACCGGTGTACCTAGAGCCATGAAACTTTGTACAGGGGTTCCTTAGTCGCGTGGGGTAGCACTGATATAGCATTTGACAAAATTAATTCCCCAAGGGAGGGGGGGATAAGGGGTTACAGTTAGTATTAAACTCAATCTAATCAAATAGGGTTTGTGGAAGTCGGTTTTTTCTAAAGTTTACTTTTTGTTTCAATTATTGTATTTGTATTTGCAGTCACTGATCACATAGACCTGTGGTCGTTCGATCTGGTTCAATCATTAATTAATTTGTTCACACTAAATCAAATATTTTCTTACTTTCTTTAGATATTTTATATACAAAACGTTCAGCCACTGAAACATAAATCTATATATCGTTCACCTGATTGATCTCTCTGTGTACAGGACGTATGCGCAGCAGTAGTGGATCAGTTCTGCGCACTCAGTGATGCGACGGCGAAGAAAGTGGCGCCAATATTACTCGCCAACCTCAACTATAGCTTCGTCATGGATAGAGTAAGTAAGAGTTATTTTTATTAAAGTGAAAGTGAATCACAGAACCAGCGAACTACATCTATGCATGCATCCCAGACTACCAATAGCGTACCAACAAAAGTGAAAGTGAATCACAGAACCAGCGAACTACATCTATGCATGCACCCCAGACTACCAATAGCGTACCAATAAAAGTGAAAGTGAATCACAGAACCAGCGAACTACATCTATGCATGCACCCCAGACTACCAATAGCGTACCAACAAAAGTGAAAGTGAATCACAGAACCAGCGAACTACATCTATGCATGCACCCCAGACTACCAATAGCGTACCAATAAAAGTGAAAGTGAATCACAGAACCAGCGAACTACATCTATGCATGCATCCCAGACTACCAATAGCGTACCAACAAAAGTGAAAGTGAATCACAGAACCAGCGAACTACATCTATGCATGCACCCCAGACTACCAATAGCGTACCAATAAAAGTGAAAGTGAATCACAGAACCAGCGAACTACATCTATGCATGCACCCCAGACTACCAATAGCGTACCAATAAAAGTGAAAGTGAATCACAGAACCAGCGAACTACATCTATGCATGCATCCCAGACTACCAATAGCGTACCAACAAAAGTGAAAGTGAATCACAGAACCAGCGAACTACATCTATGCATGCACCCCAGACTACCAATAGCGTACCAACAAAAGTGAAAGTGAATCACAGAACCAGCGAACTACATCTATGCATGCACCCCAGACTACCAATAGCGTACCAATAAAAGTGAAAGTGAATCACAGAACCAGCGAACTACATCTATGCATGCATCCCAGACTACCAATAGCGTACCAACAAAAGTGAAAGTGAATCACAGAACCAGCGAACTACATCTATGCATGCACCCCAGACTACCAATAGCGTACCAATAAAAGTGAAAGTGAATCACAGAACCAGCGAACTACATCTATGCATGCACCCCAGACTACCAATAGCGTACCAATAAAAGTGAAAGTGAATCACAGAACCAGCGAACTACATCTATGCATGCATCCCAGACTACCAATAGCGTACCAACAAAAGTGAAAGTGAATCACAGAACCAGCGAACTACATCTATGCATGCACCCCAGACTACCAATAGCGTACCAATAAAAGTGAAAGTGAATCACAGAACCAGCGAACTACATCTATGCATGCACCCCAGACTACCAATAGCGTACCAATAAAAGTGAAAGTGAATCACAGAACCAGCGAACTACATCTATGCATGCACCCCAGACTACCAATAGCGTACCAACAAAAGTCCGCTCAACTCAATAGGCTTGTGGCCAAGGTAATCCAATAAATCTAGGAACAAGTCTTAAGTTGAAGCATTATGTACAAAATGGCTTGACATTCTCAGAATTGTATATTTCCAGCAGATATATTTTATAAAGTCAATTTAGTGCAAAAAAAAGACAGCATTTGATGGCACTTTTACATGACGCCATTCTGTTGTTATTGCATAAAACTCAGGAACAAAAGTTCCGTTTTGACAGTTCATTAAAAAGTATCTATTTTGACTCGACAGGCCACAAGCCTATTGATGGATCTAAATAAACAAAAGGGCCACTCAGCTCCATTTATGAATCCCACTAATGGATCCTAGTGGACGGAGGAAGTTTAACCGCCTTGAATAATAATATCTATAATGTATATCCACAGGTGTTCAAACTGGTCCTCACCCAAGTATACTCCGCCTCGAACCTGTCCAACGCAGAGGGCGACACCGTCTTAGCGAAGTACAAGGACATGCTGTCACTACTTCCAGTGGTGCAGGCGAATGTTGGCAACGTTACCGACATGCTGGCTAAGGAGCCGCTGTTCGAAGCTTTCAAGGGGAGCTTGTCGTTGAATGGGCTTTTGTCTTGTGAGTACCCTTAAATATACAGGGTGTAACAGAAAGGGGTGTGCAAGCCGAAAGAAGGTTGTTAGGGACATCATTCTGGACAACTTTCACTATGGGAGCGACTTGATCAGAGCAATTTTATTTTTCACTCCACATCAGCTGAGCGCTAGGCTCGAAATGTACTGAGTTAATAAAAATAAAGTTGCTCTGATCAAGTCGGTCCCATAGTGAAAATTGTTCAGAATGATGTCCCTAACAACCCTCTTTCGGCTTGTACACCCCTTTCTGTTGCAACCTGTATAGAGTCTGGCTAGTCTAATTTGGACGACTGCTTTTCTACAGCGGCCACACTGCTGTTTATATTATCTTTGGCCATCGTGACATTGATGTTCAGGTCACCGTCAAAGTATGAAAACCGTCATTCTGTAGGACACATCTGTAGGTAAACTGACCAGTAACACTGTAAAATGACAGATTTAATTTTTTGCCGGTAACATAATTAATTATACGTATATCCGGTGACATATACGGTGTCACAACAAGCATATGAATTTTTAATTTGCCACGCTTTGCGATGTTCAATTCTAAATAGCCAGACTTACATTTACATACAGGCACATACATTTGCATCTGGCCCCACACTAGTACCGTTATAATCATATTAATATGTGTATATTACAACTATGAGTGGTATTGTGCGTTAATACATGAGAATGTTATGGATAAATACAGATAATTTATAATTTACAGATAATTTATAATTTTACATTTGAAGCCTCTAGCCTCTATCTGCTTGCGACAAGACCTTATTGCTCTGAATGTTCCCTCCAGCGTCACAGTTCCTGGCGAGCGCGGGTAACATGGTGTGCGGCCAGCCCTTCGTGACGAACGACAACCGGTTCTACCGAGCCGTCGCGGAGAGCAAGGACTTCAACACTGAGCCAGACGCGGCTCAGCTGGACGTGCTGCCTAGTATGTATCCGAATATCTGTTTGTTCATCTGTCGAGACTTCATCATCGTCATCATCATCATCGTATCAGCCCGTGTCATGCCACCGTTCGGCATAGGCAGCGACTATATATCCAATTGACTGCGCCTGCGGGGGAATGCGTGCGGCTCGCCAAACGTCTATTGTTTCGCCAACCTATGTACGATGACGGGCCGCCAGACAGTTTCGCAGCGGCTGACCAATCACAGCTCTCTAACCTCGTCCCACGCCGCCCGTGAATTGGTGAGTTGTGTTTCAAAGGAAAATGTATCTATGCGCTCTCCACTGGATAAGTGCTCCCTGGGCATAGGCCTCCCCCAAAGCACGCCATTTGCATCTGTCCCCCGCCATTTGATTTTTTTTTTTTTTTTCTTTATTATCCATGTTACAAAATGAAATCTATTAAAAACTAAGTTTACGGAGCAATCACAGAAACCTATTTGGTTTATGCGTGATCTCTGTCGCTCGTTCCAGGGCAATTCTGGTCGAGACTTATCGTTATTCTACTGTCCACAACATAACATAGCGTCACGCCTTTTCCCATACGTGGTGGCAGAGGCAGAACTGTGCCCACTTTTAGCCAGTCGTGACAAGAGGCAAGCCCATCGCCGCAGCTCTGGAGTAATGAAGGTTTCCTCACGATGTTTTCCATCACCGTAGGAACATCGTTTACCATAAATATTTTCATAAAAATAAATTCAAGAAAAAAATAGAAAATATTTTTAAAATCGCCTTTTTGAGTTTAGATATGAGTTTTTGTAAAATTTACTAAGCAGTCTCGTACCTGGAAGAGTCCAAACTTGGTATGTTTTGAAAATATTTCTTTGCGTTTTAGAAAACGGGTGGCCGAAAGGTAATGGTGTAATATATTTTTAGAACCGGCTCGAGAAGCCCTTTCATTTGATACCACACACGATAGGTTTCTGAAAAAATAAAATTTAAATCCCATACAAAAAAATATGACAATCATGTCATGGCTTCCCCCCATGGGAATATTTTTGAGAACTACCGCTCAAAACGATTGTTTTAACCTACAGTATCCGTGTTAAATGGCTATCCTGAAAATCTATTGCTTCTTATCGTAGCTCGTCCACTACACCGGACTTGAGACACGAGATGAATCTGATAATCTCCTTCGCAGCCGAGTTCTGCCGCTCGCTCTATCGAGACGTGCTGCAGATGAGCGGCGGGAAGATCATCTGGAGCTTCGTGAAGCCGCTGCTGATGGGGAAGATACTGTACACGCCGCCCTCGCCGATGGTCAATAGGATTGTTGAGAGGGTAAGATGATTTACATCATCCGAGCTCAGGAAAGAGGTTTTGCTGCTGTCATGAGAGTCCGTGAAAGTTCGCGTTTCCGAAGCCGGGCAATAAAAACTAGAAACTGTTCCATTTTTAATTTCATAACACACTCTGATGTTTACATGGTTCATGTCATGACGAAGAACCTACCACAAACTACCACTCACTATGCTTGACAGTGTGGCGATACGTACGATTCAGTCTTTTTCATAAATTGTTAGGGAAACCCCGTTTAGTTTTTAACACGCCCTGCCCGGCACCGGCACCGGCTTATTGAGTAAGTGAGGGACAGAGCTATAGTCGTAAAACGGCTAATGGAAGGATAAGGCGTTTTAAAAACATAACTCTAAAACTACTGATTTCCGACGGTTTCCGTATTCTGAAATCGTCTATAAATACACTAATCTACATTTAAAAACCAGCATGCATAAGCATCTGTTACCGCAGTCGTTCTAAGTCTAAATATCTTGGGTAGACTGGATCTTTAGCGCCCTTTGCGAGCTGCGCTCGCACGGGCTCCAAATTGGACCTTCCTCCGAAATAGCTCTCTTTCACCCCTTGTGTAATAAACTACTATTGTAACCCCTGAAAAAAAGAGTTGCTACATGTTCAAACACCCGTTTGACTGCCTAGTCTAGTGTCAAGGCTAGAGTGTAGATACACGGACAGACGTAAAGACACACACAGACACAGCCGCTTCACAAGACAGGTATTCTTACTTGTGACCCCATCATGTTTGGGCTTGTTTGATTCGCCTTCGCCTATTGATTTATTAGGCTTTTTATGTTTTGAAACTACTATCTTTTGTTCAAATGACTCTTCAGGCATACCAATCGATCAATCGACATAATTAAATCAACTTTGACCGACTGTTGCGGTAGGTTTGGCTTACGAGAAACTATCGATCGTCTTCGACTAATCCATTCTACCATCGACCGATTGGATCGATCGGCAATCAATGGATAGGTGTAACTGCACCCTAAGTTACTAAATTCATAATTTATTTATTGCACACAATAAAAAGTTAACAAAATAACGGTATGATAAAAAGTGTACAATAGCGAGCTTATCTCTAAAAAGAGATCTCGTCCAGCAAACCAAGTTTCGATGAGAGAGGTAAATCTTCGTTCCCTCAGGCCAACAGCACATTCGCCCTCTTCTCGACCCTCGCTGACATCGTGCACAACTTCGCGTCGTCATTCCCCTCCGTCCGGCTTCTGTCAGAGCACAGGCGAGGAGTGGAGGCGCTGAGGAGCCTGGCATCCTCCCTGCTGCAGGACTTCGAGGGAGAGGGGCCGGGGGGGCTGCTTGACGAGTTTGGTGACCTTCAGGTATGTACATAGGTGTTAAGGTGCTCCTAAACGGGCTATTTTCACTGCAATATGTGGCCGGCAACTATTGGTGTCTAACATGTGAGTAAGAGAGGGACACCAATTGGCCCGTTTGGGAGCACCATTAAAAGGTATTACGTAAATTGGTGTTTAGGTATACGTACAGATTCCTCAATCACCATTGACTGGGTGTCACAGGACGGATACCCGGGCGTAGAGGCAGGTCTAAACGGAGATGGCGTCTTGTGTTACCTCTAAGCGACGATCATGGTACCTCTTAGCAAACTAAGATCTATAGCAGATATAAGATAGCAGTCCAATATCCTATACTGAATCGCTATAAACGGTGTGGTTAGCCTCTCTGACCTTCTACTGATGTCACTGAATGACTATATTAATAAATGACATGCTAATAATTGACTAGGTTATTAATTGACATAGTAATTTTCATTTGACAAATTGATTAATTTTATTTTAATGATAATCGACTGAACTATTTTATTTTATTGTAAATAATTGTGTATATTTTGCATGCCAATATTTGGCTAAATGTACTGTACTTTTATTTTTTAATACACCAACAACTGTAATCACATTTACGCAAATAAATTAAATCTGAAATATGCGATACGCTAACCTGAATACGTGAATGACCCACCTAAGTAACGAGAATGATTTCAGGACGTCGGTGGTCTCCTGACCAAGGCTTCGGACCTGATCCGCTGCATCAACCTGAACCGGTTCCACGCGATGCCAGACGAGCTCAAACTGACCAACGAGGCCGTCAAACTGACCAGGGTCAACGAGTTTGCCGCTGGTTAGTTTTCTTTTGTTAGTTTTCGCTTGAGCAGTCACTAACACTGAAGCACACGCAGACACACACCACACATGCATACACCCTCACACACGCACACACACAACACATCAGGTTTGACCTTTGATATAAGCAGTGATTTATGTTCATGATAAGTTTTGCAGAAACTATTGAAATCTTCTAAATAAACTCAATAGATTTGGTCGGAAGTGCGAGTTGGGCTCGCGCACTGAGGATTCTGATCAAATTTTATTTTTTTAAACTTACTAAAATTTCGTGGTTTTCCGATTTTCCCATACATTGTGCCACATAATTCTAGGTCAACTGAGAGTGCAATAATTGCAGTTCATATCAGGGGACACCACCTTTAGCTCGCCCTTACAAAGCTATACTTTCTGCTACCGACTCTTCAATCTAATCAGCGATTACGTAAGCGATGCACATTTATTTGCACAACTTTTGAGTGTTTCAATAATATTTAATTTCTATTCAAGGTCTGGTATTTATGAACCTGCAAGAAAAAGATGGCAAACCCTTGAACGTAGAATACAAGATACGGATGGACATCGACAGTGTGCCTACCACTTCTAGGATACGGAACCAGTAAGTATACAAGAACTACAGTCTTCACAAAATAAAAGGCCCGTTTTGTCAGTTCACGCCCATGAAGTTTTAAACCCTGACGCTTAGGTAATAGAGGCGGTTTTCCTAGGTGCAACTTGTACGCTTTGCTTGTACGCAACAGTTGGCTTTTATTTTGTGAAGACTTTAGCGCCTGTGATCTCTCTATGAACAGCAAGAAATAAGCTATAAAGCTATGCTTGCCTTTGTACATTGTTTTTAGGGTACCGTACCCGAAGGGTGCCTAACGGGACCCTATCACTAAGCCCACGCTGTCCGTCTGTCTGTTTGTCTGTCTGTCTGTCCGTCAGCGGGTCCTAGAGCACGAACCGTAATAGCTAGAAAGTTGAATTTTTCACAGAATGTGTATATCTGTTGCCGCAACAACAACAAATACTGAAATACACGAAAAAAAAGGGTGTTTAGAATTAAATAGTAGGTCAACACTAGTCAATTTCAATACAATAGCGCCTGACGTTTTTTAATAGCAAGAGACGACTGACGGCGAGATTGAAGGTATTGCCGTTTTAGGCGCAGACGACGATGGTGCGGAAGCCTTCGTGTGCGAGTCCGACCCGCACTTGACCAATTTTCTTACATGTATTTTCTGTATGTCTGTTTTGTGGAGTACAATAAATAAATTACGAAAAAAGGATTTGTGACTCTGCCAGGTCGTATGGGAAAAAGCGTGACGTATTAATATGTTATGTTATAAAAAGAGATAAACAAAGGGAGCTAATCAGAATGAGGGAGAGATCAAGAAAAAGGAAATCCATTTAAATTACTTGAATTACTCGAATCTATCACCCGGTAGGCGTCGTCGTCTGCTTGCCAGCTCCTTGACCTTCGACCTTGACCTTGACGTGTCCTCAAAGAATTTTTCACAACTATCTCTTGAGTTACTTTGAGTCGAGGGTAAACGGATGAATGTCTTTCAGATTCTGGACGCCAGGCCCCGAGGCGTCCTTCCTTGAAGACATGCGTTACTTCCGCGGGTTCATTCAGATACAAGACCTGGTGGACTCCGCCATCATAAACCTCGCTGGCAACACCACCCGACAGAAGCGAGATGTGGGGAGAGATGACAAGTACGGGGTTTATACGCAGCAGGTGCCGTACCCGTGTTATACGAGGGATTAGTGAGTATTCTGGGACTTTAGTTTTGACTTTATAAGTAAGGAACATGCTTGTTGATGCGGGGCATGGGAGGGATTTCAGTAGATGGCACGGTAAAAAGGTTTGCAGCCAGCAATGAGAAAATGTGGACTGAATCATGATAATTATGTAGGTATAATACAGACCGTGTACCACGTAGAACAAAAGATAGCAGGCGGCGTAATCAGAGATGCTACGCGCTACGGAATCATCTTCAGTTCGGTGCTCGCTTGGTATCTATCTACTATTACAGTTTTGCAAAAACCACGAGATGTCGCTTAGATGTTTAAATACTGCGGTTGCCACTAGATAGCTCTGTTGAGCAAAGATTTTTGGTAAACTAAACTACTATGATGAACTGCCACATGTTTCGTACTGGCCATTTTATTTAGGTACTTCGGCGATAGTAGTAATATGTGTTGAATTTGTTAATTCCAGTTTCCAATCGTCCCTCTACGAGTCGCAGGCGGTGATTGTGGCGTTCTTCTTCTCTCTCGTGTTCACTGCGGCGTCGGCAATAAGGTTCATTGTCGCGGAGAAGGAATCTGGGAACACTATGGTGAGATGTCACTTCGTTTGCCACCACTTGAAAAGATACCAACATTTGCTTTAGTTATTGTTCTGAGATTTATACAGAGCCACCAAGTTATCTAGGGAACGGCCGAAGCGGAACTACTGACGCCACTATGAAAACGTCCGCTGACAGGTTGTTGTAGTGTATAGGTGCCGCCATCCAAAGTGACGCGTGACGTAGCTATTAGCATCTTTCTCTTTCATCGGGGCACTCTGCTGAAAGACAAAGATGCAAATAGCTACGTCACGCGTCATCGTGGATGGCGGTACTTATGTGCTGTTCAGTTGGCGTAGATTGTGACGCCTTGCTCCATTCTCTAGATAAGATGGTTGCATTGTACTGGGTGTAACTGGTTCGCTCTCAGAAGCACACCGGTCGAACAATCGTACCTACAATGGAGAACAATAGATAGATAGATGTATCGACGAAGGGGTTAACAGAACAGTTAAGTACGTCCTTTGTCCGGTAAACACAGAACAGAGTAGGTATCGCAGAGTAGATTATGGACGAATATTTTTTTTGTCCCGAACCATAACACACTGAACTCTGAACTTTATCACCTTTTGTACTGCTGGAGTTTTTACCTTTTTTCGCTTCAAAATCTGAAAATTCGTATTCTGAGAGCTCAACGTAAGTCAACCCCCGAATTTGTACCCCATTTTCTAGGACTTTGTACTGCCATCTTCATAAGTGTCCCCCCCTACAGCTCCTCTCAATAATGGGTGTGAACCTCACGAACCACACTCTCTCCTGGTTCCTCGCCTCCCTCGCCGAAGCTGCGGTCACCTGCCTCTGCATCACGGTTGTTCTCTGGTGCGGAGGTGTGCTGCCCAGGACCGACCCGACACTTTTGTATGCGCTGCTGCTGCTCTTTGCCGTCTCCGTGCTGACTTTCTGGTAAGGGTGAATGGTTTTTGATGAAAAATTTCTTAACTGCATTCCCTACTGGATAGGCAAGACATACTCACGATGTGGACAAGTCATTAAAAAGCATACATGGTTGTTTTGGTTTTTTCTAATACTAGTACAAATCTTCTATCTCTTTCTCGTGTGTTGTCCGTGTCCTGACTGTCTTTTCCGTCTAATGGGCAGGACTCCTATGACCTATGAACAAGTTAATCAGTATGCTTTTCTGCTCTTTGACGTCTCCGTACTCTAGTTCTGATGTGCCTAGTGTGAATTTCTCTGAATCATGGAAGTACTTTGCCTCTTCCACCTCTGGCGGGAAACTTCTCATCCCTCGAGAAGACTACCACAAACTCACGATGCATTATACTCCTGGGGGCCAATGCTACTAAAAATAAGCAATCCATTTGCGATGTGTTACCGGAATACCAAATGACGCCATTTCGGGCGTTTAAGAAGCGGTCGAGATCCAATTGCAACGCGTTTCACAGCGCAGCATAGGGCCCCTGTGAAAAGCAGCTTCTTTGACCTTCTTTTCTTCTTCTAATTTGCTTCTTTAACCTTCATCACCCCTGCATCTTTATCTCTCCCGCAGCTACATGATATCGAAGCTGTTCTCGTCAGCCAGCCTGGCGGCGGTGTGCGGCGCGCTCGGCTACCTGCTGAGCTTCATGCCCTTCGTCATCATACTGTCGTTGGAGGCTAGCCTCACGGACCAGCAGAAGCTGTGCACGGTATGAAAAGCAAAATGAATAAATGTATGAATGAATCAATTAATTAATGAAAGAAAGAACGAATGAATGGATAACTGAATTAAAGAATAGTAAATATAGCCCATTAATGTCCCTACCGAGGGGCATAGGACTTTACCCGGATCCGAGTAAGATTAAAGAATAAAGTAATGAAATAATGAATGAATAAAATTATGATGAATCCAGTCATCGTCACAGTCCAACTCTAAACATATTTAAAACTCGCGTGAAGAATCACTACCTTTCCCTATAGTAAGTAGGTAGGTATATATTTATATTAATATTTAGATTTATTTAGGTTCAATGAAATGAAATTGAAATTAAATTAAATGAATGGTATAAGTACTATATGTATTATATTTTAGTTTTTATTAGATGTATTAGAATGCATATCATATTTATGTAATAGTATGTTCAGTTTATTGTTATACACATAGGTCTACCCCTGTTTAATTTATTACCCTTTCTCATCAGAACTTGCTTTGCTGGAAGAGATCTCTTTTTAGAGATAAGCTCGCCTTTGCTTTGCTTGCTTTGCTTTATACTTTATTGCACACAAATCAATACATTATGACAATTAAAAATGGAAATGACATGTACAAAGGCGAGCTTACACACTGTGTACACTATTGCGCCTTTGTAGACTATTTTTATTTACTTTTGTTTTATTTCAACTAATTGTGTGCAATGAAGAAATTATGAAATTATGAATGAATGATATAGTGAATGAACGATTGATTAATTAATTAATTGATTCAATCCATGATTTTATTTCCAGAGTCTCTCAATGTCCACATCGTTCAGCTACGCCATGCTGCACATAGCTCGCTACGAGGCGATAGGGAACGGCGCACACTGGGCCGACTTGTGGAGTTCTCCTACTGAGGACAGGATCACGATTGGTGTGTCAGCGGCCATGTTGGTAGTGGACGCGCTGCTTTATTTAGCTGTTGGGCTGCTGATTGATAGGTTCTTTGGTGAGTCCAACGTCGTCGTCTCTAAAGTACTACACTCTAAAGTAACTAATACAGGTTGTAACAGAAAGGTGTAGTCATGTTTTGTCCCAAACAACCACCTAAAATATGACTACACCATTCTGTTACATCCTGTATAAGCTCAAATGCAACACCCTTGACACACAAGTATATTTTTATTAGCTATTAGCATATTGTTGTTTATTTGCGTCCTGCCACCGATATTTTCATCATTATCTTGAAGAGATACTAAAGTTTTGTACCTAACTTCTTCTGACCTTTTGACCTTTCAGCGATCTTCCTGACCTCTAACCTTTTCTCCAGGTCCAAAGACCCTTCAGTCCAATATCACAACCACAACGACCACCAGCGAGAAGGCCGGAGTCAGCATCGTCAACGTGTCCAAGACCTACAGATCAGCCACCAAGCCAGCTCTACAGAACGTCTCCATTGAGCTGCATAAGGGGCAAGTCACTACGCTGTTGGGACATAACGGCGCGGGGAAGACTACGCTTATGTAAGTGCTTTATCGGCAGGTGGTTTTTCGGAGAAAATTATTTGTATGTGTGTTTGTCGGGTTTGTATGGGCTCAAAGCCAAAACTACTTTACCGAGTTGGCTAAACTTTTGACTGTAGGTAGATTTTGGTCTTGTTACAAGACTTTAATACAACGCTATATGGGCCCGTTTACATTGGTCAAGTTGACTCGCCACTGTCCGATCGGTTTACACCACTGTACTGTCCACTGTCTACGGTCCTTGTCCACTGTCCTTGACCAATGTAAACAGATCATAAAGCATTACGTAAAAATCCAACTAGAAATAGCTCCAGCAAAAAAGGGATGTCTTTAAAATCCCAAGATCATTTTCTCACAAACGAACATATCTTATTAATCCCTACAGCAAAATCATCACCGGCATGCTGGCGCCGTCCTCCGGTCACGTGGTGCACCGCGCGCCCGCCCCCGCGCCCCGCCGCGCGCTCGGCGTCTGTCCCCAGAGAGACGTGCTGTACGAGTCGCTCAGCGCGAGGGAACACCTGCGGATGTACGCTGAGCTGGGCGGGGTTAGGCGGGAAGAGGCTGATCAGGCAGTTGAGGAGTGAGTATCTTCTTCTTCTTATGGGGCCTCTCCACTACTGGAGGTTGGCCGTCAGCTCTTTATACTCATCTCTGTTCTTCGCCTAGCGCATCAGCTGTTCTACACTGGCCACTCCCGTCCACAAGAAAACCAAGAACACCTAAAGAAAATAAGGTTTCTGAAAATGAAACGTGGTAATTTTAAATATGCGGAAAAATGCACGCTGACTGGCACACTCGATTCCAACTTCCAGCTTAAACTTTTGAAAATGGAACTCGGCAGAAAGAAAACAATGGGTTTTTGAAAATGAAACACGATATCAACGGGTTTTTGCCCTTTATGTGCCTGATGTGTGTTAAGCCGGGTCTCCTGCGACTGTTTTTTCGAAACAATACACAAAAACATTGAAACATTAGGACGACGTGGCTATACACATCTGTGTATGCAAACACAATATTTTTGTTTTCCGAGGCCGACGGAAAACATTCTCCGCGCGGGGAAGTGAGGGGAAGGATTTGTTTCATTTCAATCAAACGCCGCTTACGACGTACGTAGACAAAATGTTTCTATACATGTGTATGAAAACAAATGTTTTTGTTTCATGTTTTCTGTGTACGAAACATCGCAGGAGACTCGCCCACGAGTCACTAGCTGCTAGATGGGATATGGAAAGAAACTTGTCTGTCTGATCAGGTTAGAGATATCCTATAGATTAGTACACAACCAGTGCCCAAGTCTCTCTCTCTCTCGCCTATGTATACGTCCCTCTTGCCAATAAACTGGAAACTAACTCCACTTCTCTCCCAGAATCCTCTCCGTGCTGTCATTCTCCACCCTCGCGGAGACGCCCGCCAACTGCCTCTCGGGCGGGCTGCGGCGGCGGCTGTGCGTCGCGCTAGCGTTCGTGGCCCGACCCGCGCTGGTGCTGCTAGACGAGCCCAGCAGTGGCGTCGACCCCACGCACCGACGGTGAGTGACCCGGTGGACCCATAGTGACCTGGTGTACCCACAGTGACCCGTTATACCTACAGTGACAGACCCGCATGAGAAACCGTTGTACTGACAGTGACCCGCTACCTGCACTTATAGTGTGCGACACGAGACCACGACAGGCATTACCTTAGGCTTTGTATGGGTGCCATTTTGCGCCGTGAAATGGCACCCATACAAAGCCTAAGAGCAAGTGCCTATCGCGTCTCGTGTGGCGGTCTCCGGTCTCGGCCTCGTGTCACGGTCTCAGTGGTAGGTTTGCATCTTGCATCATCCGTGTTCCCAGGTCTTCTTACAAGCTTCGGTTCTCTTACAATTGCAATACTTTAAATGTTGTTCTCAGAGACATCTGGACGCTGATCATGAAGCTGAAAGAAGACCGGACCGTGTTGCTGACCACTCATCACCTGGACGAGGCGGAGCTGCTCAGTGACCAAGTGGTCATCATGCATAAGGTACAAGCCCCGCTACATTTTGATGATGATGACACAAATTAACTAAAGCAGCGTAACTTATAAAGGAGTAACTTTGACTGGACCATGGACAGAAGCGTTCATAGCTTGTATTTATATTTTAAGTATATCGACTTACAAATATACCGGCATTTCTCTCCGTGTGATGTGAATATGGCTGTGGAGGCTTTGAATGCTGACCTCGATAACATTAGTAATTGGGCTGTTTCTAACGGGCTGTTGGTCAATCCAAGTAAGTCGCAAGCGATGATTATTGGTACACGGAACTCACTTAACTTAGTGCAGAATATGCGCGTCGATCATGTGCTGTATAATGGTACCGTAATCGCTTACAGCACCAAAGCCAAGAACCTAGGGGTTATATTTGACAATTTGTTGTCCTGGTTACCACATGTATGTGAGGTCAGCAGACGAGTCTTTGCGTCATTTCACTCTCTCCGGCGATTGCAGTACTTCCTCCCATTTCAGACTAAAATCATTCTTGCTCAGTCACTTCTACTCCCTTTAATCGACTACGCGGATGTTTGCTGGGTCAGTGCGAACGAAGAACAACTGAACAAACTCGAAAGACTTCAGAATCTCGGGATTCGGTTTATCTTCGGGCTACGCAAGTATGACCATGTCTCTCAGTGTCGCAAGCAGCTAGGATGGCTTCCGATTCGTCTTCGCCGTGATATGCACATTCTCTCCTTTCTGTTTAATATTTTGAAAAATCCCCGCTATCCCGTTTATCTTCGTGAACGTTTTGAGTTTCTCTTCCCCAGGGATAGTCGATCCCACACGATGTCTCTTCTTTCGATTCCTCGGCATTACACTACTGCCTATAATCACTCGTTCAGGTTGAGAGCAATCCGATTGTGGAACGCACTTCCCTGCGCTATAAGGGACAGTCCCACAATTTATACTTTTAAGAAAAGAGTAAAAAATCATTTCCTTTCTCTTTCATATTAGGTAGTTTTTATTATTATAGTATTTATGTACCTATGTATGTGTATGTATGCATGCTAAGTCGTTCTTATTTATACTATGTATTACTTTATTTATTGTATTATCTATGTTTTAGGTTGTAGATATCTACCTAAGTATTATTTATTTATTTTGTAGCAAGTGTAGTTTTATTCAGTTTATTTTTATCTTTGTGCACTAGGATTATCCTCTCAGCACCATCTTTCCTGTCATGCCTAGGTTTGCTGGTAGAAATCTCTCTTAAGAGATAAGCTCGCCTTTGCGCACTATTTTTGTTATTTAAGTTTAATTATTAAGTTACTGTGCAATAAAGAAAGAATATAGGTACGAACCTGCAGGACAAATTTCAACCGATAACTTATTTAATGGTTCTTCGAGCTTATTTTACCACTGAAACTAAGAGTACGTACCCAATATCCACACTAGCACCCGCTCCCCACCCCTCAGCGACCAGTATATGCCAAGACTAGTATTTTAACAGTTTAACCAAATCGCCCATGCCACTACATCATCATCAGCCTATCGCTGTTGAGTAAGGCCTCCTCATTTCCACGCCATTTAACCTGCGCGCATTATTTTCCTATGCTATCCTCACTTTGTCATCAGACCATTTGGCCGGTAGTCTGCCGACTAATCTCTGGCCTCATCTTGGCCAATACTTGGTAACCAATTATCATGGTCCATCTGCCGTCTTCTCGTCTTGCCAAGTGTCCTGGCGCCCTATGCTGCACTGGGAAAACCATTGCAATTGGATCTCGACCGCCTCCTTCTCTCGGTGTTGCACATTGCTAATGGAACGCTTATTTTTAGTAGCATTGCCTTGCCCCCTGCCCACTTATGCCCGTGTCATCTGCTTGCCGATGTCAGTCCCTTGGTATGGCTTCTGATTTCGCCGCCCACATACGTAGTACGGGGAATATTAAACACTAGTGGCTCTGTGAGCTGTAGACCTCGCGAGTATGTCGGTGGGAAAGCTGAACTGCTAACACACAAACTTATGAATGCACTTGGTTAGCTCTATGTACTGAAACGGAGAAGCTTCGCTCGCTTCGCTCGCTCGGTCAAAAAAAATAACCCAAATAATTTTCTTTCAATAACACATACAAACTTATGAATGTACCTGGTTACGTAAATGCAGTATGAAAGTAGCCGCACCAATAACTTTGTAAACTATATTTTGCGATCTAAAATACTATTGCCTTTTTACTAAAATTATAATATAGTCTGTTTCACTCTCATGGTCTTTACGAATCCAACGACAACTCATTTGTTAATATCCATCGAGCCGTTTGGGTTGTAGCGATTTTTTTACATTTTAAAACCCCATATCTCCGCCATTTTGAAAAAATCCAAAAACTGGCTCGACAAAAAAAATCTATTGAATTGTTCAACCTGCTCACAAAATTTCACGCGAATCGGTTGAGAAATGCGCCCTGTAGAGGAGAACAGGAAAAAAAAACAAACAAACAAACAAATAAACAAACAAACAAACAAACAAACAAACAAACAAACAAACAAACATACGAAAGCATTTTTGCCCAATCCTGAAACGGAGACGCTTCGCTCGCTTCGCTCGCTCGGTCAATTATGAAGTTCCTCTTTCTCATTCTCGATTGTTCCACCAGGGCCAAATCCACACAATCGGCTCCCCCATCGACATCAAACGCAGCCTCGGCCACGGATACACGCTCACCGTGACCTTCCCCCCCGCGCCGGGCGACGGCGGGGGCGACGTCACGGGCGAGGCGCGGGGCGCGCGGGTGGCGGCCGCGGTGCGCGGGGTGGTGGGGAACGCGCAGCTGGTAGAGGTCAATGGACGGGAAACGGAGATGGTGTTGCCGTTCTTTGACGCGAATGGGCTGAATAATGAGTGAGTGATACTTGTATTGTTTCTTGGTGGCAGAATCGAATAATCTAGGAACTAGTCTGAAGTTTAAATAAATGATAAAGAACACAGAACGGTGTAGTGTAGTCATATTTTTGGGGGTTTGTGACATCATTCTGTTGAAATTTCACTATGAAACCGATTTGATCAGGGCAACTTTATTTTTCACTTCTCCTGGATACGTTTTGTGCCGGGCCATCAGCTGATTATGAAAAAGTGAAAAATGAAGTTGCTCTGATCAAATCGGTTTCATAGTGAATGTTGTTCATAATGAAGTCCCTGACAACCCCCTAAAATATGACTACACCTTTCTGTTACATCCTGTATACGATACGGTGACTTTTAAAGTTATATTTTACATATAGGAGCACAGATTATAGGTAATATTATACTAATACAGATAGACCACCTAGAACAAAATGTGACACCGGCGTAAACTGAGATGCTACGGAAGCTTCTTTAGTTCGAGGCCATTATCGGTTGGTGCAGCACCATCGAAAAATTGCAAATACCACGAGATGGCGCTAAGATATATAGGATTTATTCTAAGATTAGCGCCACCTAGAAGTATGTCAACTGAAACCATGGCGTTTAAAGTACAAATCTTACTCCTCACGCCATCTCTTTTTTACGAAGCGTTACTAATTCTAATTTGTATGGGATGAGCACCCTGTGATAGGTTAATAAGAATGATTTTTTTGTTAGGTTAGACTGCGTAACGCTTCTAAAGTGGGTGGTAAAATGAATGGAACTAAAGGCCATAACTAGGAGAGGAGAATTATGTTTTCAAAAGTAACATATCGGTTCTTTTTAGGGTTACGTATCCGAAGGGTGCCAATCGGGACCCTATTACTAAGCCTCCGCTGTCCGTCCGCCCGTCCGTCCATGTCTGTGTGTATAATGTGTATTACTGTGCATACTGTCAATCGGTTCTATATCACGAACCGTAATAAGTAGAGAGTTGGATTTTTCACAGAATGTGTATATCTATAACCGCTTCAGCAACCAATAATGTAGGTAGGTACTAAGTACACGAAATAAATAAAAAATAGGGCCGTCCCCATACAAGAAACGCGTTTTTTGTGCTTTTTTTGTTTGATGGTGCGGAACCCTTCGTGTGAGAGTCCGACTCGCACTTGGCCGAATTTTACTATGCATGCTAAATTGCTAAGCAAGATACCTATGCCTACGCTACGTTGATGTATGGTAATTATGGCGATAGTTAGGTAAGGTAGCTTATGTATAACCGGTGCCGGTGTCGTGAACTGTTTTGTAAGAAAACCTTGAACTAAAGACCCTGACTATATTATGTATATTATGTTGTCTACAAATCTAACATTAAGTTTGTGGTCTTTGCCCTCTTCTTGTTAACACTTCGAGATATTATCTTTGCTTGGTTTTCTATCTTCACTAAATAATAAAAGATATAACTATGTGCATCTGTGCTTTTACCCATGGAAAAGGCATATCGATGAAGTTTCATTGCTATGCCCCGATGGTAAAATGACATTGATTCATACATAACTACTACAGCTGGATACACACATAGACGATTCGGAAACGTATCACCGACAGTCATTTCTACTTTGGAAATTGAAATAAATTGGAAAAAAATGGGACCCTTTTTCTCATATTGGGGAGAAAAGAGCTCGTGATTTTGAGTGAAAATTATTAAAAATAATTCAGAAAATACGCTACGCTATAACGCTTTGTCGACGAAACGTTCGATGATGAATAGTAGTATTGTGACGAAAGGATGATTAGTGAAACAATCTGTCGGCGAATAGTTCTGTGGCGCAGTGTTATGTCGGTGAAATACCCAATAGTGAAATAAAGTAGTGGCGAAGCGAAGGAAGACCAAATGTTATGTCGGTGAATATTCCAAAGTAGAAATGACTGTCGGTGATACTTTTCCGAATCCGCATAGACACATTGTAACATGACATTTATGACAATAAAATAATATTGAATAGGTAGGTAGAATTGAATTTAAGAAAGTTATACTTAACTTACCCCATCTATGCAGTCTCCTACACCCACGTATGTTGAGTAAATAATTATTAGGCTAATTACAGTATTCACAAAATAGAAGGCCCGTTTTGAAAGTTCACGCCCATGAAGTTTTAACCCCTAATCCGTAGGTAATAAAAGCCAACTGTTGCATATAAGCAAAGCGTACAAGTTGCACCTAAAAATTGCTTCTACGCGTTAGGGATTAAAACTTCATGGGCGTGAACTGCCAAAACGGGCCTTTTATTTTGTGAAGACTTTAATTCAGGCTATTTTTTGTCTCTTTTCAACAGTTTCCTGCAAGTATGCACCACACTTGAAGATAAACAGCAAGAGTTGGGGTTCAAGACTTTCGCTATGGACTGTAGCAGGTGCGTGCGTGCGTCGTACAATGCTGTAGTTGACAGTTGACAGTTTTACAAATGTTGTTCGCAGCCTGTGTTCATTGGACTCTTGAATGCGCTTTGTTGCGGGGACCCGAAACAGCGAAGTCACAAACTATGTACACACTGTTGCCCAATTCTCATTCAATTGAAAGCGTAGACGTAAAATATTGACATTTTTAGGGTTCCGTACCCGAAGGGTGCCAAACGGGACCCTTTTACTAAGCTTCCGGTGTCCGTCCGTCCGTCTGTCCGTCAGAGGGTCCTTCAGCACGAACCGTAACAGCTAGAGAGTTGAAATTTTCACAGAATGTGTATCTGTTCTGTTGCCGCTCCACCACCAAATACTGAAATACACAAAATATTGCAAAAATAAAGGTGACATACAAGAAACGCATTTTTTTTACTTTTTTGGTACGATAGGTGCGGATCCCTCCGAGTGAGATTCCGACTCGCACTTAGCCGATTTTCGTCTACGCTTTCAATTCGCATGGGTGAGAATAGGTCTCCTGCGGAAGTTCCTCCCCGCCTTCCTTCTCTGTATCTTTTTGTGTTTCGTCTTTTACGTGCAATAAATACACGAAGTACAGACTCGACCACAGACAGCACCACCGCGCTCGTTCGTCTGTTTAGCGTAGTTCATCATTTTCATCATCAACTCATCCTGTCTCCCCTCGCCTGGGGTAGATAAACATACCTGAGAGATTCTGAGAAAATTTGAGCCTATTTGAAAAACTCTCTTTTTCTGCAACTTTTACGTCATTTTTTTCAGAACCACGAGCCCTTCTCACACCTATGGAGAAAAAAAATCTCATTTTTTTTTTATTTCGTCACGATTTTCCAGATGATTTGTATGATAGTGTCTGAGTGGAAACAAAAAAAATATGTGGAATTTTCGGGACACTTTATTCTCCATATAGGAGTGAGAAAGAGCTCGTGATTATGAATAGAAATGACGTAAAAGTTGCAGAAAAAGAGACTTTTTCAAATAGGCTCATATGTTACCACTGCAAGGATATTAACGTTTGCCTGCGGTTTCAGCCTGGAGCAAGTGCTATACACTATCTGCACTCAGGCCGACTCGCTTCAACCGACCATCGACTACGGGACAGTATCGTCCAGCAGCTCTACAGGTGACACAGCTCTTTCTGTTACCTATTAACCGTACAAAGTACCAATAACATTAGATAAGTAAATACAAATATTTTGACCATTTCATTTTTCACTACTCTATTCAAATCAGCTGAACGCCCGGCCGGACCAAAACGTATGGAGGAATAAAAAATAAAGTTGCTCTGATCAAATCGGTTTCATAGTAAAAGTTGCTCAGAATGGTCTCCCTAACAACCCCCTTAAATCATATTTACACACCTTTCTGTTACACCCTGTATATTAAAGGGCATTAAAGTGACAGCGATAACAAAAGCTAAGAAAAATAAATGTAAATAAAATTTATAAAATATCATAACTTCTATACTAAATCGTTTCGGGGGCTGATTTAAGAAAATATATAATGGTTACTTATATGGTTCACTATGGATTTAAGAAAATACATAGTGAACCTATTTTTATACATTTCTTCGCTGGCGATTCTGGTTTTTAGGGTTCCGTACCCGAAGGGTGACAAACGGAACCCTATTACTGAGACTTCGCTGTCCGTCTGTCCGTCCGTCCGTCCGTCCGTTCCGTCCGTCCGTCCGTCTGTCACCAGGCTGTATCTCATGAACCGTGGTAGCTAGACAGTTGAAATTTTCACAGATGATGTATTTCTGTTGCCGCTATAACAACAAATACTAAAAATCAAAAGAAATTTAATATTAAGGGGGGCTCCCATACAACAAACGTGATTTTTTGCTCGATATTGATAATGGTAGCAGGTGGACGCTTAAAATGTTCACAATATATTGAGTATATTATTTACCTAAAAAATAAATAATTAAATTAAAATTAATTAATATTTAGGGGGGGCTCCCATACATTTTTTTGCGGTTTTTTATAGATAATGGCAAGGAACCCTTCGTGCGCGAGTCCGACTCGCACTTGGCCGGTTATTTTTTTTACTATGACTTTTTGGCCAAGTCCTTTATAACTCTAGGAAAATGATTGATGGTTACTCGTCCTAACTTGTCCCCTAAAAACTCATCGTCCATCTATAGCTCACTTTCTAGCACAGATACTTTAATATTTAGTCAAAACAAATACCTACTTAGATCGCATAGTGCTTTCCAGCCTTCACAACAGTGTCCTACAGGGAGCAACAGAAAGGTGTAGTCAAATCAGCTGATCGACCGGTACAAAACGTATGGAGAAGTGAAAACTGAAGTTGCTCTGATCAGAGAGTCTATTTCAGAGAGTTGTCCAGATGTCCCGAACAACTCTCTGAAATATGACTATCTCGAGGCGTATATCCATTTTTGGAACTTTTCAGGAGAGCCAAAACAAACTTACTATAATTCCAAGCAGAGTTGCTTATTTTGGAGTCCAAATACCGATTAAAAATTAAAATACCCATGTAGCTTGCTTATTGACAAAACTTGAAGGCAAATTCTCTGGTACATTCGCGACAAAATCAGATTTTGTCTCTTAGGGTATGGATATGAGCCCCATTTTTCGGCTGTTAATAGATTCTGATTGGTTCAACAGAAACCCCCACAGCTTCAACCTCCAGCGTCAAGAACGACCAGAGTCCGCTCGTCTCTAACGACGGCGTCCTCCGAGGCACTGACTGGGAGCAGTTCAAGGCACTGCTGTACAAGCGATATGTACACTACAGCAGGAACAGGTAACCTAGTACTTAGGAGTGATTTCTTTATTGTACCACAGATACCATAATATTATACTACAGTCTATTCGTGATAAGAATGCAGTGAAATTAAAATATAAATCTGTCAACACACTCACAGGACAGGACACAACCTTCGCGTTGGAAAGTTTGCCTTCAACTGTGAACACTGTGAACTTGGCTTGATAATTGGAAACGATTTAATTGGTTACGGGGCGTGGCTAGGCCGCCGGACAGTGATGACTTTACTGCATTCTTATCACGAATAGACTATAGTCGTAATTTCTTTATTGTACTAAAGATTGACTAAACCCCCGCTACTTTTCACTCTATCTCACTCCCACAAATGAGATAGAGTGAAAAGTATAGCGCGGGACAGACAGCAGGGACATAATACATGGGTCAGGATCGCATTCCTCGTATAAACTGCTTCGATCTAAGTGTATGGTTCATCAAGACTACTAAGGGATCCCCTAAATTTAAGAGCCTCCGTAACAATCGCAAATCAGCTAAGAAAAAATGTCCCCTAACGTTCACTAATGTATCTATTCGTAAATAGTGCATTTAGAAAAAGAGCAAAATGTCCCCTAACTGTTGTCACCTGAGCAAGCTCTTACCATTCTCTCTCCCCCATTATATGCGTCCCTAAATCCTACATATAAGAGTTACCCATATTATTATATTCCTGATAATGCAGTGGCATGGCATTATGCACCCTAGAGAAGAAGAAGAATAAGAAAAAATAACCGGCCAAGTGCAAGTCGGACTCGCGCACGAGGGGTTCCGTACTTTAATTATCTATAAAAAACCGCAAAAAAAAAAACACGTTAGTTGTATAGGAGCCTCCCTTATATTAAATTTCTTTTGTTTTTTAGTATTTTTTGTTATAGCGGCAACAGAAATACATCATCTGTGAAAATTTCAACTTTCTAGCTACCACGGTTCATGAGATACAGCCTGGTGACAGACAGACAGACAGACAGACGGACGGACGGACGGACGGACGGACGGACGGACGGACGGACGGACGGACGGACGGACGGACGGACGGACGGACGGACGGAGAGGGAAGTCTCAGTAATAGGATCCCGTTTGGCACCCTTCGGGTACGGAACCGTAATATTGTGTCTATAGATATTGAATTCCACAACACAGATGGCTGCTATTCCTGCTGCTGATTCTGCCGTCTCTGTTCGTGGCGGTGGCGATGGGCTTCTCCATGATACGGCCGCCGCCGGACAACGAGGTCGCGCTCAAGCTGTCCCCGGAGCTGTACGGCAACACCACGCGGTTCCTAGTGTGAGTACGAGCAGCATAACATAAACATAAACATTTACAGGCACATACTCGGATACCTATACCCTGTGTCGTGGGAACCAGAAACAGCGACATCACAAACATGTAAACATCCAAGACCTGCGGTTTTTTTTGTCCCCAGCCGGGATTCGAACCCGGGACCTCTCGCATGGTAGGCAGATGCGCAACCGCTGCGCAACAGAGGTCGTCAAATAACAGAGCGCCACCCTTTTATTGTGTGCCCACTGACAGCGGGTTATTTAATGGGTACCAGTAATAAAGGTGTCCTCACGATACTTTCCATAACCGTTAAAATATCCATCTAATGTATCTTTTACGGCTATTACTATGAGCGGCGGCTAAAACTAGTTTCTCGTGTTAGGTTGACATGTAAAACCAAAAGGAACGTAAATGCACACCTAAATGAAAAATGAAAATGAAATTTATTCACCATACAAAAAAAAACCAGTGCAGAAAAGTACATTGGTGCCTTAAACTAAGTAAGTTAAAAAAACCTGTGTTTTAAGGCCCATAGCTGCCTCCTTAACTAGTATTAGCCGTTTACCTGTATTAGCCTTAACATAATATCCACTTGAAATAAATTAAATACTGTATCTCATTGGTATATGTCCAGTACCGGGATTCGAACCTAAATCTCCTGCGTGAGAAGCAAGTGTCAAAACTTATGACTAGTCTATACCGGGGGTTTGGAGTATGGAGCGACAAAATATTTTGGGGAGTTAGAGGGGACATCATTCTGAACAACTTTCACTACCTAACCGATTTGATCAGAGCAAATTTATTTTTCACTTCTCTATGAAAATGAAAAATGTAAAATTAAAAATTATATCATAATAGATATATATAGGTATAATATATATATTTCATAAACTTGAACTTAATTAAACAAGCAATTTGATGAGACCTCCTTTTAAGTATTAAAATACCTGTGCTAGGAGGCCCCGCAACTCGCCGAGACTCTATACAAATCATCTGATAACCGCTCGGCCCAATATGTATCGAGATATAAAAAAGTTGCTCTGATCAAATCGTTTTCATAGTAAAAGTTGTTCGGAATGCTCTACTCCCCAAAAAATTTTGTCGCTCCATACTCCAAACACTCTGTATAACAACGCTGCGTAATAATAATAAGGGAACAGAAGGAATTCATTTACGTAATTCCAATCCGGTATTCAGTAAACGATACTTAATTGCGTTGAGGCTGAATTTACATACATACCTGCTAAATATAGTTCGAGTTCGATACGTTATTAATTGTTTATAAGACGGATGGTATTGTATTGTAAACATTCCAGATACTTACTGTGACTACGTTCATACACCCCTCGTCAGTGTAAATAATGTAATTGTTATAAATTCCACTGTCGAGATGATAAAGATCATGCAGGAACGAGTGTTGAGCTGAAGGGTCTGATATGTGATAAGAAACCAGTGGCATAGTGAAACAAAATAACACAGTGTTACCTATCTTTTATTCATCAGTTACATAATTTGAGCAAACACTTTAATCCGTCAGGCTGTCTACAGCTTTTTCGTCACTCTCACGCTCTCTATCCAAACTTTCTCAATTAGATCCTCATTTTTCGCCGAAGCGGACGAATCGCTCGGCTTACAGTCGGAGTAGTAACCACCAGAAGCATTCACCAATTCCGGGGCTACACACAGGTGTATCGTGGTCTGAGCGCCCTCCTTAGGGCTTTTGAACACCAAATTTATCACCTTAAGAACTACCTCCCTCCAGAAATCTGGCAGCCGTTTGAAAATATCCGTCTTGACAATCCCCGGGTGTAAGGCACTGGCGGTGATTCCGGTTGGCAAACGTTTGGCCAACGCCCTCGCCCATAGAATGTTGCAAAGCTTGCTGTTAGCATACGTAGTCCAGTATCCATCAGTTTTGACTCCAATCAGGTCGTCAAGCGCTAGTTTAGCATGATGATGCGCGTACGACGACACGATGACTATACGGCCTGTCTTCGACTGCTCCAATTTGTCCAGCAATAGGTTGGTCAGTAGAAATGGCCCGAAATAGTTTATCTGCATCACTACGTCTATCCCGTCTCCGGTAATCCGCTTATTGAGTCCAGCGCAACCAGCGTTGTTGACTAAAATGTCCAACCGTTCTTCTTTGTCGTTGAAATCCTTTGCAAACTTCCTGACGCTGTCGAAACTTGACAGATCTAGATACTTGAAGTGCACATCGGCATTTCCTGTAGTCTTTATTATATCAGCCACAGCTGCATCAGATCTCTCGGCATTTCGACACGCGATTATGACCTTTGCGCCCCTAGAGGCCAAGTCCCTTGCGGTCTCAAGTCCTATGCCAGAATTTCCGCCGGTCACTAACGCCACTCTTCCGTCCAACTTTGTTTTACACTTACACACACCTTTTATTGGTTCCACGTATAGTTTCAAGGCTATTACAAACACTACTAGTAGTACAAACAGGGTAACTACTATTTTGATAAACAACTGTATAAGAAAACATATCGTTAGAAAAAACATGACGGCCCTCAACTCGCGATGTGTTGACGCACTTAACAATGAATTAGAACTGAGTACGAGTGTCCCTATCGACACAGAATAGCAGCTATTAATGGATTCATAATAATCAGCAATGCAGATTTATGTGTGTATGTCGCTTGAAGTAATGCTCCTAACACTTTGGGTTGTAGGTAGTTGAACTATTGTAATTAAAGGTAAGTACCTACTTAGTTTTGTTAGTGCAGTTGGAGAAGTTACAGATAATTATTAGGAATTATATTTAATATGTAAATAAATACATGTAGATGTCATAAACTGTACTCCCTTCACTGACACGGATAACGTTAATAATAAAAGCTTCTTTAACAATATATGCTGGTGTTGAATAACTTCGATATAACTATATGATTATACTTTGATAGTTTAAAGCATTTATGGAAATGATTCACCGAACATTGAGTCAAGCCCGACAATTTTTTTTATCACATTAAAATTTACCAATTTTATAGTTACAATTTGTACATA
Organism: Argyresthia albistria; assembly: GCA_963457715.1. Taxonomy (NCBI): domain Eukaryota; kingdom Metazoa; phylum Arthropoda; class Insecta; order Lepidoptera; family Argyresthiidae; genus Argyresthia; species Argyresthia albistria. The sequence goes on from OY735259.1 coordinate 678,692, forward strand.
GCTACTTTTTAATTGCAGAATCTATTGCATTAATTTTATTACCCAACGTGATGATTACCTACGCTAGGCAATCTCCTACAATACCTACGAGTATAGCTATACTTATTCTTAGCTCAGACCATTATTTACTTCACTAATGACTCATTAATCATCAGTTATGAACCAGATAGATTGCTTTAATTTACTGTCGACATGACAACTAAGTTTGCTGTTGCTCATTACTAGTAACTGTAAATCATTGAAAATAATTACGGACCCACGAGACCTAGAACCACAGATACCATAATATTATACTAATGCTAGCACCAACTTTATGTTATCCAAGTCTTCTGCAAACAATACACAATTTATGCAGGGTGTAACAGGATAAAACCATTTTTTTAATGGATTTGAATGGAACTATTCTATCTAAAACCCAAAATTGTATTGAATATCTGGATAATTGAGCATAATTGTGTCTCTGCCACGCCATATGGGAAAAGGCGTGACACTACACTATGTTGTTGAGGTTGTTATCAGTATCTTACCTTACTATTAGACATCGTAACTGTAAGCCGATAGTCCTCTGTGCCGGCCGATAGTGATTGATGCTATGCTAATAAATGACCTACGTATGGACTTGCTTGCACCAATCAATCATTTCTCGTTATCCTGGCCTCCGATTCTCGCGCTATCGAGATCATCTCCCAAGTCGAGATATCGGTTTTGATACCGCCTAAATCCGTCGAAAACGATCTCGATTTATATTTATTTCGATCGAAAACGGGTGGAGATATCTCGGTTGGTCGAAAGGCTAGTCGTAAGAATAGCTTTTTCTTGTTTTTGATTTTGATAGAGATTTCGGTATCTCAAAATCGATATTTCGACATGATCTCGCTAGCGCCAGAATTGCCCCGCAGAGCCTTTAGGGCCGATGTACACTTTTACGAAAATGACGGTTCTAAGGATCTGTTATCAGTTTTTTCTCTATCTCTTTTTGTTCAAAATATTTTCATGAAAATGGTCGCATACATACATGAATAGGATAACTATTGACTGTTCTGTTGTTGATGTGTGAACATGCTTTCAGCAATTATTTTTTGTGACCAGAAAATGTTGTCAAAAAAAGGCTTTGTACGGGCTATTGTTTACAGTTTTGCTACGGGATTAGTAATTTAAGTTTAGAAACAGATATCATGAGCAATCACTAGTTTGTATGGGGAAGTGAGTAAGTATTAACTGGTTTGGTAATTTGAGGTCAAGTAAATACCGACATTCGAATGGCATCCGGAAATATAATTAAATGGTAGCCGAGGAAAATTAACTAGTTAAGTAAACATTTGCTAGATGATGACATGAAACATATGAATGAAAAACTGTGCAAAGTGCACAGACTATGATGGCAAAGTGTAAACTTTTTATTAGTAAGGCAGATTTTGCAGATGTGGAGGCATTGAAGAAGTCTTATTACAGTGTAAAAGAATATTTAGATGAAAAAACTGCATGGTCTTTACCATCTCAGCGCACAGAAATCCAAAGAGGGGCGATGGACTGAGTCAGTACGTCTCTTCTCGGTGTATTTCCTTAGACTTAAGTAGACGTAAGTTCATAAATATGTTGTTGGTATGTCAAAATGTATATCCCGGTCGATGTCCTGAATTGTGACGTCATTACTTACGGCGGTTTTAATGCACTTAAAAAATAATAACTCATGACAGCGCAAAATCAATGAATAACCATTTTGGTATTTAAAAGCTTTATTGACATGTATATATATTTTTTATTTCAGACCTGAACCGACGGTGTACTCTAAAGAACTAGATCCAGCCTACGCTGAGAGCGTCATGAGTATTCTAATGGACCCAACAAAAACCAGGACTTGGACTAAAAAGGTAAAATATGGCACCTCAAGTCTATTCGTGATAAGAATGCAGTAAAGTCATCACTCTCCGGCGGCCTAGCCACGCCCCGTAACCAATCAAATCGTTTCCAATTATCAAGCCAAGTTCACAGTGACCAGTTCAATGCAAACTTTCGAACGCGAAGCTTGTGTCCTGTCCTGTGAGCGTGTGTTAACAGATTTAAATTTAAATTTCACTGCATTCTTATCACGAATAGACTATGCTAACAGGCACTACAAATGGCTTTGGCCTAGATAACGGTAGTCAAGAGAGATACTTTTTATACCAACATCAACAACATCACAGCGTCATGCCTTCCCCCCTACGGGGTGGCAGAGGCACGACTGCGCCCACTTTCAGCCAGTGATGCAATACTCCATTTTGCGTGACAGGGGCCTAGCCGATCGCCGCAGCTATGGAGTAGGTAACGAAGGTTTCCTCACGATGTTTTCCATCACCGTTAGAACGTTCATACTTTTTATGAAATCTCAAAACGCTTTCCGATCGAACATAGTGGTGTGATGTCATACATGACATAACACATGGTTGTCAAATCTCAGCTTTTTCTGTGGGTATGAAAAAATGCATGAATGTATGAAAGTAAATGTAGCCCATTAATATCCCCACCGAGGGGCATAAGCCTTTACTCGGATCCGAGTAAGTTTGAGCCATACTCCACCACGCTGGCTCAGTGAGGGTTGGTGGACGGGTTTTACGACTACTACATACTACGAAGTAGTGATAGTAGCCGGGACGAAACACGGAGTGTCCGCAAATTAATCATCTTATTGGTACATGGTCAGCACCGGGATTCGAACCTGCATCTCCTGCGTGAGAAGCAAGGTGAAACCCACCAGACCACGGAGCACTCGACTGTATGTGTGAAAACTACATTAAAAATTTCCAGGATTCTCCGAATTGTAAATGCGGCAAAGTGAAACAGGAGTGCTCATTGACGGACGACTACCCGACGCTGCCAGAGACGGTGGCGTTACCGAACGTCACCGTGCTGAATGACTGGCTTGTCAGCTCGCAGGAGATTTACATGCAGAAGAGGTAAATCTCAGTTTTTCTACATCAAGAAATTTTAAAGTGTTATGCATCATTTGCTATGGGAATGAATCGCCATAAAAAAAACTTGGTGACATTTAATTAGCTGACCATATTTTGGTGAAAGATAGTACCCATCAATACGAACAACTTTCCGCAAGGAACATATGATCGCAAACGAAAAACATTTTGGGTCTCCCATAGTAACTTGAAATCAGCTGATCGGGGCAATGTACTGGAGGACGAAAAATTTTTTTCACTTGCGACTATATATTTCTTGGGGAAAGTTGTTCGTATTGATGGATTCGTTCGTTCGTTTCGGTCCCCAAAATATGTTCAGCTAATTAAATGTCACCCTGTATATCCCACCCCCGCCCAACCTCCACTTACAACCTATGTTTCTCCACTTCCCTCCCCCCCTCCCATACCTTTAATGCTTCTACGTAATTAAATAAAAAATAAAACTTGTATTACCTACTACTAGACTTATTGTAGATACACTTGTACATAATTTGTTAAATTTTAATCATTTAACATCAAGCACCGCTAGTGGTGGGAAGATGCTGGGGTATGAGATACAGTGGCAACACTAGTTCGGACTCCAACGTGTATACCTCTACTTAAACTCAGCTTTAGAACTTGTATGCCAATATGTCAATAAGAATAACTTTTCCTAGTATAAGCTATTTAAGTAGAATATTGTAACTTTCTTAGGAAAAAATAAATAAACTAAACTAAAACTAAAATCTCATTCCAACTTCATGTCATAATGAGGCAAACGTATTATACTTACCTATACAATACTGGTACAATAAAAAGCCATATATGTACCTAATCAGGACTACACTACGGCGCGGCGTCCACACAAGAGTTGTCGATTATCCAATGTTTGGCTCATCGTCGGATCATAAGTGTGGGCGTATGCTGAAACGCAGGACACGCAGAAACGTTTTGCAAGGCATGTCTCTCAACTTAATAGGCTTGTGGCCAAGGTATTCCAATAAATCTAGGAACGAGCATTATCTACAAAATGGCTTGACATTCTCTATTTCCAGCAGTTATATTTTATAAAGTCAATTTTGTGCAAAATAAAAGACAGCATTTGATGACACTTTTACATGACGTCATTCTGTTGTTATTTCATAGAACTAAAGTTCCGTTTTGACAGTTCATAAAAAGTATCTATTTTGACTTGACAGGCCACAAGCCTATTGACCATTGTTCGCAACCTATCCTACCTACCTAAAAGTACTAACCTAAAAGTTTTGGATAAACGCACCAATTTCTGCCACATCCAACATGCACTATCGCATATAGCTGAAGTGTAGCGAATACTATTTAATCAGCTTCATCTGACCAACTCATCCACAGGTACGGCGGCTTCACATCAGCTGTGAAGAACAACCGAACCAACTTCGTGGTCTGGTACAACAACAAGGGCCACCACGCCATGCCTTCCTACCTGAGCGACATGAACTCAGCCTTGCTCCGACGCGCGGTCAACTCTGACGCAGCTGGCATCGAGACTTACACGCACCCACTGAAGATATCGCGAGAGCAACTCAGCAAGTCCACTGTGTGAGTATCTTAACTACATATACACTCACACCGTCACACACACACCCTCTGTAACGTCTATAACGTCGTACCTGAGCGACATGAACTCAGCCTTACTGCGACGACGTGCACTCGCTCTGGCATCGAGACTCAGGCTCAGAATAATCTGGCTCAGCAAGTCCACTGTGTGAGTGACAGATACACATACATACACAAGCATTATGTCGATGAGGATTTACATAAAACGACCACAGAAACTGAAGACCTTCCTTCAACTGCCTGGCAAAAACATCACGGGCCACAATTTTCAGACTTATGACTTCATAATCAAGTTCAAAACCTATGAAATAATCAAACATAATTGAAACAAAAAGTAAACTTTAGAAAAAACCGACTTCCACAAACCCTATTTGATTAGTTTGAGTTTAATACAAACTGTAACCCCTTATCCCCCCCCCCCCTTGGGGAATTAATTTTGTCAAATCCCATATCAGTGCTACCCCACGCTACTAAGGAACCCCTGTACAAAGTTTCATGGCTCTAGGTCCACCGGTTTAGGCTATGCGTTGCCTGCCCGTCAGCCACGCATTGTATTTGTACCTAGTATTGAGCAGATCTGGTGGCCATATCTGGTCTTCATCAGCAGTTCCGCATCACAATATTATGCTTACCATGTGCATTTGCATGAGTTATTATGAAAAACACAAAAATCACTATAGGTCTGCCTATAATATTTGAAGAGTTCCCTCGATTTCTCCAGGATCCCAGATCATCAGATCCTGACATGGTGTCAATGGGACCAATGGGAAAGTAAACCCTTTCAAACAAAAAAATATTTTCCAAATCGGTCCATCCGTTTAGGCGCTATCGGGGCACATACATAAAAAAAACATCCGGGCGAATTGTAAACCTTCCTCCTTTGGGAAGTCGGTTAAAAAGAAAGTGGGCGCAAGTGAGGGGGAATAGAAAGGGGTTCGAAAATCTTTGTATTGTGCCTGGGATCTTTGCAAGTGTTCTAAAATTTTACATAAATTTATAAGTAGGTGTCTTACACGAAAAATGCGTTATTTTAGGGAACTTACTTAGGTATATATACCAGAAAGGTTCGATGTTCTTTAGATTAGTGTGTTCGTCTCTAGTCATCCACAATGTAATAACTGTCTCCCTCCAGCCTCCAACACGTAGCAGACGCGGGCATATCCGGCATGCTGCTCCTCGCCTACAGCCTCGTCCCCGCCGGTGCTGCCATCTACCTCGTGCTGGAGCGGACCTCGCAGCAGAAGCGGCTGCAGCTGCTGAGTGGAGTGTCTCCGGCGTTGTACTGGGCGGCGGCCATGTTGTGGGACATTATGGTGAGTGCTACAAGAAAGTCTCCCAAGACACAGGTCACCCGAATTTGGGAGACAGGGGAACCCTACTGCAAAGGACGTGTTGTTGTAAATGAACATATTTTTACTTTACTTTTACTTTAACTTTTACAATTACACTGGCAGCATTACCGCGCTGCTCAGCGAGTCAGATCCTCTGGAATAGCCCCAGAGCGATTGTCAGAAACACCTCGCTTAAGAGACGCCAAGGTCCTTGATAGTCCACAAGCTAGATAAAAGTTGCCCTTAAACAATCGGATGATGATAATACTGACATCTGTAGCATCACTATGAGGATATTGATTATACGTGCCAGAGGGCTATCCCCATCGCCACCAAGCAGTAATGGAAAGCGTCGTGAGGAAAGTATCTCCATAGAAGCGGCAACAGGCTTTCAGCTTATCGCGCAATATGCACTATAGATAGACTAACTAAACAACTGCGCCTCTGCTTTACCCAAAGGAAAGAGGAGTGACGCTAAGTCTGATTTTATTCTTGAATTCCAGATAATAGCCGTGAACATCGGCATCACGTCGTGCGTGCTGACAGCGTTTGGGTTCCCAGTGTTCGTGGCAAGGGACAACCTTGCTGCCATATGCCTACTGTTGTTCTTGTTTGGGTAAGTCGAAATCGAAATATGGTCCGACCATCTACTACAAAATAATATATTAAAGTGTGGTATTTTGCACCTACCGTGAGATTTATTTATTTAGAGAATAACAGTTAAATTACGAACAAATTACTTATTTACTACAGCCATTTACAGGTTTCCATCGATTACAAATTTGAACTAGGCACTACCATTTCATAACTAGCGCAGTAAGTTACGATACTTTTGAATATTTTGACGTGACAACGTCTTATAAATTGGTTTGCCGGGTGACACTTCAAGAAACTGCGTTACGCTCCGCTCACGTTATGCGCTCACAATGAGAGCGAGTGAGAGGCACGCGTCCCTTCCACTCGGGCATGGTTAGCCCGCCTAAGAGCGAGAGAGACAGACATAAAAAGTGAAAGGCACGCGTCCCTTCCACTCGAGCACAGTTAGCCCGCCTAAGAGCGAGAGAGACAGAGCGAGAGAGAGTATTGTTCTCATAAAGTACACTCAAAGTCGTTGTCACGTAAAACTTTCGCCCGTATCCGACTTTACAGGCAACCAATTTTTTCTTCGGGTTAATGGATATCATTGAAGTGCAACCACCGGAGCGAGCGAAGTGAGCGGAACTGGGGTTATTCGCGAAAATACAGGAGTCGGATTCAGTTTAATACACTTTTTCACCCTAGATTTCCCCTGCATGAGGCGTGTGAGTAGCCATCTAAAGGAATAATATATGTCCCAGGTTATCATGCAACGCTCTCGTCCACGTCCTAGAGAAGCTATTCACAGACCCGAGTATGGCGAACATGGTGTTGTTCTGTGGCAACACGTTTGTCGGCCTGAGTGGGATCGCGCTGTTGCTCATACTTGACATCATTTCCGAATCCGACGTGAGTATCATCTTCAACACTATTAACAGTCCAATGGCCTCATCACCAGCAATCCCTATCTTTAGGGGACACTCTATTTCCTTTCAGGGGCCACCTGCCGGTTGTTTTGCTTTGACCTAAGTTTAAGTGTTATCTAGGCTACTAGGGGACCCCCTAAATTAAAGAGGCCGGCCTTCGAAACTGTCGCTAGACTGCTAAGAAAAAGAGCTAAGTGACCCCTAACTGTTGGTGAAATCGGGCATAAGAATCCCTTTTGTTCCGGCCCCTGATAGAAGATCAGGACTGAAAGGTCCACTGATTCCATCGAAATCTGACCACCCTATACCAATCGACCGTTTTCAATGTCCTATATCCTCAATCTTCAGATAGATAGGGTCAAATTTGACATAAGTTCCCTGACGCAACTGTCCAACATAACTCTAGTAACGTGAAAATCATTGATAGATAGGTTATTGAAAATGGACGTAAATCGTAATAACGAGACCGATGTTCCGTTCAGATAAAACATATAACAGGCTAAAGGTGGGCACACACACACAGACACACACACACCTGTGCCTCTGCCACCCCGTATTGGAAAAGGTGTGACGAAGTTTTATATTTTTTCAAAATTATATCGTCACGCTTTTTTCCAGTCGTAGTAGCGGAGAAATAGTCCCATCAAGCTAGCTAGTCGTCAGAAAGTGTCTTCTAGAATTCCTTAATAATCATACTCGTCATCGCCAGGCCACAGACAACGCCCGCTGGACGCTGCACAAGATTTTCATGCTGTCTCCGCAGTTTGCCTTGGTCGATGCTCTGGTCGAAGTCGCCAAGAACACTGTGCAAGCGCAGGTAATATAGCGTCAGGCCTTCTCCCAGACGGAAGAGGCACCATTGTGCCCAGCTATGCAATGATCCATTTTGCGTGGCAAGGAGCAGCAGCACAGCCGCTGCAGCTATGGAGTAATGAAGGTTTCCTTGCGAGGTTTTTCCATCACCGTTAGAACGTCCGTGTACTTAAGATAAATTACTTATATTGGTAGGTACATGGTCAGCACCGGGATACGAAAGCTCACGTTTAATTAGTGTTTGTCCTTGCATTTTGGACAAAACCAAGCTTTACTGACACTGCAGTGCCCTCAGATTATCGAAACTCTTTGCCTAATGGTGCTCTTAAACGGGCCATATGTAGCCGGCAACTATTGGTGTCTTTCTCTAACATTCGAGTAAGAGAAGGACACCAATAGTTGCCGGCTACATATTGCAGCAAAACCTGGCCCGTTTAGGAGCACCATAATAGATGTAGTGTAAACATGAGCGGCGAGCCGGGAGCAGGATGGTAGCAGGACGGTTGCCAATGTTGCCAGGATGGTTGCCAATGTTGCCAAATGGCCGTTACACTGATAATTGCACAGCGTGTTGCAACATGCTTTATATAAATCCGTACATATATTTGACACCGGCCGACCACCAAAACAACGGTGGTGTACCGAAGACTCTTGAGTTATATTTTTGGGGGTCTCTGCTGCCCTGCTGTTGTTTATAGGGAAATCGATGATCGATGGCTTAATATTGCCTTATCATCTCGCTTATAATGTCATGATATTCGCAGGTTCTCCATCGCTTCGGCATGGACACCTACGTCAGCCCGCTATGGGGCTCCCTCATCACCTTCCACTACGTAGCGCTGTTCCTGCTGTTTGTTGCGCTCACGCTACTCAACCTGGCTATCGAGTATGACTACTTCGAGGCGTTGGTTAGAAGGTGAGGAGGCTTTTAGAAAACGATCGAGCGTGTGTACAGGTCGATTCACACATATGAGGGATCCCACCGATCCAGCACAGGTGGCAATTCTGGCGCTAGCGAGATCATGTCCATGGTCTAAATATTGATTTTGAGATACCGAAATCTCTACCAAAAACAAGAAAACGCTTTTCTTACGACTAGCCTTTCGACCAACCGAGATATCTCGAGCCGTTTTCGATCGAAATAAATATAAATCGAGATCGTTTTCGACGGATTTAGGCCGTATCAAAACCGATATCTCGACTGGGGAGATAATCTCGATAGCGCGAGAATCGGGGGCCAGGTCCGGCACAGGTCCGTGTCAGTGAAAAATATTAACATACGTTCTCTATGCCGGACCTGTGCCGGATCGGTGGGATCCCTGATGTGTGAATCGACCTAGGTAAAGATGGATGACATGTTCTTTTGTCCGTAAGGAGGTACCGTTTCGCGATCCAAAAGGTTTGTTTCGCCCCGTTCGGGCTATTTTAGTTTGCATTGCATCTAGAGGTTTTGGATCGTGACGCTGTACGAAACTACTTTGTTAGGTAGGTACACCATTCTGAGCAACTTTCATTATGAAACCGATTTGATCAGAACAACTTTATTTTTCACTTCCTACTGCATTTTTACTTGAGTGGGTCAGCTTATTTGTATGGAGAAGTGAAAAATGAAGTTGCTCTGATCAAATCGATTTTATAATGAAAGTAGGCTTAGAATGATGTCCCTAACAAAGTAGTTTCTCATTTTGCGTTAATTCTTTTACAGCTTATATATTAATGACATGTTGACTGATCAATAGGTTCAAACCAGTGGTAAGCCATGTATGTACATTCTGCATTACGCATTCAACAGATTCCGGCCGCCGTCCGGCACCGACTACTCCCTCCCGGACGGGTCTGAGGACGCGGGCGTGAGCGCCGAGCGCAGGCGCGTGTACGCCGATGTGAACGCGGCGCGGCCGGTCAATCTGCACACGATTGGGAACATCAATGCTGGTAAGTCGACCCCATTGATAGCCACACGACCTAAACAATACTGCCCTCCTGTTTCGTACTAAAACGTATACGAAAAAGCAGGGCAGTACTGTTTATTTAGGTCCTGAGGGCTTTATTTTATATTCTCTTATGACTTGCGCAACGAGTGGTTCTGACCAATGGTTGCAGAGACAATTGAATATAACGAACGAAATCGGTAGAAAGCTATTGAAAAATAGGGCTCTTGCTGATGTTGAACCAAAATGGCGAAATTTCACATGATGGTGGGGCCAACATTGTTCGAGGGTGGCACCAACAAGGTTCATAAAAAGAACCAACAAGTTTCTTGGCACCTGACGAATTCTTGTTGTTCGTGGTCGAGGCCGCGCTTCCCAACCTAGAAGTCCCAGGTTCGAATCCCGACTGGGCAGAAAGAATAAATTATCATCCCCAGATATTGTATGTTTACCTGTTTGTGATGTCGCTTCTAAACCTCCGCAGGCTACATATCAACGGAAGAGAAGGACAAATGGACGTCGATGAAGCGAGTGCCAGACACAGCGGGCGATGTGGCGCAGTGCGTCACTCTGACTCACGAGTACTGGACCAATGGGGAAAGGAATGCTGCGGTCAAAGCGCTGACGCTGGGCGTGCCGACGGGGCAGGTGAGGGACGGGGCCACGGGGAAATCGAGACGGGCCACGGGGCATGTGACACAGGTCTATGTTCTCACACACGAGAACGGGGCCCGATTCAGTAAGCACAAAGTCAGCTAGTGACAATACTGACGCGTCGAGGATGCTTGGCTTTAGATATCGGTTATCTGGATTTTGGAGTAGGTATGGAATTAATCACTGAATTTCTACCACCTAAAAAGATCGATATGATTCGATCCGATTCGACGATGTGCAAATACCATTTGACCTTAGACGCTCCAGAGGTCTTGGTCAGAGGTGCATGTTTGTAAATGCGCTATGCGCACTTTTAAAAAATATGTTGAATTGTGGCTCCCAGAAAAAGCAAAGAGAAATCGTGGCCGACCCAGGAAGAGATGGAGTGATAAGTTGGGTCTATTTATTTATTTATTTATTTATTAGATTTTAGGGAAGCCATCGACTAACAACAACTGATTACAAGGCAACTTATAAAACAGAAAGTCACTTATAGGCTACCACTTATAGCTACTTAGTATTATATGCAAAACACGTAAAACAAAAGTTTGCTGCCAGGGTGGGTGACAAACCTATCTAAGAAAAATATAATGATAAAATAAAGGATAAAGGAAATTCGCCTGCTCACTACTTACTCGCCTCCAAAGAAGTTCAGTGTTATTCGTCGCCTAATCGTTGCAATACTATCATGATTTATGTCAAAGTCAGTGCTCGGGTCACGGATTAGGTTGTTGAAAGCGGAACAGGCTCGTAACAGGTACGAGTTAGTTCTGTAGTTCCTTGCAGCCTGCGGTACGAGGAATGTGTCTATGTGATAAGGAGTGAGGGTGACCTCAGGATCGGATAGAGTGGAAGAGGAGGAGAGAGGCCTTTGCCTGCAGGGGAAATTGTAGGCTTGTAATAATATTAATAACTACCTACCTTTGTTGTAATAATCGCACTTCCCTGCTCTATAAGGGACAGTCCCTCAATTTTCACTTTTAAGAAAATTTTGAAAGAACACTTCCTTTCTCTTTCGTATTCTACTATATATTTATTTTAATATATGTAGGATATATTAAAGTATTTAGGTTTATGTAGCATTTTTATTGTGTATATATATTATAGGAGATATATGTAGTTTCATCTAGCTTCATTTTATTTATTGTGCACTTGGAGTATTCTCTCAGCACAATCTGTCCTATCTTGCCTAGGTTTGCTGGAAGAAATCTATTTTTAGAGATAAGTTCGCCTTTGCCTAATTGCCTTTGTTTTTTAAGACTATGTATCACATTGGTTTCCGTGCAATAAAGAATTATGAATTATGAATAATCATGCTCATTTCCGTGTATCGCAGTGCACCGCGCTCATCGGCGAGAATGGCGCCGGCAAGTCGACCACATTCGCGATGCTGACGGGCGAGCTGCGCGCGACCAGCGGCCGGCTGTACCTGCAGGGGCGAGAGATCACGCCGCGGGAGCTGTGCACTGGGCTTATTAGTGAGTATCGTCCGACTTGTTAGTGAGTATCGTTGGACTTATAGTACGTATCGTTGGACTTATTAGTGAGTATCGTTGGACTTATAGTACGTATCGTTGGACTTATTAGTGAGTATCGTTGGACTTATTAGTACGTATCGTTGGACTTATAGTACGTATCGTTGGACTTATTAGTGAGTATCGTTGGACTTATTAGTACGTATCGTTGGACTTATTAGTGAGTATTGTTGGACTTATTAGTGAGTATCGTTGGACTTATAGTACGTATCGTTGGACTTATTAGTGAGTATCGTTGGACTTATTAGTACGTATCGTTGGACTTATTAGTGAGTATTGTTGGACTTATTAGTGAGTATCGTTGGACTTATTAGTGAGTATCGTTGGACTTATAGTACGTATCGTTGGACTTATTAGTGAGTATCGTTGGACTTATTAGTACGTATCGTTGGACTTATTAGTGAGTATTGTTGGACTTATTAGTGAGTATCGTTGGACTTATAGTACGTATCGTTGGACTTATTAGTGAGTATCGTTGGACTTATTAGTACGTATCGTTGGACTTATTAGTGAGTATTGTTGGACTTATTAGTGAGTATCGTTGGACTTATTAGTGAGTATCGTTGCACTTATTAGTGAGTATCGTTGGACTTATAGTACGTATCGTTGGACTTATTAGTGAGTATCGTTGGACTTATAGTACGTATCGTTGGACTTATTAGTGAGTATCGTTGGACTTATTAGTACGTATCGTTGGACTTATTAGTGAGTATTGTTGGACTTATTAGTGAGTATCGTTGGAGTTGTTGTGAGTATGGTACGACTTGTCAGTGAGTATATTCGGACTTATTTATGAGTAAAGTCGGACTTATTAGTGAGTATAGTCGGATTTATTAGTGAGTATCGTTGGAGTGAGTTAGACAGACTTATTAATGAAGACAATCGGAATAATTATTAGTGAGTATAGAAGGCTCAACTTTACTCGTATCTGGGTGGAGGTTTGTGCCCCTCGGTGGGGACATTAATGTACTAAAAGTTTAACTCCATCATGTAATGCTCATTCATCTTACGTTTTCAGGTTATTGTCCACAAAGCGACGCCATAGACCCACTGTTGACAGTTCGACAGACGTTGAACTTCTACTGCCAGCTTAGAGGAATCACTGATGAAATAGTGGTAAGTGTACAACCGATGAAGGGCGAGCAGCCGGATATAGATAATGCTAAAGTGGGAAATTAAGGTACCTAGGTAGTCCTTGGGTGGGCACAGATTCTGATGCAAAGCATGTGAACAAATTTACTTACTCTACTTTTATCGCCGACATGCGCCGAATCCAATATGTGAATCATAAGAATCGTCAGTAATCGGTAGTGTTTATAGATGGGCGACCCGGAAACATTCCGGGAATCTTCCCGGAATCTTCCCACCCAGTGGGTGCTTATGTGGAAAGATTCAATTTATTTGTTTTTTGGTTGGAGTGTAAACAATCTTGATATTTTTACATACGCATTGAGTAGAGTGCCTCACGCCCATAATTTTATGTCGTAGTATGTTTCTCTTGGACCATTATAGTAGGTGTCTATTGGGCATTCCAAATATATGTACAATGGATAATACGTATCAGAACCCAAACACCCATTGGGCATTGAAAATATATCGTCACAGAACCCAAACACCCATTGGGCATTCTAAATATATTTACAATTGAAAATACGTATCAGAACCCAAATACCCATTGGGCATTGAAAATATATCGTCACAGAACCCAAACACCCATTGGGCATTCTAAATATATGTACAATCGAAAATACGGATATTATTCAGAACATTCGCAAGGTATCAACAATCAACCCAAACACCCATTGGGCATTCCAAATATATGTACAATGGATAATACGTATCAGAACCCAAACACCCATTGGGCATTGAAAATATATCGTCACAGAACTCAAACACCCATTGGGCATTGAAGATATCGTCTCTGATCATCAGTAATGTAGTCTGATATATTATATTAAGGTCCAAAATATTATTTAGTCTGACACTGATTCTCGTTCGCAGCATACCTATACCAGCATGAATTTTTTAAAACAGAAAAGTTCATTACATTTAGACAATTTCTGTAGTTCAGAAACATCAAATAGAATATTTCGCCATGGAAAACTTTTGCCAAATTCAATAAGATGCCTTATTTGCGGACCATCAAACTGTGGAAAAACTAACCTTATGATCGGTCTTCTATTGCATGAAAATGGATTGCACTTTCAGAATGTTTATGTTTATTCGAAAACTTTACATCAACCAAAATACGTTTTTCTTGAAAATGTTTTAGATTTAGTGCCTGACGTATCCTTCTATAAATTCAACGCAAGCCAGCAAGTGCTTAGTCCAGAGGAAGCAAAGCCAAATTCAGTAATAATTTTTGATGACGTCGCATGTGAAAATCAAAACAACATGCGAGATTATTTTGCAATGGGCAGACACAAAAACATTGATAGTTTTTATTTGAACCAGACTTACAGTAAAATTCCAAAGCAACTTATAAGAGACAACGCAAATCTAATTGTACTTTTCAAACAGGATGGTATTAATTTGCGTCACGTATATGACGAACATGTTAATACCGACATGACTTGGTACGAATTCAGAAAAATGTGCTCTAAAATATGGACTGATTCTTACAGCTTCTTGGTCATAAACAAAGACTGTGAAAAAAATAAAGGTTGCTATCGCAAACAGTTTGATACATTCGTCGTGTTTACTCCATGAATTTATATATAAGTCAGGGTTTACGCATTAACACTGCATTAGACTGTGGAAAGGAAGAGCAAACAAGAGACTATCTAGCTATGGAAAAAAACTTAAAGCAAATTGTCACTGTCGCTGAAGCAGTAAAGAAAAAGTTTAAAAAAATGCGTAACGTTGAATCTGAATACGATAAGGCTCTTGAAAACGTTTTCAAGCCAGTTATTAGTCCACTTAATCAACTCACAAATGCAATGAAACAAACAGAAAATAAAGAAGTACTTACCCCTTTTAACGAAGAAGAGAAGATATTTGAGAACGACGATGAACCTATTGATTGGGATGAAAAAGATGAGACCATACAAAAAGGTCGATATTCTGATAACTTCATGACACCTACTTTATCTACTATAGATTCAGAAGAGAATATTTCTGACAAAGAATGTGATGTTGAAAGTAACTCGTCAGGAAAGTCGACTGCATCCATTACAGATTATTCTTCATGGTCACTGACATCGGAATACTTAAAAGATACTCCTTTTGGAATAAGACACGATGGAGGAAAGCTTATGATGGGGTCAGCTAATGTTACTATCACTCATAATAACATTAGGGTTGGCAGTAGACAATACAATAAAACACCCGGTTTGATCGAGCTGTTAACCAAAGGATCGCCTAACTTAAAAGTTATAACCAAGGAAGACATCGCAAACTACAAGTTGATGCTGTTAGAGTCGAACGTGCATAGGCGAGATTATGATCCAAGTAAACCAATAAAGAGCAATAAAGGAATAAAGTACATAAATATCATCAAACCTCTTTTTAAAAACAATGATTGCGGTCAAAGCAGTGAAGTTCAAGGTTCGGGATTGCCAATATTAAAAAAATGGAAGAAAAATGTAGACTATGTCTACTGGGATGATCCAAACGAGCTTGTGGATAGGTTGAAACTACTAATAGCATCTCGTGACGCCGGAAACACTGGACTTGATAATGAAATTATATCCATCATAGAAGAACTGAAGGAAAGTGGTTTAATTGATTAGAATAAATAAAACTGCATAAAATGTTTTCATGTATTTCATTGCTATCCTCTGTACCAATAACTTGAGTAATCATCTCGGTACTATGAATATCGATAAATTCGGTCACCATGTTCATAAGCGTTTACGTCTATCGGAAATAATTGACTTTAACGAGAATGCGTTGACTAAAACTGTAGAAGGACATTACGACCTGCAGTCGTCATTGTTAAAAGGGTTGAAGTCTCCGCTGGAATCTCATGATGCTGTTAATAAGGAGTATGTTGATGTTAAAACTAAACATTTGTGTACCAAAAAGGAAGTCCAGTTTTTAATGAACGAAGCAATGAAAGATTTTCAGAATGTTTTAAATGACTTTATAAAGGATGTTTACACGAGGAGTGAGTTAGACAAAATCATACAATCGCTGACGAAAGATGAAGCAGCAAGTGGTAGACGAGATTCATAAAAATGCAAGAAAAAATTTTGTCCGTCGTTCAGTACTTCTTAAGGGTATTGATGATTTGTGGCAAGCAGATTTAATTGACTTCATTTCTTTGAAGACTTACAATAAAGGTCATAAGTTTATACTGGTTGTTATCGATTGTTTCTCTAAATATGCGTGGGCTATACCTCTTAAAACTAAGTCTAAAGTAGAAGTGTGTCAAGCCTTAGCTAACATTCTGAAGAAAAGCGGAAGACAACCACATAATTTACAAACAGATATGGGCACCGAATTCTATAATGATGAATTCAAAAAACTTTTAAAATCTTACAATATTAATCATTATTCAACATATTCAGTTAAAAAAGCTTCTATAGTTGAAAGATTAATCAGAACATTAAAAACACGTCTTTATAAGTATTTTAATCTCAAAGGAAGTTACAAGTGGGTGGGAGAACCGTTAGAATGTGTTGTTCATTCTTACAACCGAACAAAACATCGTGTAACGCAGCACGAGCCCGTGAAAGTAAATAAGTTAAATGAAAGCAACGTATCAGATAATATAAAGAAATTTCAAACTAAAAGTGTTATTTTAAAGAAATCAAAATTTCGTGTTGGTGATTATGTAAGAATAAGTAAGTACAAAGGATGTTTTAAAAAAGGATATACTCCTAATTGGTCTACTGAAATATTTGTTATTAAGAAGGTGAACAGAACTATTCCTATAACTTATTTGATTGAAGATCGTCGAAAACAACCGATTTTGGGATGTTTCTATGATCAAGAACTTCAGAAGACTAAACACCCTAATGTATATTTAATCGAAAAAATTATCAGAAAAAAAAGAAATAAGTTATATGTAAAATGGTTGGGTTTGAATGAAACTGAAAATAGTTGGATCGATAAAAAGGCGCTAGTATAAAATATAGCATCAGTCTTTAAACAGTTATGCAAGGTGGAGGTATAGTTAACAGTTTCATAAATAATTTACCGTTTGAGTTACATCTGCCTGGATATAATTATTGTGGGCCTGGAACGAAGCTGGCAAAACGATTAGCCCGTGGGGACAAAGGCATAAACCCGTTGGACGACGCATGTAAGGTTCACGACATAGCATACACGAACTTTCAGGATTTGGAAAATAGACATAGAGCTGATTTGGATTTATTGAATATGGCGAAACAAAGACTTCGATCAAAAGAAGCTAAAAGTGGTGAAAAGATTGCATCATGGGTGGTCAATAAAGTAATGAAGAGGAAACTAAAAACAGGCGCAGGAATAAAACATTTTAAAGCTATGGTTTTGAAAATAAAGGGTCACCTTAAGAAGCTAAAACCAAAAAATAATAAAAGTGCTATTAAATTAGCATATTCTGCTGCCAAAAAAATAGTTTCTGCTGGTACCAAACACGGTATTAAGATACCGCGAATTATTCCTTTACCTAAAACTGGAGGGATTCTTCCATTACTACCAATATTTGCTGGGCTGTCCGCTTTAGGAAGTCTTGCCGGAGGAGCTGCTGGAATAGCGAAAAGTGTTAATGATTATAAAGCAGCTCAAGAAAGTATGCAAGAATCTCAACGCCATAACAAAGCGATGGAATCAATTGCAATGGGTAAAGGTTTATACATAAAACCTTACAAAAAAGGTAGCGGGTTGTTTATTAATTCGTCAAAAAACTATTAAAAAGGCTACCTAAGCATGCTTTAACGAATGTAGATTTAATGAAATATTCAAAAGAAATACCATACTTCCGTGGAGTCTACATGAAAGATGCTTTGCCAAGAAAACCAAGAAGTGTAGAATGCGGCATAATAAATTTAGATGATTCCTACAATAACGGAACGCATTGGGTAGCCTACATAAAATTTAATGATTATTATGAATACTTTGATAGTTTTGGAGACTTGAAACCACCTGCTGAAGTTTTGAAATATCTCAATACGCCTAATTTATATTATAATTATACTCGTTATCAAAAAAACGACAGCGTTAACTGTGGACAGTTATGTTTAAAGTTTTTGATTGATTTTTGGAATAAACATGATGTATAAAAAAGATGTTTGCGTTTATTTTACAGCATTATAACAATGTCATTCACCCTATCAATAACTGGCAATGAGCCATTTTTGACGACTAATTATATTCCTACGTTGCAACTAGAGGGTGAATTTGAGTGTGCTCTGCTATACTTATCAACATTTAACTCCATTCCAAACATAGATAGTAAAAATAATAAGTTTTACTATGGTGATAATGGTAGTATAGAAATTCCTGAAGGGACTTACGAGTTGCAGGATATAAACGATTACTTGAGAGGAAAACTGCATGATGTGAACTTTAATTTATCGTGCAACAATAACACATTAAAGTCGTATATCATTAGCACGAAAGATATTCATTTTGAGAAAGCAAATAGCTTAGGTCATTTATTAGGATTCGGTAGACAGTTGCTCAAAGCGAATGTATTACATGAATCACAACAACCAGTCAACATTCTTTCGACAACTATCGTCAGGGTGGAGTGTGATGTAGTAAGCGGATCATATATAAATGGCATGTCAAGTCACATTATACATGAGTTTGCGCCAAACGTTCCTCCAGGTTATAGATTAATAGAAATACCTAAGAATGTTATTTATTTCCCAGTGAATCAAAATAATATCAGCAGCATAAATATAAGAATATTGGATATACACAATAACTTAATAAATTTACGAGGCGAAGAAATTCAGTTGTATTTACATCTTAAAAGAAAATGATTGAGTTTAATAAAACCTTACAACTGCAATCCAGAACCATTAGTCACACTCCACTCGCTCCCAAGGAAAGAACCTCAAAGAAGAGAAAATTAACATTAAAGAATAAAAAATTCCTCAAACTAATCGGACTGTTAAAATGAGTAATATGCTAGACATTTTGAGTACACCCATTTATGATAATAGCATCGATGGTGTCGAGATTCATTCGTATAAGCCTTACGTGACTAGTTTTAACAGGAATGATGAAATTCGTATACCGATCAATCAACAAGATCTATACGTACTCCCTTCAGCTAGCACTTTATATCTGGAAGGTGCTGTCAATGTGTTCAAGAAAGAATCAAAGCAGCAGGTATCCAGTGTACATTTTACGAATAATCCACTGCTGTTCTTTTTTCAAGATATACGTTATGAGCTTAATGGAGTTGAAATAGACAAGATTAAGAACGCAGGGTTAACAACTACGATCAAATCATTGCTATCTATGAATGAAAGTGAATCCAAAATGTCTAAAGTTTGGGGTTGGGATATTAATGGAACGAACAATATTCAGTCAGGAAAATTTTCAGTATCAATACCACTCAGTAATATTCTCGGATTCGCAGAAGACTATAAAAAAGTCATAATCAACTGTAAACATGAACTTGTTCTGCTGCGCAGTAACACTAACCTTAATGCATTAAAATTAAATACAGGAGAGGTCGTGGACGATGTTGCTATCCACAAAATAGTATGGAGAGTTCCTCATATAAAAGTTTCTGATGTAGAAAGAATCAACCTTCTTCGGATGTTAGAAAAAGACAGATCCATTCAAGTAGCTTTTAGAAATTGGGACTTATACGAATATCCATTGTTGCCAAAAACTACGAAGCATACATGGTCCATCAAAACGTCATCTCAAATAGAAAAACCTCGATATGTCATACTAGGTTTACAAACGAACAGGAAAAATAGTGCAACTAGTGATATGTCGCAATTTGATCATTGTAATCTACGTGACGTCAAGGTGTATCTGAACTCTACCTACTTTCCCTATGATAATATGAATGTGAGCTTCTCGAATGACAATATTGCTATATTATACGAGCAATACACTCGATTTCAACAGTCGTATTACGGCAGAAGAACTGAACCATTGTTAAGTGCAAAAGAGTTCAAAGATTTAACACCACTCTTTGTGATAGACTGTTCGAGACAAAGCGATAACCTTAAATCTGGGCCAGTTGTCAATGTGCGACTTGAACTGGAGAGTGAAACAGAAATTCCTGATCAAACCTCAGCCTATTGTCTAATACTGAATGATTGCTTGATTGAATATAAACCTCTGAGTAATATTGTTCGAAAATTATCATGAATAGTACAAATGCATTGTTCGTGGATGTGCAAGGTTTTAAAAATGATAAAAATGACTTCATTGTTAAAGAACTTGCGTTAGCAACTAATGACTACACTCAAGTTTTTCTCATAAAACCTCCATTCCCGTATCGATATTTAACTAATTCTGAAAAGAAACGTGTCAAATGGACTGAGCGCAACTATGGACATAGATGGGCTGAAGGACACATAGACTTCATACACTTCAAGAGGATAATTTTACCATACCTAGAAAATAAAAATGTATTAGTCAAAGGTTTCGAAAAAACGAAGTGGATTAGAGAGCTCTGTGATAGTTGTACTGTTAAGAACATAGAAGATGTCGGATGTCCGAATTTAATACAGCTCTATAAATCTTACAACTCGCAGCTTGTTGATTTTAGTTGTGTAACTCATAAAACTAATTATTATTGTGCTTTAAGGAACGTATTGTGCGTTAAAAAATGGTTTCAAAATAATCAGCATCCTAATTTATGATAGTGGTACCTATAATTTTTAAATTACCTATTATAAAATAAACCATTATTTAAAAAAATTTGGTTTTATTTCACGTTTTGTACCCTGAAAAGATAACCATTACCAAACCATACCATACAATGACCATTACCTTACTTTTTACCATTTTAAACCAGAACTTTGTGCAGGGCAAGAAGGAAGTAACAAAAACACAAAATAATATTTTTAAGAAACTTTATTTTAGAGAACATTTGAATCGTCACAGATTTTTTTACAAATTTTCTTAACTAGGTTTTCGGACATGTCCAAAATATCATCAACTACATCACACACTATATATTGCGCACGGACCGTTATTTCTTCCGAGGGTGGTGTTGACGATCCTGGCTGTGCGCCAATCAAGTCGATAATTTCTATTTTAATCATACGATGTCCTTTTCGTGGCGCCTTTGTAATGACGTATGAAGATGAAGCTTTTTGTTTCTTTCGACCTTTTCTTATCCTTTCCTTGCTAGGATGTCCCGTGGAAGCGGGAGCCTCGACAACGTCATCATATTCTTCAAATAGTGGTTGGGCATGTTGAAACCATAGGTCCGAAGGGTCCATAATCTGTAAATAAACAGCAATGATTAGAACAAAAATAAAATAATATTAGATAAAGCAAATATTGTAGTACCTAGGTAGCGTAGGTAATACTCACGTCGTAGTTTAATTGAGAGCGGTACTTGTCAAACCTGTAGTGTGCTCGCCTGCCAACTAATGAATGAATAATATGAGTATGATATAAAATCAGCATTTTCATGAGGTTATTAAACTAAATGCGAAAATCGCTGACACCGTCGCTCGCGCTCACCATGTAATCCGACTGTCGCGTGCCACTGCAATGATACATGAAAGTGCTGACTTGGATCGCGGTGCGATTTGTAAAATGATACAATAAGAGTTACGTGCATAATTAATTTATTTTACAAATAGGTCATCTTAAAACTACATAGTACACTTACGAGAACTTAAACATAATTTTAAAGTAAAGAGTCTTTGTGGCCCCACGAAAGAGTATTTATTTTATCTTTAAGTATGACGCGTTTATCATCATTATATGATAGAGCTACTTTATTTAATGCTTGTGTAAATATTTCGTGCTTCAATGATTTAAATATCATATTCTTTCTTCTGACAAAGCTGCTATTATCTAACACGTTTTTGTAATCCTTGAATTGCAATCTTTTGACAATAGACTTTTTTGTACCCTTCGCCTTTTTGATTTCCATATCTTCCGTTTTGATACAATATAATTTGGATCTCAGTCCCACAAATTCAGAAATAAGCCTACCTCCCAACTCATCTTTAAACAATCCTGGAACTTTCTTATTTCTCTTAGTTATACCATAAATGTTGCTGTCCGCATAATTACTCGTATCAAAAAATTCTTTAAAGTTACATTTTATGTCTTCGTATACATCATCTGTTTGTACAGAATAAATAAAACTGTCTGTGTCAGTATAGCACATTTTTAAATTAGCTCCATAAAAAGGTTTCATTAGGGAATAGTGAAAATCGTACATGTGACTTTTAGATATTTCTAAAACTGAGAAACCTATGTAAATAGGTTTATCTAGAGTAATTTTCTCAGGTTTCAATTGGATTGCTACAAAGTTTTCTGTGAAAATAGTAGAACTATGATAATTAGGCCTGGCAATGAGTTGTTCAGCACAGAACCGCTTTTTTGTTCTATTACTCAAGTCAGTCCACTGGTTAACCAGCTTTATATTTAACCTTTTCTCAGTGTCCTCCAAAGTTTTTCCAAAAATACTATTATTTAATAACTTAAAAAAGTCTTGTTCAAATTGTGACTTAGCTTTTTGCCGTAAATCAGTGTTCAAATCTATGTATTGTTTCAAATAAGGACTTTGATTGAATTTAATAGCCCTATGAATTTTTTTCAGTACTAAACCATGTTTGATGCATGTTTTCAAATGAATGTAATGTATAATATAGTTGTATTTATCGTATAAGTTCGGTATTAATTTGCAAGTTTTCGAGCCTGGAGCGGCGAATTTCTGGGGACAAAAAGGTAAATCATTGTGAAGAACATGCAAACTTTCAGGATATTCTAAATCAACCTCCAAAATGTAGCCCACTTTTGAATCATCTTGTAACGACATAATGTCAGAAACTTGTAACATCGGGTTCTCAATTAATTCAAAGTTAGAGTAGGGCAACGAAAAGGTCATACTGTGCCCATACAAATTATTTGAATCTATATAGAGTAGATAATTATCTGGAATGGTAAGGTCCTGGTTAGGTAGATACTTATTATTAGCACTAACATAACGAGTGGAACATAAACAGATTCCTCCGCGAATGCCACGTTGTATCATTCGTATCATTTCCAAATCTTCGATTAGTTCTAATTTAACATTAGTTTTTAGCAACATTGCGTCCCAACTTAAACTAGGCGCCGTAACATAGAAAGCAGGATCTAATCTATAATTATTTTTGCATGTCTGTCTGAATTTCTCAAAAATATCACTTAGCAATAAGACGTCGGTTTTTAAATACAAGTCAGTGTACTGACCAAGGTCTGACAAACTAAATGTTTGCCAAACCCGTTTAGCATGAGAATAATCGGACTCAGAAATAGTATCATCAATCAAACTGCTATAAAAACATTCACGAGGGGGTAATGATTTTTCTTCATAGCATTCCCAATTACTCATATACTCATAAGGATATACCCCTTTACGTCTTAAGAGATCAAATCGATGTTTTTCTGGGTAGAAACTTGATAAATGGACGAAATCGTGTATAGATAAATTTTCTGCTACTTTCTCTAAACTTGTACCCAAAAACTTTAAAGAGTCTACAAAACGTACTGGCATGAACTCTTGACCGCCGATTGGAAAAAATTTTGTAAAAGAAATATAATTTTCTTTTGTTTTTGCAATCACATTTATGTTTCCAGGCATTTCACCCAATTCCCTTACAAACAAATGACAATCATAGCCCGACAGATTGTGGAAGAAAACAGGCAAAAACTTTGGAAGTTTAAATTGAATATTACAATAGGAATGAGCTGCACCGCGGTAATGTCCAGTCAGATGACAATGATCTCGTACTTTATCTTCAAACAATAATTTATTACAAAGATAGCAAAATTTGGATTCCGAAAATTTTTTTTTCTCAGTATCAGTAAGAGGTAACATCTCAATGTGATTTTTCAATACACTATTTATCCTGAGTATGTCAGCGCTTAGTGATTTCAAAAAAACTTCAACACAATCTTGTCCGCGATAGGAACGATAGCAATTTAAAGTTTTGTCATAAGAACACACGATGTAATAACCGAAAGCAACTGGAATATGTTGTTGTAGATTTTGTGTATGTTTTGAGTCGTTGTCTCCCGTACTAGGTTGTAACATCGATTCAAAATCAGCATAGATTACGAATGGCATATCTTGCATACGCTCAAAATGCTTGAACTGAATCAAAGTGCCCTTTGCTGGTAGATTTGTTTTCACACCACTACATTTATGCGAGTTTAGTTTACTTTTGCTAGAAAAAAATATCATACACTCATCACAGAAATATATTTTTCCATGATGTTTCGTTATTTGACTCCTGACAAGCCGGCTTAAATCTTTTATCAAACAGTAATGTGTATTTGTACCGCGTTCCAAAAATAACAAGTTTACATGATTTGATTTCTTTTTCATTGACTTGTATAAAGGTCCAACAATAGTGTTATTGCCTTTAAGACCGTAAATATTTACACTGATGTTTTTATTATTCTTTTCGAATATCCTAACATCTTTGAAGCCCACCGGAAAAGTCATATTTTTTGTGTTTAATGAAGTTTCAAAGTGAGGATATGATGATATTTTGTTTGAATTTTGCTGAGCTGGAAACATTGCTGCCATAATACACCACAGAAAGCAAAATTGGTCGGCATTTTGGATATTGACGCATGCCCGTTTCAATTTTATAGCTCTAGGAAGGTTGATGAATCCTGATGCCCGCAGAGGATTATATTTATTGATGTTGACCTCTAGATAAGAATTAGCTACAAACGTCCAACCACTATCCCTTTCCTGAAACTCGTCAATCCTAGTAACAATCTGAACAATTACACTTTTGAAAATTTCATTAAAGTCGTAATTCTTATGAATGACAATGTTCCCGGTAGCAAACGATTTTACTTCGCGGTTGTCATCTTTCGGCAATGAAAATTCTGCGAATAGTTCAAAATTAACTTTGACACTGTCAAATGACTCAAGACGTGCATTGACTAACTGACGCACGCGACTACGTAGCGAACGTAAGAAAACAGCTGGGGGGCATGCGTCGCTGTCTGAGCTACCTAGAGACCTCACTCTGTACGTTGCGATACGGCTACGGAACGCACTACATACTTTCTCAATGCCATCACTCACACACACGGAACTGTTATTTTTATGAACATTGCTCCGTAAGTGTGAGGAAAAAGCGCTACTTTTCACGCTGATATCACATACTGTGCAATATATCAACCTATTACCTGCCATATTGATGAATTCTCTCTTCCTATGTATTTAAATAATAGTATAGTATTGAAATCTACTTATGTTTATTGTAAGTAAGTGCAGTGACGCTCTAGTCGAGTCACCCCAGGTCAATACGAAATAAGTAGTAACTCTATAGAGTTCAGAAAGGGTGTCTAGACGTGAGCGCGAGTGTACCTACTAAACACCTACCTAAATGATAAAAATACTCTTTCGTGAGGGGATCAATTGACGAAAACATAAAAATACAAGATATAAATTTATTTTCCTATTTTATCATTATTCAAGCGAACCTAACCTGAGTAAGTATATTTTACTCCACGCGATCGGCGTAGAAGTTCCCTTCCATCGGGAATTTGCTCTTCGAGCGGCGCAGCAGCTGACGTAGTGCTGCTAACTCCGGCGAGTCGTGGTCCGCTTGTAGTCGTAGCGATAGCACCGCCTTCTCGTGCCGCTTCGCGGGGTGGACTTTTTTGATATCGTCTACTTGGTATAGCTTGAGGTCCAAGTATAACCCACCCTCAAGAATGGCGGAGCGGCGCACGACACCGTTGGCGACTCGCTTGGAGTAGCTAGAGTGGAGCTGCTGCGGCAACTTGACGACCTCCCCCTCGCTCTCTGAGTCGAAGGTCCTCCAATCTTCCGTCTGTTTCTGCTTCCGCTTGGTCGCCTGCGCTTGCGTCGCCTTACGTCTGTAAATAAAACGAAGTAGTTAACGTACACTGTAAATAACATCGGAATTCTAATGGGCTAAGGGGACTGATACAATTTGATAACAGGTGCATTAACACAAAGTCATTTTGTTTTGCACTGAATGGAATCGAAAAAACATATTTACCTAGGCACCGATTCGTCGTCCGAATCCTGGCGTCTCTTCACTGGCGGCTTGGCGGAGGTTGCCTTAGACGTTGATGCGGGCTTCGCCGACGATTGCTTGGACGGTGGAGGAGGCGTCGGCTTTGGTGTCTGGCTCTTCTTCGTTCTTTTCGTACTGAAACAAGAAAAAAGTTAGATACATATAAACACATACACACTCTGATAGATTTAAATGTCTTTAGTTGTTACACAATTAAGATTGCTATAGGTAATGCCATCCACGACGATGGGTGACGTAGCTATTTGCATCTTTCTTATTCATCGAGGCACACTACTGAAAGACAATTACAACTAGCCAGCATCAAAATAATGTTGCAAATAAAACACACAACTACCTTTCAAAATATTGCTCGTCGTCGGTATCTTCAAAGAGCCGACGTTCGCGTTGTTTTGCGGTCTCCTTGGCGGTTTGGGTTGTATATTCGATGTCAGACCTGTACAAATAATAACCAAAAATCAGTGTTGGCGTTTTAGAGACTTTTTAGAATTGCATCCGAGCATAGAATGGATTTCAAAGAGGGCGGGTCGTAGTTCAGAATTCTGATATTTCATAGATAACTTGGTACAGCTGTAGATCTAATGTTTCTATGGGGGAAAGAAATCAAAAAATAAAAGTGATTTTTAGTATGGCAAGCTTTCAAATAGGTTTTGGCGAGTTTTATTGGGCTGGTCTTTGATATGTATTTACTTATTGTAGGTAATCGAGTAAAGAGAATGTTCATAAAAGGGGATCAAAATTAATTAAATCTTTATATAAAAAAATACTAAATCAAGAATGAGTGTGACGTTTAAAGATCCAAAACATAGAACTGATTTTAATGTACTTAAAACTGAGAGTGAGTTAATAGATCTGCGCAAAATCAAGTAGGAATAAAAGTAAAACTTACGAACATTTTTTCAATTTTCTTTCCTCTGGATTTGCGAGTGGTGGTGATATTGCACTGACTTTTGGTTTGCTTGGTTGGTTGGTACTGGTGGTTGTATCTATGACTTCACATCAAGAAGTGGTAATTTTTCTTTGCATTTCGGTCGTTTTAAAACAAAAAAGTGATGACTCTCGGAAAAGCATATGTGTGTGTGACCGCCTGTTCACAAGCTCCGTCAACGTACCTACATAGATAAAGCGGAAACGCAACTTTGCAGAAAAGAATATTGATTTAAAAATTAAAATTAAAAAGTGCAATTCAATACGCTTGACCTAAATTAGAAAACCTACACGTGCCTTTCTTTTCCTGTCACGGATAATGGATTTTGAATATTAGATGCATGCGGGCACAGTTCTGCCATCCCGAATGGGAAAAGGTGTGATGCCTTGTTTTATTAGTAACATTTATCAATTCCGTTGATAAGTGGGACATGGGTCCATTGTAATAATGGAACCATCTCATCGTCGATCTAATCAATTTTATGATATGAACAAGTTGACTCTTACGACCTGCATAGGACTAATATTAACTGTAGCGCCCCCACCGAGGGCACAGGTGGCAAATTGTCATCGGCTGTATTTTTGATTCATTCGACGCTAGGCGATGGAACCAAAACGTGAAGAAATCTGCATACCTAGGTACCAGTGATTAACTTATTATGATGTCGGCGATAGGTTTGCCCCTATCAGGTGAACGTTAGCAACCGGAATAGAATACCTAACTACTCGTATAATAAATAACTTCAACCCAAATAGACGAGCGGGTTGAATGCTATAACATTTATTTATCATGGTCAAGTCAAATATTTATTTGTGTGGTGTGGTCCGGTAATCATTTCCCACCCAGTTTAAATAAATGGATCACTGTTCTATTTCCGTAGATAAAAATAGTATTGGTTTATCGCATACAATACGCATCTCTTAAATGTCAAAAAAACGTTTAGTTGAGAAATCGAAAACGAAAATTGATTGAGCGGTACGTTGCGATGTTGGATCTGTTTCAGGTAGGTTTCTCATTGATCGTTCTGTGACGATATATTTACAATGCCCAATGGGTGTTTGGGTTGATTGTTGATACCTTGCGAATGTTCTGAATAATATCCGTATTTTCGATTGTACATATATTTAGAATGCCCAATGGGTGTTTGGGTTCTGTGACGATATATTTTCAATGCCCAATG
Source organism: Argyresthia albistria (assembly GCA_963457715.1). NCBI lineage: Eukaryota > Metazoa > Arthropoda > Insecta > Lepidoptera > Argyresthiidae > Argyresthia > Argyresthia albistria. The sequence goes on from OY735259.1 coordinate 707,251, forward strand.
GGTATTTGGGTTCTGATACGTATTTTCAATTGTAAATATATTTAGAATGCCCAATGGGTGTTTGGGTTCTGTGACGATATATTTTCAATGCCCAATGGGTGTTTGGGTTCTGATACGTATTATCCATTGTACATATATTTGGAATGCCCAATAGACACCTACTCATTATTTACGGAGATAATGTATATTATATTATGATGTGATTTTGTATGGGAATCACTCGTTATAGGTGTCGATATCCGTATATCGAATGTGCAGGAATATAACTATGACGGTATGATGTAAATATTCCCATTATTCCCTCAGGTGATCCGTCGCACCATGTCCGTGTTCGAGCTCACGAAGTACGCGGACGTGTTGTGTGAAGCGCTCAGCGGAGGCAACAAGCGGAAGCTGTGCACCGCCATTGCGTTCATGGGGAGGTCGCCGCTGGTGCTGCTCGACGAGCCTACCAGGTATTGAGGATGAGGCGTAGGTCGAGGTTCTGCCTCGTCGAGGATCTAGATTTAAATCAGACTCCATAATAAAACCCCTGTCGAATCAACGCCATCTGCGGCAGCTTTCAGGACAATTTTCCGTGTGTCCTTATGAGTGGACCGATATGTGTCGCTAGATTTAATAACCGGCCAAGTGCGAGTCGGACTCGCGCACGAAGGGTTCCGTACCATTATCTATAAAAACCCGCAAAAAAATCACGTTAGTTGTATGGGGGCCCCCCTTAATATTAAATTTCTTTTGTTTTTTAGTATTTGTTGTTATAGCGGCAACAGAAATACATCATCTGTGAAAATTTCAACTGTCTAGCTAGGTTCATGAGATACAGCCTGCTGGTGACGGACGGACGGACAGCGAAGTCTCAGTAAGTCCCGTTTGGTACCCTTCGGGTACAGAACCCTAAAAACCAGCCAACTATGTGGCTACGCCCTCTTATTTTCAACCTTAACCCTGGTAAACCACTGAAAAGTTTGAGGGGTGATTTGGCTGGTTTTGGAATCTGACGTTTGATTGAAGACTGAATGAGCGGGCGACACAATGATGAGCTGTCAGATAATCCCCTG